>JAUPFP010000067.1:600000-879648 GCA_036925085.1 Brachycybe producta
CGGTGGCCGAGAGGTGCATATAATAAAAGTACTTTATTTAGGAGGAGGAGGAGGAGGAGGAGGAGGAGGAGGGGGGGGGGAACCCAAATCTGACAGAAGTACTGACACTTGTTACAGGCAAGTGTGCCCAGCACTAACTTTTCGTTTGCTCCACCCTTTTATGAGCGTCATCAATTTCTAATTGGTTAGTTACTTGGTCTGACGTCACATGCTCCGCCCTTTTCAATTTCTAATTGGTTAATATTTGGTCTGACGTTCATAAAAAGAGTGGAGCAAACGAAAAAGCTAGTGCTGGCCACACTTGCCTGTCAAACTTTCTGAAGCAACAGGCGCCATCTAGTGGAAATTGGCTCATAAACCCGTTAAATTGTATTAAGATGGTTTCTGAACAGCTGATTTTCGAACTCTTTAATTATTCAGTCTTTCAGAAAGCAAAATTAAGAATAACTATAACAAAAAAGTATTAAGAAACTAGAAGGGTAGCTGAATCATTTAATGTTGTTTTATATGTTTGTAATGTTTTAATTTTAATGTTGATATCTTTCAAAATAAACTTTATTTTATAAACTAAAATTTAAAAAAAAAATGTCTGCTAAAAAGTCGATTCATTTTCAAACTGACATAAAAAAAGCTTATTTTGAAAGATATCAACATGAAAATATCCCTTAAGTGATTTATCTACTCTTTTAATTCCTAAAACACTTTCTAGTTTCTTTTCATTTTGCTTCTGAAAGACTGAATAATTAAAAGAGTTCGAAAAGTCAGCTAATTCAGAAACCATCGTAAAACGATTCTTCACTCACTGTTGTCGTTTTTTTCTTCTAACATGGAGTTGAATTACCTTTATAAATATATTATATTGGGTTCAAGATAAATTTATGAAGGTAAATCAACTCCAAGTTAGAAAAAAACACGTCAAAAATGAGTGAAGAATCGTCTGCTTTTATTGAAGCTAGAAGGAAGACATTTGCTTATTTTATAAGGTCATCCATTTTTTGCATGTACATTGTATCGTATTGTAACTGATGCTCTAAGTACAGTTTGCGCCCTCTATTGGCAACACACTCAGTTTTGACACCAAATGCTCTGTAAGAAGAATTCTCAGTTGAGTTACCTCTATATCTATTTTAAGAACTCCTAGCTTCAAAAAGCAGACGATTCTTCACTCATTTTTGACCATTTTTTATTCTAACTTGGAGTTGCTTTACCTTTATAAATTTATCCTGTACTGATCGAAAAAAATGATCTTTTTTTTACAAAAAAAACCAGCAAATTTAAGAATAATGTTTCTGTATTTTTATTCAAACGGTGACCCAATCGATCTTTAAAAAAATGTAATAAAAAACATAACAACAGCCGAAAGAGAACTAGAAAGCGAGCAGGTCAGCAGGAGAAACAGGCAAGTAAGCACAGTAAAATACAGTCGTTTGCCCCGCCCCCTTTTACAGTATGAGCGTCATACCACATATCGTCCAATTAGAAATTGCAAAGAGTGGGGCAATTTCTAATTGGTTTGTTACTGGGTCAGATGTCACATGCCCCGCCCTTTTTATTTCTAATTGGTTTATATTTGGTCTGACGCTCATAAAAGGAGCTGAGCCAAGGAAATTCTGAAGCTATCTACAGATGCATGTCCTTACTTGCATAGGCAGTTAGAAATCGGGACATACAGAAGTTGGCTCCGCCCTTTTTATGACGAAAAGCAACTTTAATTGATTGGTTATGTAGTCTGACGTCGCAATCTCCACCCTTTTCAACGTCAAACCACACAACAAACCAATTAGAAGTTGGCTCCGCCCTTTTTATGACGAAAAGCAACTTCTAATTGGTTGGTTATGTAGTCTGACGTCACATTCTCCGCCCTTTTCAACGTCGAACCACACAACAAACCAATTAGAAGTTGCCGGTCGTCATAAAAAGGGTGGAACCAACTTCTGTATGTCCCGATTTCTAATTGCCTGTTTACTTGCGTATCAAGATTAGACAGACAGAGAGAGAGAGAAAGAGAGAGCTGGGAAGAAATGAGGTCATGAAATGAACCTGACCCCTTCTCCCAATTCGAGGTGAAACTTCTGAGTTGACCGGCCAACACCATATAGCAGATTATTATTTACTCAAGATATCAAAAACCTCAGTTCACGTTGCGGAAAATTGTCTTTCTAGTCTCTAATAAGAAGAGAGAGATCTCTCTCACATAATATTCGAAAAGGAAGGAAGGAAGAGATCAGGATCTTAATTGATCTTCTTCTTCATAGCTCTCTCTCTCTCTCTCTCTCTCTCCTTCCACCCAATTCCTCCATTACAACAACCCCAGTTGCTCCCATCAAATAGGAATATTAACGCCGTTGCCATGGCAACAACAATGCATGGCTCAAACAGAGAGAAAGTTCACATCTTTTTTTTATTTCGGTTTTTCTCTTCTCTCCCCTTTTACTTATTGCAACCACAAAAGCAGGAAGTGAAAAACTGAAACAAAACAAAAACCACTTTTTATATCACTTTCTCACCTGAGTATTATTATTATCATTATTATTATTATACAACAATATAAAACATCACCGACTAAAATAAAAAAAATTCCACCATTTTTATTTTGTTGCAAATCTTAGATAATTGTGACGTCATCACCAGTGGTTGTCTCAAGAAGCGGCTAACCATAAAAACCAATATATGAAGAAAAAAAATGGCTCGCGAGCCGCTTCTTGAGAACTATTATGTTCGTGACCGCTCAGTGTGAGTAAGCGATGACGTCACACATACGCTGTCCTCAATAACTATCTCATAAAAACCATCTCAAAATGGTTCTTTTGTCTTTCAGAGGAGCAAAATTTAAGACAAAAAAACTAGAAAGTGTTTTAGAAAATAGAAGAGTAGCATGGGTATTTTTTATATTGATATCGTTCAAAATAAACTTTTTTATAAAGAAAAATTTATAAACAATCGTCTGCTTAGAGTTGAGTTATTTTGAAAGATATCAAAAATGACAAATATACCCTTTTAGTGACTGAGTTACCCTTCTAGTTTCTAGAACACATCCAAGTGTGTCTTCGTTTTGTATTTGAAATGCATATTAAACAAGAATTTTTGGAGTTGCAGTGTCATGAGTAGGGCTCGGATGTTTATGTAATATTAAGCCAAACGTTTCTCAATCTGTGGCCCAAAAGCCAACTGTGAACTAACAATCCCATCAACCAACAATTATGATTTTTCAATAAAAAAACCCACCTGGTTAGAGGCTAGAGCTCTAGCTGACAACTGACATCTAGCCTCTAACAACCTTTTATTAATTAGAAAAGGCATAACTGTTGTTGCTGTAATGGTAATGATTACTTCACAATTGGCTCTTTGGGCCACAGGTTGAGAAACATTTGATAAGTGCATAAAAATCCGAACCCTAGTCATGAGCATCAAAAACGTCCACTCTGAATTGGCCCTAACATTTGAGGCGCGCGTTGCACATACAGGCAATTAGAAATCGGGACAAACAGAAGTTGGCTCCGCCCTTTTTATGACGACCGGCAACTTCTAATTGGTTTGTTTTGTGGTTCCACGTTGAAAAGGGCGGAGCATGTGACGTCAGACTACATAACCAACCAATTAGAAGTTGCCGGTCGTCATAAAAAGATCGGAGCCAACTTCTGTTCGTCCCGATTTCTAATTGCCTGTCATTGCACATAGGAAATGAAAGACATTCCTGTCTTACAGGCTTTCCTGGCAATGCAATAGCACACAACATTTCCACTCCCGCACTTCCGGTTCACGTGCAATGAATTTTCGAATTTATGAATTTAAATTTGTAATAATAAATTGCAATGTATGTCCTATACAGGACTCCGTACATTTCTTATTGCAATTTTAAGCAAATGTTTTTCTTCTTCATAAGCTTCATTATAATCCACGTTGTTATGATCTATAGACGACCATGTGGGATCTCCAAACTTTCGTAAACGAGGGCCACATAAAAAGCTTGAAAGGGCTGTGCGGCGGGCCAGACCGGCAATACCTGCTTCAATGTTTACCTCTTCTCTATAAACACGTCGGATTTCAAGTATCCGATTATTCGTGTTAAACCGAAAAATCGGATACTCAAAATCCCTTATTTTTAAGGTGGTTTTGGTACAGGCAATTAGAAATAGGAACAAACAGAAGTTGGCTCCGCCCTTTTTATGACGACCGGCAACTTCTAATTGGTTTGTTTTGTGGTTCGACGTTGAAAAGGGCGGAGCATGTGACGGCAGACTACATAACCAACCAATTAGAAGTTGCATTCGTCATAAAAAGGGCGGAGCCAACTTCTGTTTGTCCCGATATCTAATTGCCTGTGACTTGACTAGTCAAGAGTTCGAAAATCTACTGTTTATAAAAACCATCTTAAAACGAATATAAAATTGTTTCATGAGCCCGATTCGGCCCGCGAGCCATATAGTTTGAATAACCTTATTCTAAAACCATGTTATTGTTTGCCATTTAACTCTCTTTTCCCCACACTTAAATGAATCATTAGAAATTTAAAATGTCAACTCTTAAAAGCTGCCATTATTATTATTATTATAATAATAAAATTATTAACAAAAAAAAAAGAGGCAGCAATCAACAAAAGCGCCCTCTGGATACAACCGCCCCCCCTTTTTTTGAAAATATTATTCCGCCCACAACTCTCTCAACCACACACCAACAAAAGCGCCCTCTGGATACAACCGCCCTCCTTTTTTTTGAAAATATTACTCCGCCCACAACTCCCTCAACCACCCACCCACAACTGCCTCAACCAAAACCAACAAAAGCGCCCTCTGGCTACAACCCCCCCCCCCCTTTTTAAATATTACTCCGCCCACAACTCCCTCAACCACCCACCCACAACTGCCTCAACCAAAACCAACAAAAGCGCCCTCTGGCTACAACCCCCCCCCTTTTTAAATATTACTCCGCCCACAACTCCCTCAACCACCCACCCACAACTGCCTCAACCAAAACCAACAAAAGCGCCCTCTGGCTACAACCCCCCCTTTTTTAAATATTACTCCGCCCACAACTCCCTCAACCACCCACACAATGGCATATCGCCATGCAATAATAACTGTGCCACGTGCACACACAACAACACCCCCTCCCCCCGCCATTATGAAACACGATAAAAAAATTCCTTCGCTGCGTTTGTTTTCTGATATAAAAAAAGAGTAGAAAAATGAAACACTTTTTCTTTCTAACTTCAAGAAGATAAGAAGAAATAATAAAACCATCAGATTCTAAATAGATATCATTATTCAAGCTTCAGAGATTTTCAAATAATAAACCGACATCATGGGGTGCTAGAAATACACCACCACCACATGAGACACGGTCTGCAGACACACGGAAGCAACTAAATAAGCGCCACAATTTAATTGGAACAAAACGTCAAACTGAATAAGCGTCAAATATTTTGTTTTTATTCCAGTTTACCATTTGCTTCAATTGTGTGGCTTATTCAGTTCGGCGTTTGTTCTAATTGGCGCTTATTCAGTTCGGCGTTTGTTCTAATTGGCGCTTATTCAGTTTAGCATTTGCTTCAATTGGCGCTTATTCAGTTTTATGTTTGTTCCAATTGGCGTATATTCACTTTGACGTTTGTTCAAATTGAAGCTTATTCAGCGCCACCTCACAGTCTCCCTAAAGACAAGTCACAGTCTTGCTTAGACAAAGAATGTCATTAAAGTGAATTGTAGACGTACGTCAGATTTGGTCTTTGGCAAGATCGTGTCTGCAGACCGCGTCTCATAGTGTATAAATAGCTTTAGGAAAACGATAAAAATGCTCATTTTGAAACAACTTGTGAAAGAATTTCTATTTTACTTCAAACTAGAAGAGTAAATAAAGATGAACAGAAAATTTTGAAAATAAAACTTTTTAAAATGAAAAAAAAAGCGACATTTTTATTTTTATTAAAAAAATGAATAGATTTTTTTTTTAAAGTGACTCTTCTAGTTTCAAACTAATGGTTAATCTGTGTTTCAGGAGAAACACAAAAGTAGAAAGTAGAAAGTCAGCTGAATGACTCAATATTATTTTTATGCTGATATTTTTTAAAATAAACTTTTTATAGACAAAAATTTAAAAAATATTGTGTCTGTTTGTCAGATTTGTCATTTTGAAAATCAAATAAAAAGTTTATTTTGAACGATATCAACACGAAAATAGTTTTAAGCGATTGAGCTACCCTTCTAGTTTCTAAAACACATTCAAGTTTCTCTTAATTTTGCACCTGAAGTACAGAATATAATATAATCTTAAAAAATGTTGATATCAAAAGTTGCTTCGATGTCTGAACTGAAGATTAAATTCCCGGATTAATCGGATTAATCCGTCTAGATGTTTATTTACTCCGGTTGCCTAGCAACCATTGTTTTTATTATTGAACACAGAAATCATTAGCACACGTGGGTGGACCAGGAGGGAGGGGGAGGAAGGTGGGTGGTTGTGGTGAAATTGCTTCAAAATTCAAAGATCAAAAAGAAAAACCCGCCTTCTCCTCCTCCTCCTCCTCCAATTACGAATATTTCAACTTTTCTCTTTCAATTCATCAAGTTTCGATCCCACTTTATATATATAAAGGCATGACGTCACATCCTTATAACTAACTTCTATAGGTTAAATGCTAAAATGAAAATTATAAGTCATTCTACAAAATCACTAGCCAAATTGCAAAACCAATCGATTTTGTTAAATTAAAACATTATCTACTGTATTTAAGGCCTGGTTACGAACATTTAAGTTAATTAACTCAATATTTTCAAGATTATTAACTGAATTAAATTGAATTCGACATATTGTTTGTTTGTCCTTCACAGGGCTCTGTAGAACACGTTTATTATTCAAATACATTTCAATTATCAGCTGTGTGTACTAGGCATAACGGGGAATTTCACGTGATGATATCTTTCAAAATAAACAATTTTATTGACACAAATTTAACAAAAAAAAAATATCACCTGCTTAAAGTTGAATCATTTTTAAAATAAAATAAAAAGTTTATTTTGAAAGATATCAACACGAAAATAACGCTTAAACGTTAGACTACATAACCAACCAATTAGAAGTTAAGTTCGTCATAAAAAAGGGCGGAACCAACTTCTGTTCATCCCGTTTTCTAATTGCCTCTAGTAAAACAAAGGTACGGAAATAATGAACTGCGAGAAATCTGATCTCTAATCAGATCCAACGACAGGTAGTTAGAAATCGGTCAGAACTTCAGTTGGCTCCGCCCTTCCGCAACTTCTAATTGGTTGGTTATGTAGTCTGACGTTACATGCTCCGCCCTTTTCACCATCAGACTATATAACCAGCCAATTAGAAGTTGCCGGTCGTCATAAAAAGGGCGGAGCCAACTGAAGTTCTGACCGATTTCCAACTGCCTGTGATCCAACGATCTTTCTCTCTTTTCTTTTGAAGTCTTGAAAACAACCCGCTCGAGGATATTACATTCAATGACGTCTTTGATGACGTCATCAGAGAAATAATAAGGGCAAATTATATTTATTTTTATTAAAATAAAGTTGTCAGAAAAAAAAAATACCGAAAATATTATTAACTGAATAAATCATACTAGAAATTTTAATATGCAGAACTTGTCTTTAAAAAAAAAACACCATAAAACCTAAGCCGAAAAATCGACCAAAATAAACTTTTATATTAAATATCACACAACACGGAAGTGACGTCATTCAAATTCACTACAATGACAGTTTTTTGTTGAAGAAAAAGAATCAGAAAAAAACCTTCAACAAACAGATCATCATTATTATCATCATTATTATTATTATTATATTGGCATTGATGAGAATTAAACACATTTGACAATTGTGAAAAAATAAATAATTTATTATTAACAATTTATCATTATATTTTTTACAATTGATATAAATATCAATTGAAACCGGATGTGAAACATATTTAAAAAACGGTTTTCGCTCGTGTTTTACGTTTATTACGCCTTACGGTAAGCAAGCTATAACAGCACGGTAAACGCATACGCATCCGTTGAATACAAACGACATCCGATTACCGAGATTAACGTGGTTTTAAACAGAAATCGGGACAAGCAGAAGTTGGCTCCACCCTTTTTAGGACGAACGGCAACTTCTAATTGGTTTGTTGTGTGGTTCGACGTTGAAAACGGGCGGAGCATGTGACGTCAGACTACATAACCAACCAATTTGAAGTTGCCGGTCGTCATAACAAGGGCGGAGCCAATTGAAGTTCTCTCCTATTTCTAACTGCCTGTGACGAACAGAAGTTAACTCCGCCCTTTTTATGATGACCGGCAACTTCTAATTGGTTTGTTGTGTGGTTCGACGTTGAAAAGGGCGGAGCATGTGACGTCAGACTACATAACCAACAAATTAGAAGTTGCCATTCGTCATAAAAAGGACGGAGCCAACTTATGTTTATCCCGATTTCTAACTGCCTGTTGGTTTTAAAGTGTAAATGCACCTTTTTGTCTTTCAAAATTTGATTTTTCTGTCAGAAATAAAATTAATAAAAAACTTGGAAAATGTTTTAGAAACTAGAAGAGCAGTTTAATCATTTAGGGGTATTTTCATGTTGATATTGTTCAAAATAAACTTTTTATGAGACAAATTCGAGTGCGACACATATGAAAGCAGACTGATATTTTTTAAAATTTGTCTATAAAAAGTTTATTTTGAAAGATATCAATATGAAAATACACTTAAGGTCGTTTTAAAGTGTAAAACCGCCAATCGAAATCTGATTATAATGTCTTTTCAAAAAGCAAAATTGCAATAAACCTCAATATGTTTTAGAAACTAGAAGGGATACTAAAGTATTTAAAGTATTTTCATGTTGAATATCTTTCAAAATAAGCTTTTTATGTCAGTTTGAAAATGATCCAACATTAAGCAGACGACATTTTTAATTTTTTTGTCCATAAAAACGTTCATTTTGAAAGATATCAAAAACATGAAAAATACTTTAAAGTGATTGAGTTGCCCTTCTAGTTTCTAAAAACACATTCAAGTTTCGCTCTTGTGTAAAAAAAAACAAAATAATCCAATCAGCTGTTCGTAAAACCATCTTAACGACAGGCAAGTGTGTTCAGTTCAGCACAATACAGTCGTTCGCCCCGCCCCCTTTTATGAGCGTCAGACCAAATATCAACCAATTAGAAATTGAAAAGGGCTCGGCATGTGACGTCAGACCAAATAACAAACCATTTAGAAGTTGCCATTCTTCATAAACGGGCGGAGCAAACGACTGCAGCTTGCCGAGCACACTTGCCTGTTCTTAACGCTAACGTTACTGAATATGACACCGCACACCAGCGCCACCTATCAATCAAAAGATAAGTAAAAGAGACACGCCCATCATCACATAACCAATCAAAATAGCTGACGGCGCATGAACTGTCATAAATTTCAGATTAAAGAAAAAGATGCTTGCGTATGCGGATACAAATACGACAAACGATGACCGGTTTTGGCGCCAAATTATTTTTCGCGCGTCTTTTTTTCTCTCTCATTTGATGTTTAATTTCGTTAACTTTTCTCTTATTTTGCGTTCGTTTTGCACAGATGACATTTAAGATAATATACACAGTATTGATTGATTTGTTCTCATTTGATCAGGAAGTATTTAAAATATATAAGAAAAGAATTATCGGAAGAAAATCTTTCGTTTTTCTTATGTAACTTACCGCAAATATTCAACCATCCTTCGACTCGACAAGGAAATTCGGACATTGCACCACTTTGTCTGTCTCGATTACGATGCATTTTACAAAATGAATACTTCAGACACTTAACTAACACATTTCATATTAATTTCAACTGTTAAACCGCATCTTTTTAACGAAATCTTCGCGAAATGAACGACGACAAACAGAGACTAACGAAATCCAGAACAGCCATCATGAACTAACGCGCATTGATACCAAACAAGATTTCAAGGAGAAATGTATCTTGCAATGATACAGTAATGCATAAGGATATTTGCTTTGCGCATAGGGATATTCTGTCAATAAGGCGGAGAAAAAGAAATCATTACAAAAATATAAAGCTAAAATTATATTGCTTAAAAATTACAAATTACGTAGATTATAATATTTTAAAAAAATTCTATATTTCTAAAAAAAAACTTAATAAACCGGTTCGGATTTCATGAGAGAATTAATATTATTTCCTTTTTAAAAAAAAACATTAACTTGCAATCAACGATAAAAATGGTCACACAGACTACATCATCACAACCATAAAACTTTGTTCATCCGACAGAATTTCGTCACACAAAATAATCCACAATTATTTTATTCATTTTACGCTTATTTAAACGAATTTGCAAAACTGCAGTGTCAAAAATACTATTTCAATTTTGAAGATTTACTAATAAAATGAATTTATTCGCTGCATTTATAGCTAGTTATTTAACCTTGCTATTTGGTGAAACATATTCAGATTTGGAGGCCATTTTACCTCCAAACCACTATACAAACAAAATTGTAGAGGTAATTCAACTCAAGTTTGTTTACGCTACTATCCTGTATCGCTAATAGATGACGCCACCTCTACTTAGAGCTAAATTTCTCCTTAATACCACAATTCAATTTTAAACTGCCACTGCGGAGCAAAATAAAAAAAAAACTTAAATATGCTTTAGAAACTAGAAGGGTAAACTCAAGTAGTATTTCCTTATATAATAAGCTGTTTATGCGAGTTTAAAAACGACAAAATTTTATGCCGACAACATCATTTTGAACTTTTTTATTCATAAAAAGTTAATTTTGAAAGATATGAACATGAAAATACCTTTAAGTGACTGACCTACCCTTCTAGTTTCTAAAATACGTTCTAGTTTCACTTAAATTTTGCTCCTGAAAAGACAGAATAATTAAAGAGTTAAAAAAAACCAGCTCAGATCCAGACGTTTTTTCTCTAACATGCAGTTGACCTACCTCTATGTATATATTTTGATTCAATTTTTTAAGAAAATATTGCAGAAAAATAATAAACTTTAATTTAAATGACGTGAAAAAAAAAAAAGAAAAGAGTCCCAACATGAGACATTCAAACTAAATTTAAATAATAAAAATATATTTTCATACCAGGTGAACATTTCCTTTGTAACTTTCAATTTAATCCACCGTTTTGGTCAATCGTGAACTGCGCCTCAGAGATAACCTCGAAGGTTCGGCACTTACGGCATCCACATTCGACTTCTTACCGAGAGGACAATCCTCTTGTTCCTCGTCGTCCATATTTACAGAACTGTCCTCTATCGTGACATCTGTAGAATGAATAACGTAATGGCTAATAAAGAAAATTTAAAAAAATAAACAATAATTGTTAAAATTTACCATTAACTCCAGCCAAACAGCGAAAAGTAGGATCTTTTTGTTGTTTAGATAGTTTTTTTCTTCCTCTACTACTCCTTGTTGGTCTGAAAAAAAAAATTCAAACATAAAACAAAGAGAATCGAAAGCGTTTTAGAAAATAGAAGCGTAGTTCACTCAGTTAAGAATATTTTCATGTTGATATCTTTTAAAATAAGCTTTTTATGTCAGCTTTAAAATAACTCAAATTTATGCAAACAATATTTTTTTAAATAATTTTTCTGTAAAAAGTTTATTTTGAAAGATATCAACATTAAAACACCTTAAAGTGATCGAGTTACCCTTCTAGTTTCGAAAACACTTTCTAGTTTCTATTTAATTTGCTCCTGAAGAAATCAAAGAGTTCGAAAATCGGCCGTAAATAAACCGTAATAAAAAGGTAAAATTAAATCGTATTTCCGATGATAGATTTTAAAATAAATTTTAGTAAGCTCAAAATATATTTTTTCGAGCGAACTTACTTTCTCGGAGGTTTTACTGGCTCTGGATTCGGTTTCGTGGCTGATAAGATTGCAGGCCAAGCGAAAAGTGGCAAGAACTGCATAAAAAGTTGAGCATAGGAGTCTTTCTGCCCGGAAGCCGACGGCAACGATTTATCCGTAGATTCCTCCTCTTCTCTTTCTAACTCCGAAACATCCGATTTCGAAGTCATCGTAGTAGAAACCGTCTTATGACTGTTCTTGATTAACCTCCCTCGCATCATCAACATATTACGAAACGCTTGCATCGTTATGGTCACCGGTGGCAAGAACGGAACCAATCGAAACTGCTTACAATCAGATAGAATGTTGTCGAACTTGTCAACGGCCGACAAATAGATCGGATCGTCATCTTCGACCGTTTCTAATTGGAAAGATCGAATAAAAACGTCAATTTACGATCCGATGGTCGAAGTTTCTCGACAACTCACTGATCTTAGGAGGACGTCCGGGAGGTTTTCGAGACAACGTCAACATAAAATACTCGTTAAGAAGTTTGTCTATCGGCGTTAAAACCGGGAGTGTTGGCCTAGGCTTATACTTCATCACGTCCGTTAACGCGTTCACATTATACTGACGTAAAAGTTGTCCAAATTTATCTTCACCTGGACTCCTAACGTAATTTTTCTAAACAAAAAAAAAGGATTCAAAAATCTATAACTTGAAACAATGAAAACGAGGTTATTGTTTAATTGTTCGACTTACGTTCGATAATCGCGAGAGCGATTTCATCAGCTGACTTCTAGATATGACTGATTTGGTTCCGATTTCGTCTCCGTCGTGAACCTCGAGCAAACGACCGACGAAGTTCTTGTAGACGGCGTTTCTGTAAGCGACTAGCTGAAACTTTGACAACGTCGGAATCTGTTGGCCTGCCACAGTCTAAAAAATACGTTAATTTATTAGTAATTATTAATTAAGATGGTTTTAAATTGTAAACGCATCTCGAACTCTGGTCAGTCTGTCTTTCAAGGTGCAAAATGAAGAAAAACTTAAATGTGTTTTAGAAACTAGAAGAGTAACGCAATCCTTTAAGGGGATTTTCATGTTTGATATATCTTTCAAAATAAACTTTTTACACAACAAAAATTAAAAAAAACATCAAGCTGCGTCATTTTCAAACGTTTCAAATGTCATTTTCAAACGTTATTTTGAAAGATATCAACCGTGAAAAACTGAAAATACTCTAAGTGATTGAACTACCCCTTCTAGTTTCTAAAACACATTCAATTTTTTCTTCATTTTACTCCTGAAAGACAAAATAATCGTGAGTTCGAAAGGCGTTTACACTTTAAAAGAACCTTAAGTGATCTTGTTACCCTTCTAGTTTCTAAAGCACTTTCTAGTTTTTTGTAATTTTGCTTTTGAAAGAATGAATAATCAAAATTTATGAAAATCAGCTGTTCATAAACCATCTTAATGTTATCTTTAGTTTCTAATGTTCTTTAAATTTCTTTCTTAAAATTGTTTCTAAAGCAAATCGATCGCAGACAAAAAAAAAGTGACTTCGTGGGACGTTAAATAACACGACATATTATTATTACTTTGTTTTTGGATTTAACCAAAGATTTCCACCGAGATAAACAACGGTTGTCCGTCCTTCCGAGCTCTTCTCCGATAAATGCCCACTTTTCTAAATAGAAGCAACAATAATAATCATCGAAGCCAAGTCGTTACGACCACGAACTCACTTCCGTGAATCTCGACCAATTCTAACAACCGTTTGTCTTCTAAGGGAGTGAATTCCGAAATATCCAACGAAGGATCTAAAGTATTCTTCCATCTATAAATTAAAAAGACGCGATTAAATAGAAGAAGAACCGTTTCTAGATCTTCCATTACCGTTCGCAACACTGAGGACCCGTTCTGTTCTTAACGTAATCTTTGACTTTCCACCATTGTCCGGTTCCGTATAAGAAAATTCCAGTTAATAATTGCTAAAAAAAATAAAAAGCAAAAACAAACCAAAAGATCAGCGAGAGACGAGATTAAAAAAAATAACCTTACGATGTCCTCTTTTTCCGTCCATTTTCCCTTTCGTATCGATGGATCTAGATAATTAAGCCAATGATTGCGAACTTGACACGCGGTTCTTCCCTCGATGAAGTAACAAACTAAAAACAGTTTTAAAAAAAACGATTTTTGATGCTTAACTTAAGATGATCAACTCGATCGAAAGGACGAAAGCTAAAACCTTGATGCCATGGAATGTAATCTCCAACACGACAAACTTCGACGGCACTTAGCAAATCTTGGTTTTCATCGTCAGTCCATTTTCTGATATTAAAATCGAAACAGAATGATTTGATTTAATCTGGTTATTCTCTCTGTCTTTCAGAAGAAAAATCAAAGGTGACTTGAAAACGTTTTAGAAACTAGAAGGGCAACTCAAACACTTTAATGGCAATCTTTTAAAACAAGCTTTTTACAACTTTAAGCAGATGATCTTTTCTTAATGTTTACTCGTAAAAAGGAGCCATTTTAAAAGATACAAACCTTCGACTATCGAGGTTAGAAAAGTAAGCTTGAGCACAAATATACGGAGTGCGATCCATCTAATTCGATTAAAATAGAAAAAAAAACGCAATCAGAGATCTTCAACAAGAGGTGATCCTGGTGGAATTAACTACCAATTTCGAGATCACGTCCCAGTTTCTCGTTCCGTGGTCACCGATTAAGCTTCTCAATTTTTCCAATTCTGCTTTAGAAAACGGACTCTTGTTAATCGACGAATGCAGAAAGTTTTTCCAGTAAAGTTCGCAGTCACGAGGAGAACGATCACCGTTAAACTAAAGGAAAGCGTTGAAAATGATTTGAAATAAATAGAATTGACTTTCGTTTAATTAAAATAAGTAATTTAATTTTTAAAAATAAAATTTTAAACTTTAATTTAAAGTTGTTTTCAAAACTGTGGTTTTTCTACGTTTTTATAGTAGAAATTTGCTTCGTTTAAAAGTCACTTGAATAAACCAACGTACGTCTTTAACGCTGATATTCATCCAGTCGTAATCCTGATCGAGCGGACCAATGAAAACGGACGGTTTTCTCGACCTAATACATTTGAATTATTAAGTGGTTAAAATAGTTCAAGAAGAAAAATACGTTTTTCCATCAAAGCACCTGGTTAGAGGCTAAAGTTATAGATTGAGCACAAAATATTTTAGATGCTAGTTTGACCTCTAGCCTCCAACCAGATTTTGTGACTGAAAAACGTATTTTCCTAGCTGCCCTTGTGATTAACTTCCAAATCAATTTATAGATCGTTGGAAAAAAGATCCGTAAAATTGACATTCACTTCAGTAATTCTATTTGAAGGTCTTTCTCTTCGATTTCTTTTTGTTTCGCTTCGACCACATCTATCGGCATCTTTTTGACTAAATTTACGTCGCAGAGTTCCAGTGCCAAAATCTCTTTCCTGAAAACACACAAATTGAATAACTGTTAAGCAAAATGCGTCGAATTCAGTTGCAAATCGATCAAGAAAAAAGAGAACCTTGCGAGCAACGGTTGCATTTTCAACTCTAAAGCGCTTCTTTCGATTCCAGCGTTTAACTGAGATTTATCCTTCTCCGACCCTTTTGCAACGAAAAGTTAATTTCAGATTACATTCAGTTACATAAACAAAAATATCACACAAAATCTATGGACGAACTGAATGCGTTCGAAAAAACTTAAAAACTAAGCTAAAACAAACAAATTTAGTTTCTACGTTTACTTTTCTAGCAAATTTTGAATTTCTTCACAAAGTTACTTCTTAACGGCTGCCCAAACTGAGTTTCTACGTTTTGATCGTTGAATATTAACGAGAAAACGGACAAAAAACGTTTGTCTGCTTCATCTAATCATGATGTTGGACCTCCCACAACTTCAGTTACTTTATAATAGTAAATCTAATTACAGGCACGTGGAAAGGAAATATGATTCGGTAATTCGTCATTCGCAGCCTTCAATTTAACTTCTTCGTTCGGAGGCGGAATCTATAAATAAAATATGAAGAAATGTTAATCGCTAGCTTCCTTCAATCCGATAGTTCAAAGTAAAACTAACGAGTCCATTAGAATCTTTGAAATATGGTATCGTTATCTTTCTAGTCTTGATGTAACGGCCGTTCGAACACCTCCCCGTTTCGTCGGTCGAAACTTTCAATTTCTCTTGAATCACTTCCTAAAAATAATGAATTAAAAGAAGACTTTAAATTTGTTTTCTCTCTCTCTCTCTCTCTCTCTCACACACATTCGCTCTTTCTTTCACTCATTCTCTCTATCTCCGTTACCATTACTATTTCTCTCACTCTTTCCCTCTCGATCTTACTCTTCCTTGACACCTCTTTCTGTCTCCCTCTCTCTCTCTCGCTCTCTGAAACTTCCCCTGTCTCTCACTTTCTCTCTCTCTCTCTCTCTCTCTCGCTTTATTCTCAATCTCACTATCTTTTCGTCTCTAAAAAATAACCTGTCTTTCTCTGTTTTTAAAGAGAAAATTCTCAAGTTCTCTTATTGACTTCATTATAGCCTCTTGATAGGTTCGATTCAGAAAGAGACACTTCTCCAAAAGACTGTCCGAGAAACCGTAATCGAGATCGGAAACATTCATAGACCCAACATCAGTTCCACCCGACTAGCGAAAAGGAAAACGAACAAAAAAAAACACGATTCAGATTTATTTACAGAACAATCTCCAAGACAAAAGAAGCGATTTTGTTTACGAAACTGTTGAAGGCACATCTTGTTGATAATGATAGCCTCCTCCTAAAAGAAAAAGAAACAAAATAATTCGATCCGAACCACAAATACGAAACAGTTGCAATCACACTGAAAACATCTATAAAAAAAACAACCAAGAATTTTGAAATTTGATTAAATTTTCCTTTAATTCATCGTTTGAAACGTTTAAATTCCATTCCGTAAGGTTGGTTTTAAAGTGTAAACGCCTCTCGAAACCTGATTAATCTGTCTTTCAAGTACAAAATGATGAGAAACTTGAATGTGTTTTAAAAACTAGAATGGTAACTCAATCACTTAATGGTATTTTCATGTTGATATCTTTCAAAATAAACTTTTTATGCAAGTTTAAAAATACCCCAACTATAAGTAGATGTTTTTTTTTAATTTCTCAATAAAAAGTTTATTTTAAAAGATATTAACATTAAAATACTATTCAGTGATTCAGCTACTCTTCTAGTTTCTAACACACTTTACAATTTCTCCTTATAGCGTTGCTCGTTGCGTAAACACGTGACAAGTTTCTTCTCCCTTTGAAGCTCTGACACTCTGAGAGCACGTGTTTCTTACTGTCAACAAACACGTGTTCGTAGTTTTGTTGATTCATGAGTGATGGAAACCGTTGAATACACTAAATTAGAAAGATATTAATGCAAATGATTTATTAATAATTAAGTTTGTTTACCCGCCGCCGTCGTTACGAATTGTCCGCTGTTTCCGTACTCATAATAATTGTCATCTTCATCCGAAGTTGTTTCCTCATCTTCTTCGTCATATTTAACGTTGGAATTTCCTAATGTCTGGTTAATTCGATCGATGTCCACTGCTAATTCATCTACTTCGTCCTCTTCACATCCATTTGAATCCATTTTTCATTCAAAAAATCGCAGAAAACAAACGAAATCTGAACGTAAAACACATTTTTATATCTTGTTTTACGAATTATCGCCGTCCGCTGTCGAGAGGTGGCGCTGAAGTACTAAAATGCTAGCGCCATCTATCGCTAGCAAATTATATTAGTGTAGCATCTTAAAGAAGACGACATTACACTGTTTATTTGAATTCATTATTATTGTGATGTGGTGTACCAATATGGCACATTCCTACCTTTTATAATAATACATCCCCATATTAGAAAACTTAACCTAATGTTCATCAGAATCATCACCATAGTAACAAAGTTACAACCAATACTTCAAAACAATACCGTTTGAATGAAGCGTCATGCACTCACACATAATTCGTTTATCCACTTCGTTAAAAAAGGCGAATGTGTCGCCATCTATAAAAATATTTTATACAAGGTGATTAAAAACAAACAGCAATAATTTGTAGAATAAACACGTTTTTATACTTATCTGTTATTTAATCTGTTGCAATTCTTCTGTGACAGTGTCATCCATATTTATTTACAGACATACTGTCATAGGCGATGTAACCGGGTGTTTAAACGGAGAGTTTTAAAAATGTAATGCTTCAAACCTTTTTTGATCACCTTGTACAATAAAGCTGTCGCTTATTTTGTTAGTTTCTCAATCTTCAAATGAAAGAAGTCACATACACGCTGATTTTAATTAATTAAAATGTAATAAAATACAAAATTATGTTAATTAACTTAACAGCGATAAGTTAATTATAAGATATATATTTCCACATTCGCTTTTAATTACTATGATGACCCTGGAGAGCCAGTGACAAATCATTTAAAAAAAGGCCACATTTGGCTCGCGGGCCAGCAGTTTGAGAATCATTATTTTTGGCACAGTGGCTAAGCAATTGAATGTAATTATTCTATCAAAGTTAATCATGTTTTAGTAATTAATACAACTTATTTATTCAACAAATGCTGCTATTAAAATATAATGGATCTTGTAATTAACACAAATAAATAAAATCATTAATCTTATTAAACTCATTGCTATTAATTTCAATTGAACTGCTTTCATTATTATCTAAGCATAAATTATGCAAAATTATTAAGTTATTTTTATGTGCCAAAAAATAAAAAGGCATTGTTTTCATAATCAAACTTGATCCAGAAACTTTTATTAGAAAATTATTTTAACAATTGTGCTTTTTGCAAACGAAAAGGCTATTTAGAGGCTAAAATCGTGAAAACTGTAGCCTCTAAACAATTTTTTTAATTAAAAGAAATGCATATTTTTGCCTTTATTATTATTATTATAAATTAATAATATTATTATAAGAAAAAAGTGCTTTTTTCAACTAAAAGGCTGTTTAGAGGCTAATATCTTGAGGAATCTATGAAAACTAGCCTCCAAACAAAGTCTTTTTGATTGAAAAAAACAATACATTTTTGCCTTAATTATTATTCTTAATTTATAATTTTAAAATATTAATAATGTTGTAAATTATTAATACGGTAATATTATAAGAAAAAAGTACTTTTACAACTAAAAAAAGGCTGTTTAGAGGCTAATACCTTGAAGAATCTATAAAAACTAGCCTCTAAACAACTCTTTTTAATTGAAAAAAAAACAATACAATTTTGCCTTAATTATTATTATTTTAAATTATTAATAATGTTATAAATTATTAATACGGTAATATTATAAGAAAAAAGTACTTTTACAACTTAAAAAAAGGCTGTTTAGAAGCTAAAATCTTGATGAATCTATGAAAACTAGCCTCTAAACAACTCTTTTTAAATGAAAAAAAAAACAATACAATTTTGCCTTAATTATTATTAATTTATAATTTTAAAATATTAACAATGTTGTAAATTATTAATACGGTAATATTATAAGAAAAAAGTACTTTTACAACTAAAAAAAAGGCTGTTTAGAGGCTAAAATCTTGATGAATTTATGAAAACTAGCCTCTAAACAACTCTTTTTAAATGAAAAAAAAAACAATACAATTTTGCCTTAATAATTTATTATTAACGCAGCAAACTTTATTTTCACGAAAAATGCGCCAGAAATATTTCAAGCTAGGAATTAAATTTATTTTCAATTAATTATTATAATAATAAACAAATGAAGAAGAAGAAGAGAAACAAAAAAAACATTCATTTGAACAACAAAAACATTTCTAGTAACAATAATTCATTCAACCTGAAAAAAATGTGACCACAAACAAGAAAATAAACAATTTGTTTTAACTTGAACACATTTAGAATTGTATTTTTTTGTGACACTTTTTTTTTTAATAATTATATAAATTTCAAGATTTCAAAAAAAAAAGAGAAACTAAAACAAAATCAAGTTTCAACAATTGAAACTTATCACAATGAGAAAGAAAAAAACTTTTGTTAACTTTTTTTTGTGTGTTTTGATTTCGAGTTTTACAACAAAAACAAATATCAATATATATTTTTTTTTACTTTAAATTTTCATTTAAATTCTAATTAAAAAATGAGTATATATATATATAATTAAACTAAATTAATAATAATTAATAAGGCAAAAAAATGAATTATGCGTCTTTCAATTAATGAGACTGTTTAGAGGCTAATAATTCTTACAATAAATTCAAATTTTGGATAGAATAATTAATCTAAATTTTAGCCTCTAAACAAGTCTGATTATTCCTGAAATTAATTCAAATTTGTTAGAGGAATCTCAATTTTAGCCTCTAAACAGTCTTATTAGATGAAAAACGCATAATTTTGGCCTTAATTTAATAATAAGCCTGGAATGTACAGGGTGTGACACTAATAAGCTTAACAGAAGTTGTAAAATTAAGAAATTTGTCAGAAAATCTCATAAAAATGAAAAATTTGTCAATTTCCTGTTTTAATTTATGTTATTTCCCTTAAATTGTGATGAGAATTTCATCCGTGATTTTTGTCACAATTCTTTTAATATGTATTTTTTTTTTACTAGAAATATCCATTAAAAATCAAATTTGCTAAAAATGCAAAATTGTTTAATTTGTATTATTTGGTAGAAAGGTAAAAAGTGACAATTGGCATGAAATTCAATGACAAAAGATGTTGAAAGAGTGAAGGTACTCAAATTCAAATGAGAAAACTTAGCACTTAAAAAACTACAACTTCAACCCTCTAAGTAGGTGCTCCAACATTAAAAAACTCTCTGTACAAAGACTACTCAATAAAACCCGGGTTTTTTTTGTGTTGAAACCCTGCTCTGAGAGTTCAAGTTGAAGGTCAAAATGCTAAGTTTATTTATTTTTTTTTTTTGGAAATTGAGTGGTTACTTGAAAGTTGGCACTTGAACTACAATTCGAACTCTCTAAACAGGTGCTCCAACGTAAAAAAAATTCTCTGTACAAAGACAACTCAATAAAACCCAGTTGTTTTGTGTTGAAACCCTGCTCTGAGAGTTCAAAAGTTGAAGCTCAAAATGCTAAGTTTCTTTGAGTTGTTCAAGGCTTGATGTTGAGTGATAACAAGTGGTAATGAGTGTGGTAAAGGGAGGGAGGGGGGGGGGGATGTGAGAAGTTGAAACAGGCAGTTAGAAATCGGTCAGAACTTCAGTTGGCTCCACCCTTTTTATGACGACCGGCAACTTCTAATTGGTTGGTTATATAGTCTAACATCACATATGCTCCGCCTCTTTTCAACGTCGAACCACACAACAAACCAATTAGAAGTTGCCGGTCGTCATAAAAAGGGCGGAGCCAACTGAAGTTCTCCCCTATTTCTAACTGCCTGTGAAGTTGAAGGGAAGACATTGACATTTTTTTTTGGTCAGTCATAAATTTGACGGAATAATAAATTCTGTATAATAATAATAATAATAATAATAATAATAATAATAATATAAAAATCATGACTCGAAAAGAAAGAAAAAACGCTTGACAGCCGATTTGGATTTTGACCACTGGTCAGTGAGTGTGGTCAAGTAACAACAACAACAAAACGGTTATTTGTTTAATTATATTCTAGAATAGGAGATCAACCGTTTCAGAGTTTGACCAAGTGGAATTTTGTTCATCTGAAGCTGGTTTTAAAAAAATGTCCTCTTCATCAGTAGATGACGTCATTTCCGTTACTTTGGTCACTGGAAGTGGAGCTTGTGGCGCTCTCGACACACCCAACTCAAAAGTGTGATCACTTCCGGCTACGGCCATTGGAGTGTAACTCGCAAGACCACCTGACAAAAAACAATCATAAGAAATTTTATTAAACATGACCAACATTTTGAATAATAAATTCAAAATGGCCGCTTTGAGAGGCTACACATCACTAAATTACTTCGAAAAATATCCACAAAGAGCGCTAGCATCGTTTTTCTATTGAGCCCATAGACCCAATGTTAAAGGAGAAACGTTAATTTTTAAAATACACACAGCAGTCGCGGCGGCAATATGTTTATATTTTTCATATTTAAAGTTGTCCAATTTTGATGGTTCAAAGTGCAGTGTGCACCTTAAATATATGCTGATCGAGTGATAGAATGACAAAAAATTGGAAAGTGTTTTTCTATTTTAAAAAAACTAATTTCAAAATCGCTGAATTTCTAACTCTTTATGTTTTAAACTCCATTGAGTAACAGCTCGTAAGCAAAAAAACACCCTTAATATTAAAATTGCTCGTAAAAATGCCTAAAAATAATTTTTAAAAAACCATAAAAAAATCAGCACGTGCGGCAATGTGTTGGCTTCATTGTGGTTTAATTCTGGTTTTTTAAATTATTTTTAGGTAATTTTACGAGCAATTATTGGATGTTTTTTTCTTATTTTGGGGCGTACTCAATGGGTTTTTTACCACAAAGAGTTAGAAATTCGCGATTTTGAAATAGTTTTCAAAAATAGAAGGACACTTACGTCATTCTATGTCATTAGATAAACATATATTTAAAAGAAAAAAGACGTTAATATCTCTAAAATGCACAACAGCCGCGGCGGCAATATGTTTATTTTTCATATTTAAAGTTGTCCAATTTTTATGGTTCAAAGTGCAATGTGTGCACCTTAAATATATGTTTTGATCGAGTGATAAGAATGACCTCTCTATCTATTTTTAAGCACGATGTCTTCCTTCTAGCTTAAAAAAGCAGACGATTCTTCACTCATTTTTTACGTGTTTTTTCTAACTTGGAGTTGATTTACCTTTATAAATTGGGTAATGGGGTAATGTAATTGGGTCAATTTATGAAGGTAAATCAACTCGAAGTTAGAAAAAAACACTTAAAAATCGTCTGCTTTTATTGAAGCTAGAAAGAAGACATCTTGCTTATTTTATAAGGCCATCCATTATTTTTTTGCATATTTATTGAATCCGTATTGTAACTGATGCTCTAAGTACAGTTTGCGCCCTCTAGTGACAACACTCACTTTTGATAGGCAGTTAGAAATCGGGACGAACACAAGTTGGCTCCGCCCTTGTTATAACGACCTGCAACTTCTAATTGGCTGGTTATGTAGTCTGACGTCACATGCTCTGCCCTTTTCAACGTCGAACCACACAACAAACCAATTAGAAGTTCCCGGTCGTCATAAAAAGGGCGGTAGCCGAAGTTCTTCCCGATTTTTAACTGCCTGTCTCACTTTTGGCACCAAATGCTCCTTCATAGAAAGAACACTTAGTTGAGTTACCTCTGTATCTTTTTTAAGCAAGATGGCTTCCTTCTAGCTTCAAAAAGCAGACGATTCTTCACTCATTTTTGACAGTTTTTTGTTTAAATAACATGAAATTTTTAACCCTTTTTATTCCCGTAGTATTTTGATTTATATGCAAATTATTCAAAATTCAATGGAATGTTTTTGTGTGAGAACAACAACGAAAAAAAAGGGAATGTGTCTCCAAACTGAAATTGAACAGGAAACAAAACACATTCCAGACATTTGATAGGTCAGTGAACTTTGATGTGTGTCTCCATTAAAACACACACATTATAATGTTAATCAATTGACAGGTGGCTCTCTCAATTGTTCCACACACACACAATCCTCCGTTCAGATACACTGAACCGAATTTCCTCTTGAACCATTGCCATATCAAGAGAAAGAAAGACAGGCAATTAGAAATCGGGACGAACTTCAGTTGGCTCCGCCCTTTTTATGACGACCGGCGCATCTTATGATTGGTTTGTTGTGTGGTTCCACGTTGAAAAGGGCGGCGCATGTGACGTCAGCTCACATAACCAACCAATTAGAAGTTGCTGTCGTCATAAAAAGGGCGGAGCCAATTGAAGTTCTCTCCTATTTCTAACTGCCTGTGACGAACAGAAGTTGGCTCCGCCCTTTTTATGACGAACGCAACTTCTAATTGGTTGGTTATGTAGTCTGACGTCACATGCTCCGCCCTTTTCAACGTCGAACCACACAACAAACCAATTAGAAGTTGCCAGTCGTCATAAAAAGGGCGGAGCCAACTTCTGTTTGTCCCGATTTCTAATTGCCTGTGAGAGGCCAAGGGGGAGTTCGGGGGGGGGGGCCCAGAGGAGTCCAAAGGGCCCGGGAGGAGGGGTTTTAAAGTGTAAACGCCTCTCAAACTCTTGATTATTCTATCTTTCAATGGCTAAATTGAAATGAAACTTGAATGTGTTTTCGAGACTAGAAAGGCAGCTCCAAATCACTTAAATGAGTATTTTGCAATTTTGATATCTTTCAAAATAAGTTTGAAAATGATTCAAATTTAAACAGACGATATTTTTTTTGTCCATAAAAAGTTTATTTTGAAAGATATTAAGATCAAAATACTCTTTAACTGATGTCGCTACCCTTCTAGTTTTCTATAACATTCTAGTTTCTCATCATTTTTCTTTTCTGAAAGACAATAATTCAGAGTTCCTTCCTGGCTTCAACTCACTGATGATGACGATTAAGGCGATGAAAGCGACTGGTTAGAGGCTACAGTTCGCCTAGAATTCAAATACAGCTGAAATATAGTTAAGAGTTATCTCTAGCCTCTAATCAGGTCTTTTAAATTGTAAAAAAAAGCACAATTGTACATTAAGCAGGCTATTAAAAAATTTATTTTATCTGTGTAAAGCTAGACGGCGCCACCGGCTGTCAATGTATTCTAATGGCGCGATTGTGGTGCCCTCTAGCACTACACAGATAAATTAAATGTTTTAACAGCCTTCTTAAGGCAAACAGAATTGCGCTGTTTTACATTTTAAGAGACCTGGTTAGAGGCTATAGAGATAACTCATAACTATTTGAGCTGTATTTGAATTCTAGGCAAACTCTAGCCTCTAACCAGTCGCTTTCATTGCAATGAAGTATTTTTTTATCGCCTTAATCGTGAGGTGAAGCCAGGAAGTATGACGTCAACAATGACATTTTTCCAAATGAAATAAAAAAGGACCACTAGGTGGCGTCCTCGTTTTAAAATATAAAATGTTACAAAATTCTTTTATAACACCACAATAATAATAAAAAAATATAATTGAATGCCAAGCATTTAGGAGAATTAAAATGGAATTCTTGGCACAGAATTAAATGCCATCATCGTTGTTTTGTATCAAATTAAATTTATAGGGTAAACACTCACTCAGTGAGACCCGTGTGAGAGAGGCTATTTTTTTATATTACATTTTATGTTGTTGCAATTGTTCAATACGGAGTCCTTTAAAGGACATGCGAGATTTTTTGAAAATCTCGACATTTCGGACTTTTAATCTCGACATTTCGGACTTTTAATCTCGACATTTCGGACTTTTAATCTCGACATTTCGGACTTTTAATCTCGACATTTCGGACTTTTAATCTCGACATTTCGGACTTTTAATCTCGACATTTCGGACTTTTAATCTCGACATTTCGGACTTTTAATCTCGACATTTCGACTTTTAATCTCGACATTTCGACTTTAATCTCGACATTTCGACTTTTAATCTCTTATTCGGCCATGTTAATTATGCCATGTTGTGCGCACCATACTCTAATAATTAAATTATTGCAAGCGCCCTCTTTTAGCAGCAATAATTTAATTATTAGAGTATGGTGCGCACAACATGGCATAATTAACATGACCGAATAAGAGATTAAAAGTCGAAATGTCGAGATTAAAGTCGAAATGTCGAGATTAAAGTCGAAATGTCGAGATTAAAGTCGAAATGTCGAGATTCTGGAAAAAGTGGAAATGTCGAGATTTTAAAAAAAATTTCGCATGTCCTTTGAAGGGCTCCGTAGAGAACCCCCCCACAAAACCCAAATTCTATTGTTGAGTGACCTTTGACCCATACCTTCCCCTTTTTTTTTATTTGTTCCATCTCGCACGAATTCCATCTCATCCGAAAAAAGTGACCCTTCTAGTTTTTAAACACTTTCTACATTAGAAGAATAACGAAAATAAAGATAAACTTTTCATAACAAAGTCAAAATAATTCAGTATTTTTTAAGCAAATGAGACTGTTTAGAGGCTATAATTCAAAGACAAGTGAAGATTATTCTACCATAATTATAGCCTCTAAACAGTCTCCCTAGATTGAAACCAGTTTAATTCTTGTGACCTTTTAATGATAATTTTTCGTTCGGTGCACATTATGGTACTCTCTTAGTGTAATTCCCTCCACCAATACACTCATCTAGCCTCCACCTCGCGATTTCGTGTGAGATGGAATATCGAGCGAATTGGAAATACGTGTATTTTTTTCATGGTTGTTGTGGTTACCTACCTGTCGATCCGATGGCAGGTGTTGACTTCAGGGTGGGTTGTTTGGCCTCGAGAGGGATTTCCACATTGTCAGACAGGATGGAACCATCGAAAAAAATGGAGGAGGAGGAGGTTGCAGAAGACGAGGGAGAAGAAGATGAAAAACCGTTTTCATGGACAGCAGGAGGAGGAGGAGGGACATCGTCCAGTAAACTTCCTTCAGACGGATATTCGTAGGTGCTTACGGCAGAATCGTCGAAAACAATTTTTAGCTGAAATTTAGAAGACAAAATATATTAAAAAAATGGTTTATGAACAGCTGATTATTCTTGTCTTTTAGAAGCAAAATTAAAAAGAAACTAGAAGGGTAGCTCAATCACTTATATACGGAGCCCTGTAAAGGACATACATGCAAGATTTTTTTTTAAATCTCGACATAATTGACTTTTAATCTTTTATTCACAGGCATTTAGAAATCGAGAAGAACATAAGTTAGCTCCGCCCTTTTTATGACGACCAGCAACTTCTAATTGGTTTGTTGCGTGGTTCGACGTTGAAAAGGGCGGAGCATGTGACGTCAGACTACATAACAAAACAATTAGAAGTTGCCAGTCGTCATAAAAAGGGCGGAACCAACTTCTGTTCATCCCGTTTTCTAATTTCCTGTGATTAAAGTCGCCATGTCGAGAATAAAGTCGTCATGTTGAGATTAAAAAAAATATTCGCAAAAGTCCTCTGCAAGGCTCCATACTTATGGGGTAATTTATATGCTGATATCTTTCAAAATAAACTTTTTTAAGTTTATTTTGAAAGATATAATATGATTGAACTACGTACCCTTCTAGTTTCTAAAACACTTTCAAGTCTCTTAATTTTGCTCTTCTGAAAGACAGAATGAAAACGGTTTATTTTACTTTTAACTTTCTTACACAAAAAATATTACTAAACAAAGACGGCCATTTTGTTTTTTATTTTTCTCTCAAAACTTATATTAAAATAAAAATTGCACATTTATTCAATAAATTCTTATTCAGTTTTTTGTTTCTGCATTTCTTATTTGTGTTTTTTTTTTACAATGTATAAGATTCACTGTTTGTGTTTATATTACATGAACTTTGACACAGGCAATTAGAAATCGGGACAATCAAAAGTTGGCTCCACCCCTTTTTTATGACGAACGGCAACTTCTAATTGGTTGGTTATGTAGTCTGACATCACATATGCTCCGCCTCTTTTCGACATGGAACCACACAACAAACCAATTAGAAGTTGCCGGTCGTCATAAAAAGGGCGGAGCCAACGTCTGTGTGTCCCGATTTCTAATTGCCTGTACTTTGACCGTCTTTATTTTTTCTTCTTTAGAAATATCAAAATGGCGCCGGGTTTACAGAAAAGAAAATCATGCTCGTGAATAATAATAATAAAATTCTCCCTTTATTATTTTTAACTTGTTCAAAGAGAAGGTTCATTGTCAAGAGTATAATATTTCAAATAGGCCTAGAAAACAGGGGGGAAAAAATGATACTTTTGCAATAGAGGGGAGGTGAGGGGAGAGATTTCATATTCTTTGAAATAGGTAGGAATTCACAAAGTCAGAAAAAAAAGTCGGCACAATGACACCAGGTGTCCTATAGGGTAAGAAGCTTTTACCTTTTAGACACAAAAAAATGGAATTATTATTCATAAAAGGGGAATTTAGGGTAAGCGAACTGAGGAGAAGAGGGGGGGAAAGGGGAGAGAAACAAAAAATCCCCAGCTGTCCATTGTCCACTGTGACTCTCAAGGTGACATCAAAAGTTTAGAACTTTTGACCAAAAACTTGGCTCAGAAATTAACTAAGATTATTTTGGAACACCCTGTATGAGTTCCATGTATAATTTCCACAGGCAATTAGAAATCGGGACGAACACAAGTTGGCTCCGCCCCTTTTTTAATGAAGACCGCAACTTCTAATTGTTTGTTTATGTAGTCTGACGTCACATGCTCCGCCTCTTTTTAACGTCGCGAACCACACAACAAACCAATTAGAAGTTGCCGGTCGTCATAACAAGGGCGGAGCCAACTTCTGTTCATTCAGTTTTCTAATTGCCAGTGTAAATGCAGCCTTAAATCAGGGCATATTAAATTACAATGTGTTGGTGGTGAAACAAGGTGACACCCCATCATCATCATCCCCATCTTGTTCTTTATTGCAACAACAAAAAAAGGGTTAACTTCAATCATAAATTTAATAACTTCCACTTTGACAAGTAAACGTCCTTCTTAAAGGGGTGGCTACGAGGAGAGGCTATTATGACTGAATCCCGGTGTAGTTTTTTTCTTCTTCGCTAATCGAGATGGTCAATCTAGACCCCCCCCCCCCACACCATAGAAATGGTCAGTTGGTCACTAACAATTCCTAGTTAAATTGAAACAGAAGGACAAACAAATAAAAACTTCTTTTTACTGGTCAGTTTATCTTTTAAAAAAAATTCAATGCATTAAAAAAAAATCCTGTCTAGCTTCTTAGAATAATACTAAAGGCTAGGATCACACATATCGAAAACAATTCGATAAATTCAATTTATTTAGCAGAAAGTAGGCCGAAAAACCAGTCAATATGTTTCTTGCTGTCACGCAGAATTAGATTTGTATTAATCTTTCAATACCTTTGTTCTTTATGGCTCCTCCCCTCTGTCAAACAGGCATTTAGAAATCGGGACGAACTTCAGTTGGCTCCGCCCTTTTTATGACGACCGACAACTTCTAATTGGTTCGTTATGTAGTCTGACGTCACATGCTCCGCCCCTTTTCAACGTCGAACCATACAACAAACCAATTAGAAGTTGCCGGTCGTCATAAAAAGGGCGGAGCCAACTGAAGTTCGTCCCGATTTCTAAATGCCTGTCTCTGTCATGACAGTGTGACGTCTACTTCACAGATACCATTGAGTCAACAACAGTGTTGCCTCTCTCTCTCCCTCCCTCCCTCCAGAAGCCAAATTTCCCTACAAAGTGGATATTTCCCCTACAAGTGGTCACTGAAACAACTATTACTATCGCGACAGTACTATCACAACTATCTAGTCAAACCGAGATAGTTGTGATAGTCACTATCGCAACAGTGTGATAGTGACTATCACGTTGTCTTCACGATGATAGTTGCTCTCATGACAGCAACTATCGTGAAAACTATCATCGTGAAAACGAGGCTTTACGCATGTGTGATCTAGACCTAAGAAGACATTGCTTCTTCAAACAAAACCCCTATTTAGAGGCTAGAATCCTAAAAAGTTAGAATTTTAGATTCTAGCCTCTAAAATTTCTAAATTGTCTTTCTAACTGACAAATTTTTTTCAAAAAAAAAAAAATTACAAGAAAAAACTTGTTCTAATTTGCATATTTTGTGGTTTACTTTTTTTTTTAAAAAAAAAAAAAATAATCAGCTAGAATTTAAATTGCAGTTTTGACAGATTTTTAATTATTTTTTTTATTTTGAATGTCAAAATTAATTCTTTTCCTCATTTCCTTTTTCCTTTCATTGTTTTTTTTTTCCTTCTTCAAGTTTGCAGGCAAAAATTGAAAACAAAAATATTGCAATTACAAACCCATTTCTCAATAATATTTTTATGTTGTTGTTGCAAATATTAAAAAAAATATATTTTAATTGCTCTAATTTCTGACAAAAGTTTGAAAATATTTGTTTCCAAAAATAATTTAAAAAAATCTAATTAGACAATTTCGTCATAAGCTTATTATAACTTCAATGAAATTATTCTTCACGAACATAAAAATTAAATATTTTAACGCCTTGTTTCCATTGGAGTGAAAAATTTAACTTTTTGAAAATTTCAACTGGTGAAAATTTTAAGAAACATGACACCCCCCGCCCCCGCCCATTTACTAACATAGGCAAAGGTCATGCGTTTGTTCAATTTTTCACCAGTTGAAATTTTCATAAAAAGTTCAAAATTTTCGCCTCAGTGGAAACAAGGCATTAAAAATATTTTTTTTTGTGTGAAATTTCGTAAAATTTTCTATTCAATCATTTAATTAAGAAATCAACAAAAGACACATAAATGGAGGAAGTGCAACTCCATGTTGTGATTGAGTGCGCTTTAAGAATGCAAGTAGATCATTTATTTTGTGCGTGTAGCCTTTAGATGGCGCCACTAGCCCTCCTCCCTACTGCAGACACTCTTCAACTCTGACTCACCTTCTTCCTTCCTTTCTGCACGTGGCAAACTTTTAATTGCGTCATCGCTATTTCTTCTACACGTGCTCTATATCTTCACTTATATTATGTTCCGGGGGTAAGTTTGTCCACGTGCTCTGATAATTAAGGTTGTTTTGAACGCACTTTTAGAGGCTAAAAGGGTGCATTCGATTTCATCCAATTGGCGACGAGTGTAGTTGGTGCCACCTATGGAAGGTTGCATGGCGCCATCTACCTTGCAATTTACACAAGTATTTTTTTCCATGGAGCTCCTCTTAAGGCTTTGTTTCCATTGGGGTGACAATTTCAACTGGTGAAAAATAAAGCCTGGTTTACACGGGTAGAGTTTTTAGTAGAGTAGAGTAGCGAGGAGAGTAGACTGAACTCTACCAGTCACTCTACTCTACTGAAGAAAGTTGAGTCTACACGGGTATAGTGGGGAGGCTAGTAGAGTGTTTCGAGGTGGAGGGGGTAAGTAGAGTAGAGCTACTTTGCCACATGTGCGATAGTACTCTACTCTACCAGCAAACCAGTACTCTACTGCAAACTCTACCCGTGTAAACCAGGCTTAAGAGTACACGTGGCCCCCGCCCATTCACTATTATAGGCAAAGGCCACTTTGGTTCAATTTTTCACCAGTTGAAATCTTCACAAAGTTCACCCCAAATGGAAACAAGGCCTAACAAACAAAACAATTTAAGAAAAGAAAAAAAAAATGGCCGCCGAAAAGAGGAAATAAAATAAAGCCATGATTAAAATTCAAAGATTTTCATCTAAAAGTAAAAAGAGGATACACAGTGTGTCTTTGAACTGTTTTTTTCTTTTCTGAACTTAAAAAGACAATACAATTTAAGTTGTTGTTGAAGGATAACAATTAAGAATAAATTGATATACATTGAAAAGCAAGTGAGTCGCGACCTACTTCAAGTCAAAAATACAATTTTTTTTAATTGTAGAAAATAAAAGACAAAATAGAAAATAAAAAGGGGGGAGGGGTGAGAGTAGTTAAGTCAAAAGTAAACTTAAAAGAAGATTAACCAAAAAAATAATCTCCTTTTTTAAACAAAAACAATTGTTCTCAGAAGAAGACACGATGAGATCATAAAAAAACACGGATCAATATTAATGTCATTTTGTAACTGACATTATCTTTCATCAAAGGTATATCACACACACGTTTTTATTGCTCAGACTCATGATTGACCTCTGACCCTCTCCCATTCATATTGCTCTCTAATACCTTGTACACACATGAGCTAAATGAATTCAAATTAAATATGTTAAGGTGAATTATACGGAATCCAGTTAAGGACACATAAACCAAATAAAAATTGACTTTAATTATTTATATTTTAAAAATTGAAATACTAAATCAATATTTTGTAAATAGCTTATCTAATTATATTTAAGTTAATTAACTCAATATTTTCAGATTATTAACTGAATAAATTGAATTCGATTAAATATTGTTTGTTTGTCCTTCACAGGGCTCTGTAGAACGTGTTTAATATTTAAATGCATTTAATACTGCATGAGTGTCGAAGGTAAAATACCTATTACACACAGCTGATAATTTAAATGCATTTAAATGCAATAAACGTGTTCTACAGAGCCCCGTGAAGGACAAACAAACAATATTTAATCGAATTCAATTTATTCAGTTAATATAATCTGAAAATATTGGGTTAATTAACTTGAATATAAAATATATAAACTATTGACATTAAAATATTGATTTAGTATTTCAATTTAAAATATTAATAATTAAAGTCAATTTTTATTTGGTTCTTATGTCCTTAACTGGATTCCGTATAATTCACCCTAAACACATTTAATTTCAATTCATTTAACTCACAAGTGTGTAGAAGGTATTAAGTATATACACGTATGTTGTAGAAAAACTAGCTATTGAGAAATTTTTGACACTAAAGGCACTAGGCTGGTTTACAAGCAGCTGGTTAGCAAGCAGTCACTGCTTGTATTAGCAGTGCAAGTCATCCAATCACCATCTTACAAAAACATAAACTCTAACAACAACCAATCCAAGCAGTGGAGTTTCAACTGCCCACTAGTGCCACTACCAGCGACACTGGCTGATAGCACCCACTGGTAGCAGTAGGAAGGGAGTCACATGACAAGCTGGTAGCTGCTAAAGTTGGACATGTTCAACTTTACCAGCTGCTGTTAAAATCACTAGCCTGCTGAAAAAAGCAGCTGCTGGTAGCAGTTCACACTATGCTGCTAGAGGGCTACAACCAGCCAGCAGCAACCAGCACAAGCTAATCGTTCTAGCCTCTCTCTCGCTCTCTCTCACACCAATAACCTCTAAAGTGGTGATCACACTGGCAATATCTTGAATTCGTTGTAATTGCCAATGTGATAATTACTCTTGCAAGACTAGAAAATTCAGTGACGTCACAATTCAGCCATGAAAAAAAATATGCTTTTCTTACAAAGTTTGTTTGAAAACATCAGAAAAAGAAGAAGAAAAGAAAAAAAAAACCTCATTGTACCCATTTTTTTTTCAGTGATTCTCTCAGGATTTCCACACAAAAAAAATGTCCTGAGAAAAATTATCTTAGAAATCTTTGGGTTAACGAGTAATTACTAATTATGAAGGAAATTATTTCAAGCTCTGGAACACATTTTGAAGACAGCAAAAGCAGCAGCTGAAACGTAACCTAAATTTCACAGCACATTACTTCTTATTGGGGGGGGGGGGGGGAATATTTAGTAAAAAAAGGGAAAAATTTGCCAATTCATGAGATCGAGAAAAAAAAAGGAATCAAAGCAAATCGATCAATAAATGAATTTAATGGAAAAAGATGGTATTTGGTTGTACCCTTCCCCCCCTCCCAATAGCAAGGTCTCTCTCTCTCTCTCTCTCCATTCTCACATTATTTCTTTTCTCTTTCTTGACCTTTTTTTCAAGTTTGTTTGCTTACGTATGCAGATACGTAGCGTAACAAAGCTTGTTAAGCTGGGTTAATGAACAGCTGATTTTCAAACTCTTGATTTATTGTGTCTTTTTCAGAAGAGATAAAGAGAAACTAGAAAGTGTTTTAGAAACTAGAAGGGTAGCTCAGCTTTTATGTTGATATATTGATCATTGCCTCCAGAAATTTCTTGGCAAAAATATTGTCAAGATCCCCAACGACTGTCAAAACTTCAGTTGAGACAAATACTTAATTTTCTCGAATCCGAATCCTAAAAGGTTCTCGAATCTTTCATATAAGAATCCTATATTATTCATTAAGAAGATACAAATAAATGAAATAATATTAAATTATTAATAATAAAGAACAAGTGTGACACTCAGGGTCGCCACAAGATGATCCATTGGTGATCCGGATAATAACCGAAATTGCAACAATCGCCGGTTTTTTTGTTAGTGAACCGCTTCTATTGGACGTCAATGGAGTTAAAACTAATTTTACCAAAGTTTTAACAGATTTTTTTTTTAAAGTTAGGATTCGAAAGACGAAAAAAGCGCGAAGGAATCGAGTTTTCGAATCTCGAATATTTTTTTCAAGATTCGCGGGATTCGAGGATTCGAATGGCCCCCATCCGAAGTTAAAACGATTTTTTATTTGATTTGAGGAGTAGTCTTTCGTTTTTTCGGAATTTAAAATGACGTTTCTTAGTGACTAATAAAATTCACTTCATTTTTCAGTTTTTTTTTATGATTTTAATGAATTATTTTTAATTTTACACATTAATTTGATAAGAAAAATGCCTGGAAGTGTTATTCACAGGCAATTAGAAATCGTGAAGAACTTCAGTTGGCTCCGCCCTTGTTATGACGACCCGGCAACTTCTAATTGGTTTGTTGTGTGGTTCGACGTTGAAAAGGGCGGAGCATTGTGACGTCAGACTACATAACCAACCAATTAGAAGTTGCCGGTTGTCATAAAAAAGGCGGAGCCAACTGAAGTTCATCCCGATTTCTAATTGCCTGCGTAATTGTCTCCTTAAGCTGCCCTTCTAGTTTATAAACCACTTTCAAGTTTACCTCAATTTTGCTCCTAAAAAGACAAAATAACTCGAGAGGTTAAAAAAAACAGCCACTAAAAACCCATCTCAATGATATTTTCATATTTGATATCTTTTAAAATAAACTTTTTTATAGACAAAAATTGAAAATTTTTTATCTGTTTGAATTTGAATCATTTTCAAAGTGACATAAAAAGCTTATTTTAAAACATATTAAATATGACAAAATACCCTTAAGTGATTGAGCTGCTACCCCTTCTAGTTTTATAAAACACATTCAAGCTTCTCTTCATTTTTAATCTGAAAAGTAGAATAACCAGAGTTCAAGGGGCGTTTAAAACCAAATCTATAAAGTTAGTTAAATTTAAACTTTTGAAACTTCAGTTAAAAAAATTAGTTTTTAATTTATTTAAATATATATTCGTGACTAAAAAATCCTTTTAGCATCTTCACCTACTATTCTAGTTTCTAACAACCTTTTGAAACTTGTAACCATGATTTTTTTTTAAAAAAAAAACATTGATTTGTGGTTAAACTGCAACTATTTATTTACATATTTATGAAAACTATTGACAAAATAAGTTGCAATTTAACCACAAATCTTAAAATATTTTATTTTTTAAAAAAATGTTGCACTAGTTATAAATGGCGGTTAGGCCTACTCATTTGTTATGTGTCTAGGTTAAGTTCAACTGTCCGGAAATTATTAATATTGGTAACAACATTATATTTTTGTATCTAGAAATGACATCATTAATAAAAATGAATCACTTATTTTGTAAAAGAAATAAAAATGGTTGAAAAATTTCTCAGCCAAAAATAATAAATAAAATGAATAAAGGAACAATTAGGTTGGGTGACACCAAAGAGTACCGGGTACCAAAAAAAAAAATATGAAACAAAGGAGAAACTGAAACAAAAACCGAAAATATATTTCAGTTTTTTATGTTATTTGTTATTTTCTTACAAAAGTTTATTTTTTTTTAATTCTAAAAATTCAGAAACCGTCAAAATTTTCTCCTCAAAAGTCTAAAACCCAATCCAAACACGCAACGTGTTACCTGCGCAGGCTAAACACAGGCGTTTAGAAATCAGAGAGAACATAACTTGGCTCCGCCCTTTTTATAACGACCGGCAACTCCTAATTGGTTTGTTGTGTCGTTCGACGTTGAAAAGGGCGGAAGGATGTGACGTCAGACTACATAACCAACCAATTAGAAGTTGCCGGTCGTCATAAAAAGGGGCGAAGCCAACTGAAGTTCGTCCCGATTTCTAATTGCCTGTGTCTACAGATGTGTGTCACACAGGCAATTAGAAATCGGGACAAACATAACTTGGCTCCGCCCTTTTTATGACGACCGGCAACTTCTAATTGGTTTGTTGTGTCGTTCGACGTTAAAAAGGGCGGAAGCATGTGACGTCAGACTACATAACCAACCAATTAGAAGTTGCCGGTCGTCATAAAAAGGGTTGTGCCAAGTTATGTTCTTCCCGATTTCTAAATGCCTGTTGCTAAACTGTGTTGAAAAAAAACGTTGCAGTTCAGGCACAGAATAAGGAGAGATACACAGAAGGGAAACAAGAATCATTAACTTGCGACACATTTTTGTCTTCTGCGCATGTGCACAAGTTTCCATAGACTTCTATGCTAAAATTTCGTTTCTAATTCTTTTCAAAATGGCGGCTCCATAAAAGTGTCTTGAATAATCGATTCCAAGCTCATGGATTTCTGTCACAGCAACATCAAAGCACAGGCAATTAGAAATCGGTACGAACAGAAGTTGGCTCCGCCCTTTTTTATGAAGGACGCAACTTCTAATTGGTCAGACTACATAACCAACCAATTAGAAGTTGCTGGTCGTCATAAAAAGGGCGGAGCCAACTGAAGTTCTTCTCGATTTCTAACTGCCCATGCTCTTAAACTGTTTCCGGCTTTATTTAGCTGAAAATTATTCATAACAATCAAGATATTTCAACAGCTTTCAACCATAAAACAGGAATTAGCATAAATAACAGTATAAAATATTTTTTTTAGACATTTTAACCTGAAATAATTAATTTAAAAAAACCGGTAAAAACGTCCCCGATTAATAATCTTGCAGGCTAATTTAATACAACCACACACAACATTAAACAAAGCTTATTATAAAAACAAAAAAGAATACATAATTGAGACAATTGAAGGCCATTTTTTTCTTTTTCTTCAGTTAAATTAAAAACGTCAAAATTATTTTAAAAACCTGCTGCGCAAAAAAGATGCGCAATGAGTCTTAAAAAAATCATTTCACCTCCGGATTCAGGCCACTAATTTCGGACGCCATCAACAACACCTGAACCGACCAAACATTGTTTGGCTGTGAAATTTGGCAATTTCTCTTATTTTAGCTGTAATTTTAGCCTTTTTTTAAAAAAAAAATCTAAACTAAAAATTGCAATTCACTCCATTATAAAATAAATGAGTGGATGGGGGGGGGGGGTGTCTATTTTGCATCATTCGATTACGTCATCATTATGTTCTTCCGGACTACAAAAGGAAGGTCCCTCCAAACAGGAAGTGAAAGGAGGAACTCCATAACCAATACTGTTTCATTTTCAAATTTCATGTTAAATTTTTTTTTAAAAAAAAAAAGGAAAATTAAAACCGGAAATAAGAAATTTACTCTCAATGGCCACAAAGCAGACTAGCATTTATCAGATAGAGAATTCTAGCCTTTAACCAGTCTTTTTTTTAATTCTAAAAACAATTGTTTTTGTACATTGTCATTATGCAAAATGCCTAAAAACAATCTATTTTATGTAATACAATTGCAACTTCGATTGACATTCTGCAAATTAACTCAAACTTATAAGATTTACTTCCGTTTTAGTCGTTTTTAAATTCTGACTAGTCATTCTGCAAAATAACGGCAATATGTATACAAAAATTATGTTTTATATGCAAAATAAAATAAATATAAAAAATATGAAGATAATTCAAGAATTTCTTTATTTATTTATTCATTGAATTGTTTCATTTTCAAATTTGAAGTTATAAAACTGAAAAACGAGAAAATAAAACCGGAAATAATGTTAAATTCCGATACTCTCAAACCAAATTCTCATATAAGTGCTGGCTTTCCCCCCCCCCTCTATTAAAAATACTTCGGGTGGCACTTCCGGTTATAGTCTTAATTGGTCATTTTTTAATTTTTATATGTGATTTAATTCCATATCTTTCAATATATATATTTTTTAAAAAATATTTCAAGTTAAATATTAAAAATTTTGGAAAATAAAACCGGAAACAAGAACTTTCAAGTCCGAAAACTCTCAAACCAAATTCCTCATAAGGCTTTTTTATTTCCGAAAAAAATAATACTTCCAGTGTCACTTCCGGTTATAGTCTTAATTTGTTGTGGTTTTTTTAAAATTTTTATGTTATATTTAATATATATATATTTTTTAATTTAAAGTTAAATATTAAAAAATTTGGAAAATAAAACCGGAAAAAAGAACTTTCAATTCCGTTACTCTCAAACCAAATCCTCATAAGGCTTCCTTTTTTTTCTTCCATAAAAAATAATACTTCCAGTGTGACTTCCGGTTATGATCTTAATTGGTTAAGTGGTTTTTTTTTAATTTTATACGTGTTTTTAGTTTAGTCATGACTTCTATGGTTTTCACGTTTTAATTCCATATTATATTATTTATATAAATATACAGCTAAAACAACACTTTGGTGGAAGTTGAGTTATTTGCTGCCCACTGACCCGAAGGTGAATAAAGAAAGAGAGCCATTGACCTCTCTCTCTCTCTTTCTCTCTCTCCCTTCATCATCATCATCATCATCTTTTAAAACTTTGCTTTTAAACTATGACATTTTGACCAAGAAATTTAAATATTTCTTGCTTCTCATTTGAAAAGAGTTCAAACTAAAAATTCAGCATAAATAAAATTCTCATTATATCCATATTTTATCATATTTTTGCATATAAAACATAAAAGTTTGTAGAACATCTTACCGTTATTTTGCAGATTGACTAGTCCGAATTTTTTTTTAAAAAAAACATCAAAAAGGAAGTAAATCTGCACGTTTTAGGTAATTTGCAAACTGCAAAATCAAGTTAATCGAAGTGCATTTGCTATTATTTTAGGCATTTTACATAATGACTGTGAGCAACCACAGTTGTGTTAAGAATTAAAAAAGGACTGGTTAAAGGCTAGAGTTCTCTATCTGACAGATGCTAGTCTGCACAGTTCCTAGAAAACTCTAGCCTCTAACCATTATTCATGATCGGAAAAAGCATAACTTGTTGAATTTCTCTTAATCTTAACCAGAGTATTAAGACCGATTCCACACGATGCGTGCACTTTTCGTCGCATATTTTCATCTTGAAACCCTTTTTACACGATGTTCAACCATTCTGTATAAAAACTCCTATTCAAGGTGTACTCTCTTTACAATACGATTGTTTTGTTGAAACCCTGTACAAAGGATTCAAGGTTAAAATATATGCGACAAAAGGACGCATCGTCTGAAACCGGTCTTACGCTCCGGTCAAGTATACGTGGATTACAGCTGATGACAGCTTACTCTAAACCAGTTAGTGACGTCAAATGACGTTATATGGCTCTCTTGTCATAACGTCACTCCCTTTTCCTTGTGAGCTCAGCTTTCAGTATCAAAATTAAGAAAAACTAGAAAGTGCTTTATAGAAACTAGAAGCTCAATCACTTAAGGATGTCAACGTGAAAAGTCCCTCAAAATTCATCAAAATATTTTTAATTGATTGAGTCACCCTTCTAGTTTATAAAAACACACTCACTCAAGTTTTTCTTCATTTTTGCAACCTAAACGTCATAATAATCAAGAATTCGAAAGGTGTTTGTTTACACACATATTGTGCAGACTTGCTACCGAATTCGTGGTTTTACACACTGACTAGTGAATCTGTAACATGAATCATGTCACAATTTAACAATGGTTTCGGTTCAAACTGTTTTTTGTCACAAAAAAAGCTCTGATAATTTCGCACAAGTTACAAAAAAATGCAGAAAAAAAAAACTTGGCGTGAATTATCTCTTGAAAATCACAAAAATTTTCACAGGAAAAAAATCTCACTCCTGAAGGAACCCTTTAATTAGAATATCAAACGAGCTGTAGGTTTTTTAGAATTAGTTCTCAACGAGTGGCTCACATCAACGAAAATGTTGTGACTCGCGAGCCGCATTCATAGAGAACTCACAAACGCGTTGTGGCTCGCAAGCTACATTTGTTGAGAACTCGCGAGCCACCAGTCTAAAAAAAGTCATATATTATCATTATCATTAAAAATGATTACCAAAAATATAAATAATCTTTTCTGTAGATAAATAACGTAAAAAAATCGACATTTTTCGTTTTATAAAAAAAAATTCATTTCTTATCGATAAATCAATAAAAAAAATGAAAACTTTTTTAAAAAAAAAACCTATTCTCAATTAATTAAAAGCTTCCGAACTGAAGAAATATCGCTAAAACCATTTAAAATCAATAAAATTCTACTAAAATTGACATTTTTATAAACTCCGGTATAAAAATCCCTATATTAAAGTGAAAATCCCTACGAATCGTCACCACCACTGCCATTTACTAAATGCCAGAGCAGTGTGATCAACAAACCAAATTTCATAATCCCTATGGATGAATGACTCACTTCAACGAAAATGCAGCAATAACTTCCAAATAAGTCATTTTTATAAACTCCCGCATAAAAATTCCCTATATCGAAGTGAAAATCCCTACGAATCATTACCAATACTGCCATTTAACTACCGGACCGGTCAGTGTGATCACAACACCAAATTTTATAATCCCTATAGAAGACTAAAATGAAATAAAAATGACTTATTGGCAAATTATTGCTATATTTTTGTTGTTAGGGAATGAGTTATTCCCTAACAACGTAAAATATAGCAATAATTTCCCAATAAGTCATTTTTTTTATAAACTCCGCATAAAAATTCCCTATATTAAAGTGAAAATCCCTACAAATCCTTACTAACACTGCCATTTACTAACATGGTAGGAGAAAAGTGACCAAAACACCAAACTTTATAAATCCCTATGAATGAATGACTCATTCCCTAACAACGAAACAGTAGCTATAAATTTGACGTAAGATCAGTCTGTTCCATAATTAATATCATTAAAATCAACGATTACATCAGGTTGTATAAATAAAGATATGAATACTGTAATGTAAACAAGAGATGAGAAATGATGACACCACGTTTTTTTTTTTAACTCACCGGTTGCAACAGCTGTCTCATCATTCATGTTCATAAAATACAGAGAAAACCGTTTAATACGAAAAAAAAACGGATAACACGAATTCCATTACATTTAACACGTCGTTAAAGGTGGTTTTAAAGTGTAAACACTTGAGATAAACTAGAAAGTGTTTTAGAAACTAGAAGGGTAGCTAAATCAATTAAAAGGTGTTTTTTTCATGTTGATTATCTTTCAAAATAAGCTTTTTATGACGATATTTTTTTATTTTTTGTGTACAAAAAAGTTTATTTTGAAAAATATCAACGTTAAAATACACTTAAGTGATTGAGCTACCCTTCTAGTTTCTAAAACACTTTCTCAAGTTTCTCTTAATTTCACTCTTCAAAGACAAGAATTAATCAGGAGTTCGAAAATCAGCTTGTTTACAACACAAAATAAATATTTCAGTCCCTTTTTTTCCATTTCGTGTTAAACGGTTTTCAGTGTAGCTATGAGACTTGATAAGATCACAGCTGATGCAACCTGTTGATTAACCGCTAAGTTTAAAAACGTGCTATCAAATGGAATAGAAAAAATGTTAATAAAAAAATCGCCTCTCAAAATTACCTTTTTGTTTCGGTTTTTCAAAAGCGCTGACCGTCCAACAATGACATTTGACCCGACAAAAACCACATTGACCGGTTTATTATAGTCCACCGAACCGAGATCTTGTAAAAGGACATCATCATCATCATCATCGTCCTCCTCCTCCTCTTCGTCCACGAACTCTCTCCATGCTGTATCAATGTCACTTCCTGCAATAATATAAGTAGGCGTTGAGTTCGATTGAGAAGAAGGAATCGGATTCGGACCAAGATTCTCCTTGTTCTTCGTTCCAACTTTATCAATGTTCTTTAAAGTTGGCCGTTTCACCGAAAACGGAGCAGCCGTATTACTAATATGAGGCTGAACATCCTTACCGACGAAATTAAATGTCTGAGTTATCGGAGCCGGCCGTTGACTTGGACTCTTTTTGATTGTTGTCGTTAAATCCATCATAACCTCTAAATTCGAACCGACTTCGGTCGTTGTTGTTGTTGTCGTCGCCGTTCCGTTAACGACAACATCGTTCGACGATGATTTCACTTCGTTCGTACGATTTTTTTGTTGTTCGAGCTTTTGAAACGGTCGGATGTGACCAACTGGCTTCTCATCCGATTTCGGATGAGTTGAAATCACTTTTGGTTTATCGTTAACGACAGTATGTGATTGATCGACATCAGACGTAAGACGAGGCGATGATGGTGGCGACGGATCCGAAACCGGTTTTAGATGGGTTACGACGTAATTCAAATCGGCCGTTCCGGATATCTTGGCAATAGTCTCGGAACCGACACTCTGTTCACTGTCTTCGTTTTGAACACTTGACTTTGATTCGGTTTCCGAAACCAGTTTCGCTAATTCCGTTTCTGAAACGGGTGTAGCCAAAACCGGTTTAACCGTTCCATCTGTAACGTCGCCGTTACTGAGCCCCGTTTGAATCGGTGGCTCGCGAACCAATGTTTGCTCTTTGGTGTCCATTTCTAAAAACTTGAAGACCGGCTTCGATGTCGTCGAATGGATTTTTGTCGTATTTTTGGCACCAGTCTTCAGATCGCTTCTCGGAGACGGTTTCAATCCGATTGGTTTCGGAGGTGGTGTCACTTTTCTCTGTGGCCCACTTCCATTTTTGGCAGTTCCCATAATCGTCGTCGTCGTAACGACTTTCTTCGAATCGTTTTTGATCTGAATTCCATTCGGTTCAAAGATCCTTTTAAAAGTACGGACTGTGTCCGGTTTCGGAAACTCGTCCTCATCTAGAGGTACACCTCTACGACCGATGTCCTGAGCCACTCGTAAAGTGGATAACGACGGCCCTTTTGCTACAGATTCAACCGAACCCTTACCAGTCCGTTTCGTCTGTTCGATTATGACCATATTTTCATTGACTAATTGGTCCTCTTTGACGTACGACACGGACCGTGTCATCGTTGTGGGTCGCACACCCAAAAACAAAGTATTAATAATTGGCGACCCACTACTACTACAACCGCGATCAATCGCAGACAAAGTTTCCATGCTACGAGCCCGTTTAATAACATCGGTAGTGATGGTCCGCGACCCACTACGTGGTGTAATAGCGGACCACCGTGATGCATATCGTAACACAGCCGGTTTATCTCTCGTATAACCCGCATTTTCAACATTTCTTTGATATTTTGTGGCACTCTGTATAATATTAGGCGATATCGGTCTAACCGGAAGTACTGGGTCGCGATCCGGAACGTCTAAAAGATGTTCGCAACTCGCGACCCTTCGAACTGGACTAAATCCAAAAGAACTTGTTGTATCACGACGATTTAAAGTTAAACTTATAAATTTTGTACGAAGACGGTGTACAATTCCAGGTCCATATTCCAGTTCATCAAAACCGTCTTTAACCGTTTCATCGAAAACGTCATCGAATTGACGTGAATCTGTTGTCGTTGCAACGGGTGATGAAGTACCGCAACTGTGAGAACAACAATCGGCTTTATCCTCACCCATTATCGGTTGCTTGTAATCAGTCACCGTACTATTTGTCTTACCAATCGTACCGCACGAGACCGCGTTTAAACCATTAATGAACGGAGAAGAAGGCGGCGGCTGTGGAGATGATGACGGCGGCCGCTGCTTAACTACAACACAACCGTTCAGGTCAAACGTATGCATTTTACTGCTGTTACTTTTGCTATTATTAGTTTGTAATTTATCCACTCCCTCTATTTCATCTCCTACGTCATTTTTAATGCCATTTAAATTGTTCCCTGAGGCGTGAATACTTGAATAACAAGAAGGGTAAATAGCCGATGAAAAGCTCGTGGCCGCTTTTTTATTCTGTTGTTGTTGTTGTTGTTGTTCAATAAAAGCGCCAGTCTTTTTTAATGACAACGGCGAATTTTCGCCGCCGTTAACTTTTAACGCGCTATTCTCAGAAGAAGCAAAATTTCGCGCCGTTTCATCCATAGATTTTAACCGCGTTTCGTTAGTCGTCGTTGTCGGCATCGATGTCGCCAAACGCGGTATCATAGTACGATTAACAGATCGTCTTTTTAGTATTAATTCTCGTTTCCAACTGGGAAGTGTTGGATCAGAAAGCGGATCCTGATCAGCTACTCTTGGAAATTTATCAGCGAACGACATTTTTTGTTGTTGTTTTTCTCAATAATAAAACAATTTTTTCCGTTGAAAAAGAAAAAATCCGCGGGCGAAATGCCTAGCAACAATCACTCAAATCTCGGCTTTTGATTAACATCCGGCCGCTCCTTTCTCTCTTTTCCTTTTCTTCTCCCGACGACACTCTTCTCGTTTCCCGGCAAAATTCACCTTAATAAACAAACCTGTAAACAAACATATTATAAATCCTTTAACACAAATCCTCTTTTACTCGCGCCGCTCATTTCAGAGCGCTTCTTATCAGATAAACGATAATTTATGTAGAAAAGGTTATTAGAAATATGACCTCTCAGTCATTAGAGCGAATAAAACAGTTCACACGCGGACGCACGCAACAACAACACTTTCCTACGTACACTATTGTTGTCTGTCAGTTCAATTGCTTCAATAAGCGACTCAATAACCTCTTTTTTTTTACGCCTACATTCGAAAACGACAACATAAAGTACAAATAGCCTCAAATACATTCCTGTACTCATAGAATCACTTATCATGAAGTTCATCGACGTTAGGCCAAGAATGGGTGTATTTGAGGCTATAACTACATAGCAGTAGTTTTAAAATGAAATTTATACACGGCACACGTTATGACGCCATATAACATGCATATATTTGCGTTTGCGTAGTCACTTACTCGTATAATAACATTAATATGACGTCACATGCGGTTGTAACTTGTACTTGTTTTCGTAATGAAGCAGATGTTTGCATGGCTTTTATTGATCGTGTCATGCCAACTAACAGATATTCTCTCATCCCTATCGCTTACGTACATATTAAAAATATAGAAATTGTATTCATTATGTGTCCTATGTGGCTAAGATTCTTGGACACATAACGGATGCTTACAAATTTAATGCAACCGCTAGATGGTAGCACTATACAGTATTTTCACGCATTGGATTGGTGTTATAGTTTTTAATGTTTTAATGGGGTTTCTGTTATTTTGGCTCATTTTTTAAATGTTATTATTTATGAAGCATTGTTATAAAATATGATTAAAATGTTATAAAAAGTAGTAAACAATTCACTAAAAATATACATAATTAAATAATACTGTAATTAAATACTTATGCACGCTTTATTTTAATTTACTAATTAAAATTATTAAAATAAAAAAAATCATAAATTACAATTAAAATTGTAAAACAATAAATTACAATTTTTAAAAAATAAATTAAAATTAAAATGTTAAAAAAATAAATTAAAATTAAAATGTTAAAAAAATAAAATTACAATTTTTAAAAAATAAATTAAAATTAAAATGTTAAAAAATAAATTAAAATTAAAATGTTAAAAAAATCATAAATTAAAATTTTAAAAGATCATAAATTAAAATTAAAAAATAAATAAATTAAAATTAAAATTAAAAAAAATCATAAATTTTAATAAATTTAAATTTAAAAAATATGGAATAACTGGGAATTTTATGAGAATTAATAAAAGCCTTAGCCATTTAGTTTAACCTGAGGTTTAACACGAAAAAATATTCAAGCCCTTTCGAATTTTGTCTTTAACTGATTTTTACTATAATTTTTAAACTTTTCTTAATAAACAATAAATTCTTTAATATATAAATTATATTGGATGATTCTCATGACTTTTGAACACTTCTGATGATTTTTCTAAATGAAAACAAAAATAATAAAACATTTTATATAAAAACTATGTATTTATTGTTTGACATATAATTTTATAAGACATAATTATGATTAATATTAAACTGAGGGGACGGTTTCACTTTATTTTCTGCAAACTTTTACTCCACAATATGTTTGCATTGTCATCATTTTTTTTTTGTAACTTGAATAATAATAAAAAATTCAAATATTATTAATTAATAAATTCATTTTTGATGCATAAATATTTACAAAGCCAAGAAAAAACATACTACTCTAGAAAAAAGTTCAATTAGCAAAAAAGTCAATAGCAACACAATGAAATGACGTCACCAATAACACATTAGTGATAATTAAGACATTAAAATTTCAAGATGAAAACCTGACACTTGAAATTCAACTTGAATCCTCTGTGAAGTTTTCTCTTAACATAAAAAAAATTATGTTTAAGTTAAACTCAATAAAACTTGAGAATTTATAATGAAACACACTGACTGATGACTTGAGAGAGTTCAAGTTGAAATTCAAGTGCTAAGTTTATTTTCTTAAATTTCGGCTCATATGATAACTCTTGATTATTTTGTCTTTTAAGTGCAAAATGATGAATAACTTGAATGTGTTTTAAAAACTAGAAGGGTAGCTCAATCACTTAAGAGCATTTTCAAGTTGATATCTTTTAAAATGAGCTTTTTATGCGAGTTTGCAAGTGATTTTTCCGTATAAAAAGTTTATTTTGAAATATATCAGCATGAAAATACATCTAGTTTATAAAACATTTTCTAGTTTCTCTTCATTTTGCTCCTAAAATAATACAGAATAATCAAGAATTAAAAAAAAAATCAGCTGTTCATAAAACCATCTTAAATTATCCAAAAAAAAAAAATTTCAGGCACGTCAGAGTGACGTCACATTACCTCCAAACCACGCCCCCTCCTGTATATGTATAATATGTTTATAAATAAATCACTACTTACTTATTTTACACTATTATAATAATAATAATAATAATAATATACAAATAATTACATCGTAAACTAAAACTACAAAAAATGATAAAATGTGAGATTTTCGATTATCGCACAATTACATATTAAAAAAAACAAACAAACAAAAAAATTGTTAAAAATACAATTTTTTTGCAAAATTATTTTTAAAAAAAACTTATTTTGATTTTAATAAAGCCTTCTAAACTCATTAAAAAAACTGAAATTAAAAAAAAAACTGAGCATCATTTCTTAACTATTTACTAAAAAAAACCCACATTAAAAATCAAACAATTATTTGAAAAAGCAAAACATAAAATTTCAGGTTTGAAAAAAGAGAAGAAGAGTAGAAATGCCACTATTGATTGTTGAGAGTAGAAGAATTACGAAATGGACACGGTCGTCGTCCATCGTCACACACCAGCAAAAAAGGACGAAAACGTCGTTCCAGAATTCTTGCACGTTCTCCTCACGATCACGTTGGAGTCCTTAAATCGGATGATTCTTCTTCATCTCCGCCTCCGCCTCCTCCGCCTCCTTTTACCACTTTTGATTCGATCGTAACTACAGAAAAATATTTTTTTTAAAAATTACAATAAGTTTAGTGAAATTAATACTTTTTTTTTAAGTATTTATTAATTTATTTATTATTCATATTTTTTAATTTTTTATATTATTTAATAAATTATTTATATCATTTACTTATTTATTAAATTTTTGTTAAAATATTTATATTTAATAAATTATTTATATCATTTACATATTTATTAAATTTATTAAAATATTTATATTTAATAAATTATATATTACAATATTTAATTTAATAAATTATTTATTAAAATATGTATATTTAATAAAATATTAAAATATTAACATTTATTAAAATATTTATATTTAATAATTTATTTAAATATTTATATTTAATAATTTATTAAAATATTTACATTTAATTATTTATTAAAATATTTACATTTAATTATTTATTAAACTATTTACATTTAATAAATTATTTATTGAAATTTTTATAATATTTATTACATTATTTCTTAAAATATTTAGATTATTTATTAAATAATTTACAAATATTTCGTATTTCAACGTACATCTTCTCATTAGAGTTGAAGGGCTCGGTTTTTAATTTACTATTTAAAAACTAGAAGATACACGAGATTTTCTTTTTTAGAGTTATGGTTATAGATGTGTTTTCTAGTTTCTTGTAAAATTTTATTCATTTTTACGCTGTGGATTTGTTTTTAGAAAATATTACATGCTTTGATGTTCTCACGTTAATTACGAGTAGGCCTACAAAAAGTTTCTCAGTTTTTTATTTTCTATTTAAAAACTAGAAGAGCAATTTCAGTAGCAACTTTTAACGAATCAAACTTAACATTTTTTTTCGTAAGTTGATTCAATAAAAATAAAAAGGTTATATCGCAGTTTTTTTCTGCAACATCGATCGTTAACAACAAACCTTTCGACTCGCCCTGAATTTTGTCACATTTTGCTTCATCTTCCTTCACGGAACAAGAAGAAGATTCCTTCGTATCTGATCGATGTGGCTCTACGTCCTTTACGACAACTTCGACGTTCGTTTCGGAAACAGGAGAAGAACCAAACGACAACTCCAAAGTCGTAAAATCTGGTGACGACGTTCTATTTTCCGATAGAGGCCGTTCGCCGCTCGACATTACCGCTTCTTCCATCCTCCTAGAAGAAGACGTTCTCGGCCAACGACTCTGTTCAACTCCTTCCATTTGAGATTGACGCGTCGCTTCCACGTACGGCAAACTGACAACGTCGAAACCGATCGGTGGCAAAGAGACTACGAGATGTGGTCGATCGCCGGACGATCTCGGCTGCTGTTGCTGCTGCTGTTGAGCGGCGCTGTAACTCGGATTTTCTTCTACTTCTATCTGTAATATACTTTCCTGACTTCCGGCAAACTGAAATACGAAGAAAAAGAACATCGTTTAGTTGAAGAAAACTTAAGATGGGTTTTGTGAACGGCTGGATTTACGAACTCTTGATTATTCGGTCTTTCAGAAGAGCAAAATTAAGAAGAAATTGAAAATGTGTTAGAAACTAGAAGGGTCGCTTAATCACTTAATGAGTATTTTCATGTTTGATATATCTTTCAAAATAAACTTTTTATAGAAAAATATAAAAAAATATTGTCTGCATAAATTTGTGTCATTTTCCAAACTCATCTAAAAAGCTTATTTTGAAAGATATCAAAACATGAATGATTGAGCAACTCTTCTAGTTTCTAAAGACACATTTAAGTTCTTCTTAATGTTGTTCTCCTGAAAGACAAGAATACTGTAAATTCTGTAATCATAGAGTTTTCAGAACGGCGTTTACACTTTAAACCAACTTTAAAGTGATTCCAGTTACTAAATTACTATTCTAGTTTTTAAAAACCTTTCCATTTCTTAAGGCCGATCCACGTTAAGCTGGCAAAACACAAACTGGCGACAATTCTAAAATATTTCTGCGACTTTTGTGTTTTGTTTTTTTTTTGTCTGCAATTTCACAAACAATTTCATGTTCCTGATTCAGAATGAATCATCAAAAAGAAACATCAAAATGTTTGTGTTTTGTCTCGGTATTATGCAACATTTTGACAACTTCTTGTCTGTGCATAGTTTATGTAGGACAGCTATAGAAACAAAAACAAAACCCTATTTGTTTGTATTGTGTCACAAATTTGTTGTAGTTTTATCTTTTGTATACTGCTGACAATTGTTTCAGTTTTGTTTTGTTTTGTGATTCTGTTTTTTTCTTGGCTTTTTTGTTGCAGTTTTGTCTTGATTAATACTGCTGACAATTGTTTCAGTTTTGTTTTGAGATTCTGTTTTTTTTTTCTGGCGTTATTGTTGTAGTTTTGTCTTGATTAATACTGCTGACAATTGTTTCAGTTTTGTTTTGTTTTGTGATTCTGTTTTTTTCTTGGCTTTTTTGTTGCAGTTTTGTCTTGATTAATTCTGCTGACAATTGTTTCAGTTTTGTTTTGAGATTCTGTTTGTTTTTTTTTCTGGAGTTTTTGTTGTAGTTTTGTCTCTCGTACTCAAGTTGCACTTTTGTCAGCTTAATGTAGATCCAGCATTTTAAGTTTGTTTTCAAAATAGCGAACAAACCCTCAATCGTTTTGGTTCAAAATCGTGAAGTTTTAAAAAATATTTTTCGTTTTCAATTATTCACCACTAATCCGTAATATTTGAGAATGTCCATTTTACACATTGGACACGTGCGATGTTCGAGTAACCACGGGTCGACGCAACTTTTATGAAACTGATGCCTGAAAAAATTAAAGAATACAAAAAAATCGTGAAGACAACATTTTTTTTTTCGAAAAAACTCGTAAATTGTTGTTATTTTTTCTTGGTGATTTTACTTGCACGGAAGAATTCGTACAACTTCGGACACTTTATAAAGTTCGATGCAAACGGCACAACATTCCATTTGACCCAAGTCCGAATCCTATTAAGAGACGAGAAAGAAGAAAAAAATAGTTTATTTTAAACAATCTTATCGTTTGCAATTCAAATTAAAAGTAAAAAAAATAACCTTTAATGTTTTGACTGGAATTTTAGTCAGAGCTTTTTTTGCAGCGCTACAAAGTCGTTTCTGGAAAAAGATAAAAAGTAACGCTTGAGGTTTTTTTTTGTAGAAAAAGAGGCTGGTTAGAGGCTAAAGTTCTTCTACAATTGTAATACAGCTCAATCATAGTTGTAGGCTAACTCTAGCCGCCTCTGACCAGCTTTTTTTGATTGCAAAAAGCATAATTCCTTTTGTCTTACTGATAAGTAATTGCGTTACTTTTAAAGAGTAATTGAGTTACTTTAAAAAGTAATTGCAACTTAAAAAAGTTACTTTTATAATTAATCAATTTCATTTTGTTTTAAATGTGACTTGCCATTTACAGTACTTCTCAAAGTAACTATTATTTATGATACTTTTCAAAGTAACTGTAACTTACGCTACTTTTCAAAGTAACTGTAACTTACGCTACTTTTCAAAGTAACTGTAATTTGTCATTACTTTTAAATTTAACTTATTTATTATATTTTTAAATGTAACTCATTTACAATACATTTTACAGTAATTTAACGTTACTTTTAAAATTGACCAATTTATTTTAGTTTTCTATATTAACTGTCATTTACATTACTTTTCACAGTAACTGTAACTTCTTCACGTTACTTTGAAAATTAACTAATTTCCTTTAGTTTTAAATATAATTAAAAAAAAATTTATATTAGTTTCCAAAATAAATTTTAATTTATCGAACTGTTAAAAGTAACTGTAATTTACAATTCTTTTACAGTAACTGTAACTCAACGTTACTTTTTAAAAATATAACGAACAATTTGCTTTACTGTAGTTTTATAAAATGTAATATTTGTAATATTTACGATTTACAATAAACGTAATTTACAATTTTACAAAAGTAACTTGTAACTTAAAAGTTACTACCGTTTTAACTTTAAAATAAAGGTTTTTATTAAATAGAAATTTACGGCTAATTGATCTTTGGCATTAATGAATCGAAATCGTTGAACGTAATAGAAGACGAGCCAAGCCAACGAAATAATCATGAGTACGATGAAAGAGATGGAAACGAACAGAACCGAAGTCCGGTTTATGTTGGTGAATCGAACCGACTGATGCGTTCCCACCGTAATGTACATGTGGACCTTGGTTCCATTGTCCACCAGATCGGCCACTTTCTCACCTTCCTCCTGCGAGATGAAGATCGCAACGATGTTCGGAACTAGAAAGGCAATTTTAAGAAAAAATCTCTTATGAGCAGCTGATTATATAATAAAACGCGTGCTTTATTTATTGTCTTTTATAAATTGAGAAAATACATAGTACTAGAAAGTGTTTTAGAAACTAGAAGGGTTAATAGCTTAGGACTGGCGATGTTTAAAAAAAAATCCAAATTGGTCGGATATTTTTTTTCAAAAAAACTGATTTTAACGATATATCGCAAAAAAATCGAAAAAAATTAGTCGAAAAAGTCGAAAAAATCGAAAAAATTTTTTAAAAAAAGTCGAAAAAATCGAAAACATCGAAAAATTATAAACATCGAAAAAAAGTCGAAAACATCGAAAAAAAGTCGAAAACATCGAAAAATCGTCGAAAACATCGAAAAAAAGTCGAAAACATCGAAAAATCGTCGAAAACATCGAAAAATCATTGAAACATCGAAAAAAAAATCGAAAAAAATTGAAACATCGAAAAAAAATCGATAAAAATTGAAACATCGAAAAAAATCGATAAAAATTGAAACATCGAAAAAAAAAATCGAAAAAAATTGAAACATCGAAAAAAAAATCGAAAAAAATTGAAACATAAAAAAAAAATCGATAAAAATTGAAACATCGAAAAAAAAAATCGATCTTGAAAAATATTTGAGATTAGAAAACTCGAGTCTTCGCGCTTTTTTTTCGTCTTTCGAATCCTAACCTTAAAAAACCGTTAAAAACTTTGGTAAAATTAGTTTAAACTCCAATTGACGTCCAATAGAAGCGTTCACTAACAAAAAAACCGGCGATTGTTGCATATTCGGTGGTGGTATCCGGATCACCTTGTGGCAGTGACACTGAGTGAAGCCACACTTGTTTTTTTATTATTAATAATTTAATATTTAATATTATTTCATTTATTTGTAATCTTCTTAATGAATAATATAGGATTCTTATATGTAAGATTCGAGAGATTCGAGAACCTTTTAGGATTCGGATTCGAGAAAATTTAGGATATTCGTCTCACTTCTAACATGAAAACACAGTTTCTTCTGTTTTGTCAGCTTGATTTGGATCTGGGCTTTACATTTTCTGACAATAAGAACTGTTTTGTTTCAGCTCAAAAGCACTTAATTGTCATTTTTTTTGTCATCAAGTTTAACCCTTTTTTATTGTAAATTTAAGGTGTTGATCGATAATTATTGTCCTAATTGAAATAAGATCAATTTTCCCTCTTTTTCACACATTTTTTTGTTGTTGTTGTTGCAACAGTTGGCACCGGTCTCGATCTAAATTTATTAAATTGTAGAAAAGACCTTGTTACCATATTTTGCCTCATTTACACTACTAACCCACTAAACAAACTTAAAATTTAATCTATTTGCCATTAAAAAAAAGCCTCAACCATAAATTATTTAAATTTATTTGAGAAAAACGCGGTATATCCCTTTCGGTCGAAATTTTTTCTGTCGACAAGCCTGAAGGGATTGGATTGGAGACTAACAGTGACGTCAATAAAAAGTAATAGGAAGCGGGGAATGAAAGAGCTACCAAAAAAAATATAACCCTTTCTCCCTAACCTAACCTAACCCCTAACCAAACCGAACCGAATCTTACCTAGTGAAACCTAACCGAACCGAATCTTACCTAGTGAAACCTAATCTAACCGAACCAAATCTAAACTAAACGTAATGTTAAATAAAAACGCCTACATATCTCCCCATCTTTCATTTCTACAGCTCTCCGATAACTATTTCGCTCCTCACCGCTCCCTATTACTTTTTATTGACGTCACTGTTAGCCTCCAATCCAATCCCTTCAGGCTTGTCGATGGAAAAAATTTCGACCGAAAGGGAAACACCACATCAAGAAAAAGATAACTTTTAATATCTTTTTGTTTACAAATAATAATCTAATCCAATTAAAGATCGAAATACATTTTTAATAATTAATAACGCCAATAATTATCGCAATTAAGTATAGTAATTTTCCTTGCCATTTTAAAAAATAAATATAATATTGAAAATAATAATAATATGAAAACTCAATGGTAAAAAAATAAAATTGGAAATTTAGGCCAAGAACAAAAAACAACAACAATTTAGATATTTTTTAAGCCAAACCCCCCCCCCCCCCCGCTCCGAAAATGTGTTTAAAAAAATGTCACGCTCCTATAGATGGCGCTACACAACTACAACCCTTTACTATTATCATCATCATCAAAGGTGGCGCTGATCTCGCGTCAAATGAGCCATATGTGACATGTCAAATAAGCGCCTCTAGTGGCAGTAGGCTAAAAGATGGCCCCCCTAAGAAGTTAGCAGACGAAACTTTATATGTAGTTCGACGTTGAAAAGGGCGGAGCATGTGACGTCAGACTACATAACCAACCAATTAGAAGTTGCCGGTCGTCATAAAAAGGGCGGAGCCAACTTCTGTTCATCCCGATTTCTAATTGCCTGTCCATCAACCTTGCAATATACATAAGTATTTTTCTATGGAGCCACTTTTTAAATGATTAAACTACCCGTTCTAGTTTCTAAAAACACATTGAAGTTTTCGCTTGATTTTGCAACAGGCAGTTAGAAATCGGTCAGAACTTCAGTTGGCTCCGCCCTTTTTATGTACGACCGGCGCAACTTCTAATTAGTTGGTTATGTAGTCTGACGTCATATGCTCCGCCTCTTTTCAACGTGGAACCACACAACAAACCAATTAGAAGTTGCCGGTCGTCATTAATAGGAAAGAGCCAACTGAAGTTCTTCCCGATTTCTAAATGCCTGTGGTCAGCCCTACCCATGTATAGACAGGCAATTAGAAATCGGGACATACAGAAGTTGGCTCAGCCCTTTTTATGACGACCGGCAACTTCTAATTGGTTGGTTATGTAGTCTGACGTCACATGCTCCGCCTCTTTTCAACGTCGAACCACACAACAAACCAATTAGAAGTTGCCGGTCGTCATTAAAAGGGCGGTGCCAACTGAAGTTCTGACCGATTTCTAACTGCCTGTGATTTTGCGCTTTAAAAAAAGACAGACTAGTTCGAGAGGCGCCGCCGTTTACACCTTTTAAAATCACCTTAAATAGTTAAATGAATCATGAACTGGATTTTTATGTGTTTTTTGTCTCTTTGTCTTTTAAATTTTGCAATGACACTTAAAATGTTTTAACAAGTGAGTTGTTACAACTCTTAAAAAAAAACCGTGACAAATTGCAAATGTCAAATGTAATTGCAAAAATGTAATTGGAGATTTATTTTTTCTTGCAAGGACAAACAACCTTTTTTTTTTGTTAAATAAAGGCTTTTTTTGTTGTCACCTTTAATTTGTCTTATTTTTCTTAGCTAGTGAAGCAAATAAAATATATTATAACAGAAAAGTTGAAGGTCTCTCTTTTTCTATGGTAATTTTGTCTCAATTTTTTTCGGTACCTTTTGGTACCATTTTTAATTTTAAACTCCCCCCTCCTCCCCCCCCCCCCCCTTCAAAAAAAAACTGCTTATAGGGCCTATTTTTTTAAAAAAATATATTTTTAAACATAATTAATAACAATAAAAGTAAATTTCGTTTTCATTTAATTTTAATTTCAACATGAAAAAATTGCTTCAAAATCATTTTTTTGCACAATTTAAAAAAAAAATAGCTGAATTTTTCATTAATTTTTTTTTGTTAACTTATTAAATTTTGTTATTTTTTATTTTATAAAAATCATTAATAAAATTAATTACAAAAACTGATGCCAACAAAATATTTTAATATTTTGTCTTGTGCCAGTCTGTAATTTTATTTTCGTGTTAAAATTTGAATTGACGCCAGATTGAAATTAAGAAATAATAATCGCTGTCAAGATATATCAGAACGTAACTCAACTTTAAAATACCTAATACACACCTGATAATTTAAATGCATTTAAATAATGTGTTCTACAGAGCCCCGTGAAAGACAAACAAACAATATATGTCGAATTCAATTTATTCAGTTAATTAATCTGAAAAATATTGAGTTAATTAACCTAAATATAATATAAACTATTGATTTATTATTTAAATTTTTAAAATATTAATAATTAAAGTCAATTTTTATTTGGTTCATGTCCTTAACTGGATTCCGTATAATTCACCTAAACCCCGCCCACGTTCATAAAAGGGTGGAGCAAACGAAATCTTAGTGCTAGGCAGAACTGTCCGTGTTTTCCACAGGCAGTTAGAAATCGGGGAGAACTTCTGTTGGCTCCGCCCTTTTTTATGACGACCGGCAACTTCTAATTGGTTGGTTATGTAGTCTGACGTCACATGCTCCACCCTTTTCAACGTCGAACCACGCAACAAACCAATTAGAAGTTGCCGGTCGTCATAAAGCAGGGCGGAGCCAACTGAAGTTCTCCCCGATTTCTAACTTCCTGTGTGTTTTCCGGCATAGAGTCTCCGCCGATCAAAATCGGTGGCGACGGCTCCCACCTCTAAGTGAGAAATACAATAAAAGTTTATGTTTAACATATTATTGCCATAACATATTTCAATTTGCATCACGAAACTTTCATACAGCAGTAATTATCTTACAAGTATTTAGTTAATTATCTTGTTTATCAAATATTTAAACGTAATAACTAGAAGAAAAGAAAAACAGCGTTTGTGTTAGAAAGTAGAAGAGTAATCAATCACTTCCAACGTCATTTCAATGTTGACATCTTTAAAAATGAATATTTTATGACCAGTTTAAAGTGGTTTTCTAAAACACTTTTCAAGTTTATCTTAATACCTTTATCTACATCTTTTTTTTTTAAAAAAAAAGTTAAATATTAAACATGTTCTACAGAGCACCGTTAAGGACAAAATCAACATGTCGAATTTAATTTATTCATTTAATATTTCTATAAATTGAGTTCATAATTAAAAAAAATTTGTATTTCAATAAAATGGATTAATTTAACAAAAGATTGATTTAGTATTTCAATTTGTTCAGATATTAAATAATGTCAAATTTAATCACGTTCATGTCCTTAACTGGATTCCGTATAATTCAACTAAACACATTTAATTTGAATTCATTTAACTCAAATGTGTGTACAAACGTATAAGGTATCGAAAATCGTTGTTATCTTTCTGACATAAAAAACTTATTTTTTTTGAAAGATGTCAATCAAGATGAAAATACCCTTCTAGTTTCTAAAACACTTTCTAGTTTTTTTTTCTTCTTCTGAATTTTGCACCTGAAAGACAGAATAATCAGAGTTCGAGGGGGGTGGGACGCGTTTACACAGAATCGCAGTGAATTGTGGGTAGAGTAAAATGAGTATGGAGTGGGTGGGGAGGTAGTTTCTAAGGAGTGGGTCGTGCTGAGTTGCTTATTTGAGGGGGTGGGTCGGGAAGGAGTCCATAGCTCTGCTCTGTTAACCCTGAAATGGGTCGAACATCATCGATGCGTGGGTGGATGGAGAGAGAGAGAGAGAGCAATGATACCTTTTAATAGAAAACTTTATAAAGTCAATTTTTCAATGAAAAAACTAAGTAAAATAAAAGAACGCAAATTTGAGGTGAAAGACCCTCAACACCATTCATTCCCTTAGCAATTATTTCACTATATTCGAGGGAGTAAAAAAAAACCCCAATGGTGACGTTGGGGATTTTCCATAAATTTCTTATTTTGTTTTTGTCTTCCTAGATGGCAGTTTTGAGAAAATTTATATTTTACAAGCCATTTTCTACTCAAATATGAGGTCATAGAAAGTCTCATGAGTCATCACACAAAAGGAGCCCGTGGGCCTGCTTGTAAAAACAAGTGAATTCTACGGAGCTCTGTAAAAAAAACCACGCGTCTTAAATTCACAATTTATTATTACGAATTAAACATTTCAATTGCTTGGCATGTCCTTTACAGGGCTCCGTAGAATTCGCTTGTTTTACAAGACTTCTTTCTTTCTACTTTCAAGACAGGCAATTAGAAATCGGGACAAACAGAAGTTGGCTCCGCCGTTTTTATGACGACCAGCAACTTCTAATTGGTTCGTTATGTAGTCTGATGTCACATGCTCCGCCCTTTTCAACGTCGAACCACACAAAAAACCAATTATAAGTTGCCCGTCGTCGTAAAAAGGGCGGAGCCAACTTCTGTTTGTCCCGATTTCTAATTGCCTGTGTCAAAAGCAGAAAGAAAGAAAGAAGTCTTGTACGGAGCCCTGTAAAGGACATGCCAAGCAAGTGAAATGTTTAATTCATAATAAATTGTGAATTTAAGACGCGTGGTTTTTTTTTACCATAATATTACCATTACCAATTACCAATTACCATTTTTTTACTCCATAAAATTCACTTGTTTTTACAAGCAACCCCACGGGCTCCTTTTGTGTGATGAGACTTTCTATGACCTCATATTTGAGTAGAAAATGGCGAAATGAAACCCATCCTGTAATTCTTTTTTTTTTATCAAGAATAAACAATTGTCTATCTTATGTTTATTTGAAGCATGTGGGCTCCAGGACTAAGTTTCTCTCGTATATTTTGAATTTGCTCCCTTTTTGACCTTTGCCCTTCAAGTTTATAAGACAGGCAGTTAGAAATCGGGGAGAACTTTAGTTGGCTCCGCCCTTGTTGTGACGACCGACAACTTCTAATTGGTTGGTTATGTAGTCTGACGTCACATGCTCTCCGCCCTTTTTCAACGTCAAAACAACACAACAAACCAATTAAAAGTTGCCGGTCGTCACAACAAGGGCGGAGCCAACTGAAGTTCTCTCCGATTTCTAGTTTAGCTTTTCCGTTCAGTTTTCTTGAAATGAACACAAAAAAAAACTCAAAAAAGCTGCTAAGTCGAGAAATCGGGGGTTTTTTTTGGTAATAAAACACTTGTTAATTCTTATGATCCTTTTTCTTACTAAAAAATAAATCTCTTTCAAGTGTTGTTTATATTACATATAAAGCCGGTTTAAACTAATCCAGATTATTGCTGACTCTATTGGTTTAAATCTAGTTTTGAGATTTTATATTTTAAGCATTTAATAAAAATAAATTATTGGCAATAATGGACGATGAGGTCATGAACCTTTTCCAGTAATTTCTTTTTAGAGGGGGGTTCAAATTTTCTCAGCAATTTTCTAAAAAAAGGAAGTTAATTTTCCCCCCCAAAAAAATGGTTGGTTTATTTTGTCAGTTTTAATTCGGAAATTCCCAGAATTTATATTTATATATAAATTAGAAGGTGAATGGGTTTTAAAAAAACAGAAAAGGGAGTGAACTCTTTTTTTTTTATCTGAAAAACTTCGAACCACAAATCATTTTTTTTTTTTTGCCAGAAAATATCATCGGATTTTCCACAACATGAAAACAAAACTGAGAAGAAAAAAACCTTCAATTAAAATTCAATTGATTGCAATTTAATAAGAGTAGGAAAAAGGGGGGGGGAGCCAATGATTTCATTTTGAACAATTTTCGTGGTGATTTTGGCGTAAAATTTCAAATTTCAGGTGGTTAAAACGCACGCCTATCGAACTCTTTTGATTATTCTGAATTTCAAGTGTAAAATGAAGAGAAACCCTGAATGGTATTTTAGAAACTAGAAGGGTAGCCTAATACCTTGTACAAACACACATGAGTTAAATGAATTCAAATTAAATGTGTTTAGGTGAATTATACGGAATCCAGTTAAGGACATGAACACCAAATAAAAATTGACTTTAATTATTAATATTTTCAAAATTGAAATACTAAATCAATATTTTAATTTCAATAGTTTATATATTTAAGTTAATTAACTCAATTTTTTCAGATTATTAACTGAATAAATTGAATTCGATATATTGTTTGTTTGTCCTTCACAGGGCTCTGTAGAACACCGTTTATTATTTAAATGCATTTAAATTATCAGGTGTGTGTACTAGGTATAAACTAACCACTTAAGGGTATTTTTCTAAATTGATATCTTTTTCAAAATAAGCTTTTTATCTCAGACCAACAACACAAGACACGATTACATCTTGTTTTACTTCTTAGACCTTTTTTCTTGTTCATATTTAAAGTTGTCCAATTTTGATGGTTCAAAGTGCAATTTTTTGTCATACTATCACTCGATCAGCATATATTTAAGGTGCACACCTTAAATATATGCTGATCGAGTGATAGTATGACAAAAAATTGGTAAGTGCGGTTCTATTTTTAAAAAAAAACTATTTCAAAATCGCGATTTTTTAACTCTTATGTTAAACTCCATTGAGTATGTGCTCGTAACCAAAAAAACATCCATTAAAATGTTGGTAAAAATACGTAAAAATAATTTTAAAAAACCACAAATAAACCACAGTGAAGCCAATACATATTTTTCTGGTTTTTTAAAATTATTTTTAGGTATTTTTAAGAGTATTTTAATGGACTTTTTTTTCTTCTTCCGAGCACGTACTCAATGGAGTTTCACATAAAGTTAGAAATTCGCGATTTTGAAACAGTTTTTAAAAATAGAACCGCACTTACCAATTTTTTGTCATTCTATCACTCGATCAGCATATATTTAAGGTGCACATTGCACTTTGAACCATGAAAATTGGACAACTTTAAATATGAAAAATAAACATATTGCCGCCGCGACTTTGTGTAAACGTTTCTCCTTTAACATTGGAGTCTATGGGCTCAATAGAAAAACGATGCTAGCGCTCTTTGTGGAGATTTTTCGAAGTAATTTTGTAATGTAACCCTCTTAAGTGAATGGAGCTACCCTTCTAGTTTCTAAAACACTTTCAAGTTTCTCTTAATTTTGCTTTTCTGAAAGACAAAACAACCAGAGTTCAAGAGGCCACGTTTACACTTAAAAAATCAACCTTAATTCAAATTAATCATAATTAACAATAGTGTTTTAAAATTAACAAAATAATTTCCCAATTAATATATAACAGGAAAAGGGGAAGGGGGCTTGTTCACCTCTCCCCTCTCCCCAGATTTTATTTAAAGAGTTCCAATTTAAGAAATCGATTGATATTTTATCGAGGTTATCATATTGGTCTAACGAACACGGCCCTTGAACTTCTAACCTTTATACACAAATTAACGAAAACAACAAACTTAATCATCATTAGCAATCATTAACATTGGTCAACAATTGAGTATCTCTCCCTCTGGCGGACATTTAATGAACCTTAAAACAAATTCAATCATATAAAAGATATAAAAACAATTAGCATCATTATTAATTAATCATTAGCAATTTCAATATGAAATATTAGCATAAATTAACACCTGAGTTAATAGTAAACAAAAGGATTTAATTAGATTCTTAGGCTAATCACTTGATCAAGGACGTAAATGAACCATTTTGTTGAATTATAGATCTATTTTTCAAATCTCCAATAGACAACAATGGTTAAGGTCCAAATTCAAGAAGGAAACTTCAACCACTTCAAACTACGAATCCTTTCAAACAAGGTTTCAAAATTGAATAACTTGGGTTTTATTGCCGTATCTCTCAACAATATCTTTTTTTTTTTCTAATTTGGAACCCTTGCACAGAGGCTTCAAGTTGAATTTATTAAGTGTCAAATTTTCTTCTTGAATTTGGACCAAAAATCATCTTCCAAAGTAACTTTCTCCAAAATGTCATTTCTCCCCCCTTTTCTTGGCAAAAGGACAACAATACCCATTTCAGAACATTTGGTAAGAATATACCGTAGTAGTAGAATCATCCAGATGGCGCCACTAGAGTGGCTATTATCTTCTATAGGAGGAGGTCTCTTCCTTCCATTCACCCGCGGTTTTGAGAAAATTTTAAGATTTTTCAAGCGAACGTTTTTTCAGAAGAAACATTATGAAAAAAATTCAAAATGTTTTAAAAACTAGAATAGTTCGTGGTAATGCTAAAAGCATTATCATGATGATATCTTCGAAAATAAACTTTTTTAATGACAGTTTGAAAAATAGGCGAAAATAGTTTTTTTTTTATGAAATGTCAATGAAAAAAACTTAAAATCCGGTCATTTTTCAAACTTAACTATAAAATGTTTATTTTTTAATATATTGCCATTCTAGTTTTGAAGACAATTTGGATTATTTTCATAATTTTTTAAAAAAAAAGAACACATTCGCTTGACGTTTTTTTGCCCAAATTTTTTAAAAAAAAAAACGTCTATGGAGAAATAGGCAATTGCAATGTCGCCATCTGGTGAGGGACAAAAGCAAACTAAATATCTATAGAGCCACCTTCCATAATTAATAGCCTCCAATACATACAGGTCTAGCCACAGATTCATAAACGTCATGTTAGGATAACACAATTTTAATTAAAAATTGGTGTTTTATACAGGCAATTAGAAATCGGGACAAACAGAAGTTAGCTCCGCCCTTTTTATAATTACCGGCAACTTCTAATTGGTTTGTTGTGTGGTTCGACGTTGAAAAGGGCGGAGAGCATGTGACGTCAGACTACATAACCAACCAATTAGAAGTTGCTGGTCGTCATAAAAAGGGCAGAGCCAACTTCTGTTTGTCCCGATTTCTAATTGCCTGTGTGTTTTATTAACAGGCAGTTCTGCCCAGCACTAACTTTTCGTTTGCTCCGCCCCTTTTATGAGTGTCATCAATTTCTTTTTGGTTTGTTATTGGGTCTGATGTCACATGCCCCCCCCCCCCTTTTTCAATTTCTAATTTGTTGATATTTCGACTGACGCTCATTAAAGGGCGGTGCAAACAAAAAAGTTAGTGCTGGGCACAACTGCCTGTGTTTTATTACCAAAAACTTGAATGTTTTTGAGGCTATTTTCAACTGAAACGACAGTCGTTTTCAAATCTGAAGCCAAAGAAGTCATACACCCCTTTTTATTTCCGAAAATAACATGCATTACACCATAGAGTATCTCTCTTAAAATGTCTCCCATTTTTATCAGGGTTGTGCCACATTTAAGGCTCAATAACAAAATTTCGAAAGAGAATTTTTGTCAAAAGCAACTCCATGTCAGAAATAAAAAAACGCCAAAAGTGAGCGAAGAATCGTCTGCTTTTCGAAGCTAAAAAGACGCCATCTTGCCAAGGGAGGAGGACGACACAGGTGGGTTAATCTCATACAGCAAGCTATTTTCAAGAGAGACGACATTAATGGTGAATCTCGTACGCCCTGTATTCGTATAGTCACTGTAGCACTAAGTACAGTTTGCGCCCTCTATTGGCCACACTCAGTATTGGCACCAAATCCTCCAATAGGAAGAGCTTTTAGTTGATTTACTTTTCTGTATATTTATCTTGATTTTTGTGTTTTCTACAAAATTTGTATTGTGTTGTGGTTCTTGTCTTTCAAAATAGGCAAAATTAAGAGAAACTAGAAAGTGTTTTAGAAACTAGAAGGGTAGCACAATCACATAAGAGTATATTCATGGTGACATCTTTCAAAATAAACTTTTTATAGACAAGAATTACAAAAAAAAATATCGTCTGATAAAATTCGATCATTTTCAATCTGACATAAAAAGTTTATTTTGAAAAATAACCGTAAAAGTGATTGAGCAACCCTTCTAGTTTATAAAACATTTTTTTAAAGTTTCTCTTAATTTTGTTTCTAAAAGAGGGGCGTTTACACTTTAAAACCCAAAAGATTATAAGTTTATATAAGATGCTGTCTATGTAATTCACACAATGTAATAATAAACATGAGAAACATTTCAATTGTTTAATTGAAAAGACAAATTTCATTGTTGAAATATCGCCAAAAATCGAACTCCTTTTTCATTAATTAAATCCCCTCCCCCCAACTGTAATTAAGTTACGATGACGACAAACAATTCAAGGTTTTAATTGCATCAGAAATAATTAAAACAATTAGAAATCAATCGATTATAATTAGTTAATTTTGACATTTGTAATAATTCATTTTTAACAAATGATTTTTTAAATAAATTTTAAAAGATGTTTTTTTTTCTAAACTGATTATTCTATCTTTCAGAAGAGAATAATTAAGAGAAACTAGAAAGTGTTTTAGAAACTAGAAAGTGTAGCTCAAGCACTTAAGGGTATTTTTATGCTGATGATATCTTTCAAAATAAACTTTTTACAAAGCCAATTAGAAAACGGAATGAACAGAAGTTGTCTCCGCCCTTTTTTATGACGAACACAACTTCTAATTGATTGGTTATGTAGTCTGACGTCACATGCTCCGCCTCTTTTCAATGTCGAACCACACAACTAACCAATTAGAAGTTGCCGTTCGTCATAAAAAGGGCGGAGCCAACTGAAGTTCATCCCGTTTTCTAATTGCCTGTACTTTTTACAGAGAAAAAATTAAATAATATCGTCTGCTTTAAGTTGGCTCAATTTTAAACTTTAAGTTTATTTTGAAAAATAGTAAAAAAAATACCAAATTTTTTTAAAAACTAGAATGGTAGACGAGTAATTTTAAATCGATATCTTTCAAAATGAACTTTTTATGCACAAAAATTAAGAAAATATCGTCTGCTTAAAAATGAATCATTTTGAAATTGACATAAAAAGTTTATTTTAAAAGATATCATCATGAAAATACCCTTAAGTGATTGAGTTACCCTTCTAGTTTCTAAAATAAATTCCAGTTTCTCTTCATTTTTCAAATGAAAGACAGAATAATCACCTTTAAAACTACATTAATTTTAAATATATATATATATTGCGGAATTTTTTTTACGAAATCAAAAAGAAGCGGGGAATTTTCTTTATTGTGTTAAAATTTAGAACGGAAGTGACACCGGAAGTGCGGGTGCTACACATCACAAAATTTGAAATAAATGTTCCTTTTTTTTCTTTTTATAATTCAGGGTTCGAAAAATTTCAACATTTTTATAAAATAATTATAACAAAAACCAGAAAACATTATTAGAACACACTTCCGGTTTGCAATCGAGCAACACCATAAAACAAACAGCTGAAGATCATTGCTTCACAGCTGTTATGAAAGCTTCAGAGCGCTCTTTTATCTATTTACTGAGCTGAAGACCATTTATAGAAAAGCGCTCGGTAAGAATTTGTTCGCTATCATACAACTTCATCGATCTTATGATCAGTAGGTGATAATATTTCTCTACGTAAGTCCACCGTTTCAAATCTCAACCGATATCATTAAAGATTCAAAACATTTACCTTATTTCGTCAATTTTTGACAACATTACGCTTTACACAATCGAAAAAAAGCGCATCGCTCAACAAACAATACAAAAAAGTCGATGAGATGGGCATGACGCAATGACAAAGGGGGAAGAAGGTTGCAGTAATATGGCGGCTGCTTAACACACAAACCTATCATAAAAGTTTCAATTAAGAAAACCCACTAACTTCAAAAAAATAATGTAATGTCACCTAGTAAAATTTTTTATCCAAAAGCACGGGGACGACACAAAAAATTAATCTCTTACAGTAATGACAAGCCGTTTTACTATTTATCAGCGGTTTACTGAATTTTAAAAAATTTAAAACGTATAGAAAAGCTAACACGGCTTACCACGCATAAGCTCTTCTGTGAATCTATTGAAATCTTTGAGAATTTAGTACATGATTTTCTTCTATGTCGTTCCCCTTGTCAAAAAAAACCCCTTCAAACTCTTGAAAAAAGCTGTGAATAATAGCTATCAGCTGTTTCCTACTCTTAAAAGGCACTGTTAATACTTGCTATCAGCTGATTCTAACTTCCGGTGTGTATGTGTGTGTTTTTTAGAACGTGAACTTGTTCTTCATAATCTTATCTTACCTCCTTGACGCATTTTCTGCGTTGGTCCGTATCGGTCATCATAAACGACAACGGCCGTTGCATTCATACTGACCGCATTTGAGATTTTTTTCTCGAATGAACACTTTCCCCGTCGTATGAGAGCTATCCATGGAACTGCGGTAGCAACGGTGGTCGTCGTCGATTGAAGTGAAGACGACTCGGCGGTCAGAATAGCAGGATTCTCAAAGGGCAGTTCACAACCGTAGTTGGAAGAACCGTTTCGCGTCCTCACGTGCACCACTATTCCGGCCGCGTCGTCCACACGACCCCGGCTAAATTTTCCAATCTCTTCCTTTTCCGTATGAATCGATCTGGTCACTGGATCAAAGTACGTTAGATTTACATAGGCCAAAGTATAATCGTCGTCTTGAGTTAGTTGACCACAGACACAATAAAAACACCAAAAATAAAAGACGAAAATAAATGAAAACAACGTCTTTACATTGAAATTAGTCTCCATCATCGGATTCTATAGAATCAAGATATATTGATTCTTATTTAGAATTAAAATTAATAAAACAATTATGGTGCAGTTGTTGTCACCGTATTAAAGTATAGGCCATTTTCGACATATCGCACTTCAAAGTGCAAGAAAAAAACCCCCCCAACAATAAGTAATACTCACACCTAAACAACAAAAAAACAACTACAAATCAACAATGATAAAAAAATGCAGAAAAGCAGTATATAGCATCTTAGCAATGAAAAGTTCAAACACTGTTGCCAGATACCTCGTTTTAAGCATCAACTACGGCGCAAAACAAAAGAAATTCTGTCTTCATGATATGACAACAAATTAATGAAGTCACACAGAAATGCACCATTATGACGTCAGTATTATTAAAATAGATATCAAAAACGCCATATTAGTTCACCTCTTCTCAGTTACGAGTAAATGCTTTGTAAACTCCATTGAAATGATAGCTCGTGCCATCATTAGAGTTGTAGATGTCGCGACGGCTACTTTTGATGCCACAACTTCTGCATATTGGGTAACCTAATATGGTGTCTTTACACTTAATATTGCATATAGTAAATGCGCCATATTAGGTTACATATTACTTTTATCTCTATAGTAACAATTGACACGCCCTGTGCTTCAAAATCTTGCCATATATGCATTTTCTCATGCTCATTAATCATTGAATGAGCAATAATCTTATTTCGCTCGTTATTTTTCTCTATCGCAGAATATCACGAATAAATCGATTTAAAAGTAATGTTGATAAACAACAAACTGCAAATGAATAATTTTCACATCGTGCTCACAAAACGATTATTTCACTGCTTTTGTAGATGTCGGCAACACTGTAAAACAATCCCCTGGAGAGAAAAAAACCTTGACAAAAATGTTTGACGTCACAGCAACAGCAAAACGACGATTCCTATTGGTGGAATGGTAGCTGTTAGTGACGTCACATAGCACACTGACGTCAACAACCTCATCGATTTTGGCGTCTGCTTAATTACGAGGTCACAGAAAGTGGTTTTTATTGAATAAAAGATGCTTTAATTTGTAATGCAAAAAAATCAGTACTCCACCCTTCTAAGAAGTACTATTAATAGTGCAAATATGAATTATTAATGAAAACAACCGGATTTTAGTCCAGTAAAGTAAAAAGAAAACAAGGAAGTCTGACAGAGTTCATTTTATTGATCCATCTAATAGGTGCAGCGCTTTAGTTGCAGCAACTGCAATATTTTAATATAAACTTCTTATACAACTATCGCCATCTAGCGACAACATATAAAACACATAATAAAACGAAATTAACATAAAATTATTAGAATCTTATTAACTTAATTAAGGGGAAAATTAAAAAAAAAATATCAACTGCAACATTTTGTAACGCAATTTTCACTTCCTACAAAATAAAATAAAAAAATGTTAAGTATCAAATTAAAACACTAGGCGGCGCTTCTTACCATTGCATTTGCAACCTTTTGATTTGCAACATTCACATTGGCAATTGGGTCCACAATTGCATCCATTTTGCCAATTACAACCTTTTTTTAAACAAAAAATAAATAAATTTTAAAATGATTCATAAACAGCTGATTATCCTGTCTTTAAAATTTGTTTTTTTAAAAATCTTTCATATTTATTATTATTATTATTATTAAATAATTTTAGCTCTAAATTAGAAAAAATAAAATAATTCATAATTTGTAAAAAAAAATTAAATTATTTTAATTTTACTTACAACAGGAGCAAGCCATTTCAAGCCATTTTCATCTTAAAATTAAAAAAAAAACTAAATAAAAAGTGACACAAAATGAAGATAATATGATAATTTTGCAAAAGAAAAAGTTTTCAATGTAAAATTCAAATCCGGGAGCCCAGTTTATAAAGCAGCAAAAACTGATGACGTAGAAAGGCAAACGTCAGTGACGTATACTAAACTGCATGAGCGCAAAAAAACTGTGCCGTGTGCAAGTCACGTGATCCGTTTGAATTTTTAAATTGAGCCAATTAAAGAAAGAAGAATTTTTAAACAATATAATTGAAAATATGACGTAACGATATTATATAAAGATATGATTTATTATCTTTGGAAACTTCCAGAACTCATTTTGAAATTAGATTGAATCATCATAATTTTTATGAAATCTCAATGCTGATTGGTTGTCTCGTTTATGCACACGACACTCATTTCTGCACACGAAACGCAAATTTCAGCGTATAAAATGATTTGAAAATTCAAACGGAGTCATTACAACAGCTTCTTCTCCCGCCAATAGCGAACTACACAAGAAAGAGCGACGTCATCACCAGACTACACATAAAAATTCAACAATGCCAAACTGCGCCTGTAGTAAGTAAAGAGGGCAAACATGCATAGCATTGATTGCATTTATTGATTGAAACATAGAATAAAATAGTGACGCAAATAAATTGTTTAAAATTAAATATCTCAGACAATATATTTCAATTATAAAATTATAAAATATTATATTATTAAATTATAAAAACTGTAGTTTAATTGTAATTTTTCTCTCCAAGAGAGAAAAGTTTTAACTAGTCAATTTTCAAAACAACCAATTTCACACTAATTGTACACATTGGCAATGTGCAGAATGCCTGACATACTAGTCAATGTGCAAATATATTAGATAATCTGTGCTTTTATGCAACTTAAAATAGTGAATTTGCAAAATGACTGATTTTTTTCTACTTTGTGTGTGGCTGAGTGAGAACGAAGTCAGGCATTTTGCACATTGCTTAGTAAAATCTGTACAAAAAATATGCAAATACGTTTTAACCATAATGTAATAATTGCAACAAAAAACAAAACAATTTCCATTTATTATTATAGAATGCAATTGCCAGGGATGCGACAAATGTGTCAACAATTGCCAATGCAAATGTTGCAATTCGCCGCCATCTTGCAAGTGTGAATGTTGCACAAAGGAATGTTCCTGCACGTGCCAAGGTAAAATAACAGTGATATGATAGGATTGCAAAGCAAATCCATAAAGTAAAAACTTTTTCTATTTTCAGAAGAGCAAGAAAAGCATGCGAAATGCACTTCCTGCTCTGCCAAACAACAGGAAGAGCAAGCATGAAAGGTCGCCGCCGCCGCCACTCCCTGAAAAATGGACGACTTTAAGAAATTATAGGCCTATCTCCAATTCGAATATTATAAAACGCATAAACAATACTAATTAAAAAAAATAGAAATTACTGTAATGAATGCAAATGTTTTAAAGAGAGTTAAATAAAAACAGTTAAAAGCAATCTTAAAAGTGTCATTTGTTTATTAATTCATTTTAATTTTAAGGTTCTTTTTGTTATTCATATAGAGAGGGGATCAACGTTAATTAAATGTTTTACAATTAGCCAATTGCAAAAATAAAACAAGTTAGAAACAAGTGAAAAATTCAGTTGGCTCCGCCCTTGTTATGACGACCGGCAACTTCTAATTGGCTGGTTATGTAGTCTGACGTCACATACTCCACCCTTTTCAACGTCAGACTACATAACCAGCCAATTAGAAGTTGCCAGTCGTCATAACAAGGGCGGAGCCAACTGAAGTTTTCGCCTATTTCTAACTACCTGTATTGAAAGTGAATTAGAAACTAAAAAGATTAACTTATTAAGACAAAAATGATTATACTTTTTGGAATCAAACAGGCTGGTTAGAGGCTAGAGTTATTCTAGCATTAAAACACAGCTGAATTTGGGTTCTAGGTTAACTCTAGCCTCTAAGCAGCTTATTTCATTACAAAAAAACAATTCGTTTTGCATTGCTGATCATTTAACAATGATTTCTAAGAAGGGCCCGGATAGTAAAATAATTTAAGCTTTGCCGGCCGAAAGGAGAAATAAAATGCTTACATTGCCATCTATTGACAATAACACAAAACTAATATAAAAACAATCATTTCAATAAACATCGTACTGCACAAAGTGAAAAGACAAATTAAATTTAAATAACTTGCAACCTTAGCTCGCGGGCCATATGATAATAGGCGACGGGCCATAGTTTGCCGACCACTGATTTAAATATATATCTTTATACTAATATCCATGGCTTTAATATTCTTTGCACACAGACCACTTTTGGTGGTCGATTTCGACTACAAAATGAAGTTGCAGGTGTTTGGGCTGTGGTTGCAATGAATTTTTTTTTATGGAAAGATTCGAAGTGGTCCATTTTGCCGACCACAAAAAGTGGTCTGTGTTTTCCAGTCCTAATAGTGCATATTTGTATTCCATGCATATTGTATATTTTACAAAATTACACTAAATAATTGAATAAATTAAATGTTTTTTCTTTAATTTGTGTATGTTTTAAAGAGTCTGTTACATCTCCAGAAATTTCTTGTTACCACCAAACAACACTAGCATTTCGATACTAGTTTTGTTAGCGCATGCGCATTGGTTTATATAGGAAAGTGATTACAGATTTGCGTTAGCAGCGCCATCTATTGATCACCAATGAAAACTGCCGTTTCACTTGCTATCGCTTTCCTATATAAACCAATGCGCATGCGCTAACAAAACTCTAGTATCCAAATGCTAGTCCAAACAACATTTTAAATTTATATAGAAAAAAAAACGAAAATCTACTCTTCTACTTAATTGCCAATGTTGTCACCTCACATTTTCTTAGCTCCTTAACGAGATCGATGAATTCCCTCTATTCATATTAAACTCAATACAACCTTTCCAAGCAGCTTATAGAGAGCCACGTGGCATGTGGGGATAATAATTCAAATATCAAAGCCATAATGTTACTTTAATATGAATATATGTATATATATATAAATATATATATATATATATATAAATACATGTATTTAAATAGGGAATTAAAAGTAATGTGAGGTGACAACATCAGCATATGAGAAGATATGTAGAATTTTTGGTTTTTTTATTGCCACTGTCTGTTGCTTGGTGGCGCATGTGCCTGATAAAAAAGTCCATTTATATGACGTCAACTGATAATTTATTTTTCAAAAAAAATTTCAAATTAGAAAATTAATTAAAAATTGACAAAAAATGAAGATGATATTTTTCAAAAAAAAATTAATGTTTTCAATGAAATTTGAAATCACAGCGCCCAGCTTTATAAAGCAGCAAAAATTGATGACGTAGACAGCAAAAATGTTGGTGACGTTTGCAAAACATGAACAATCACAAAAGTGCAACGTGTGCAAAGTTGCAAACTAGACATATTTAAAACCCTAGACGAATGAAATCGTCCAATGCAATCACGTGATCCCTTTGAAGTTTTAAATTAACCAATTAGAAGAAACAATGCAATTTTAAACATATTACACAATGCTTCTAATCGCACAATTGAAAATTATCACACATACAATGATTTATTATCTTTAAAAAGATATTTCCAGAAATCATTGACTTAATCATCATAATCTTTTGACATCTTAACGCTGATTGGTTGTCTCGTTTATGCACACGGCACTTTATTTTACACACGAAACGCAAATTTCAGCGTATAAAATGATTTGAAAATTCAAACGGAGTCATTACAACAGCTTCTTCTCCCGCCAATAGCGAACTACACAAGAAAGAGCGACGTCATCACCAGACTACACATCAAAATTCAACAATGCCAAACTGCGCCTGTAGTAAGTAAAGAGGGCAAACGTGCATAGCATTGATTGCATTTATTGATTGAAACATAGAATAAAATAGTGACGCAAATAAATTGTTTAAAATTAAATATCTCAGACAATATATTTCAAAACGTAATTCTACAAAAAAAATTAAATTAAAATTTTTTATTAAATTATAAAAATTGTAGTTTAAATTGTAATTTTTCTTTCTAAAAGAAACATTTTTTTAAAATTAGCTTTTTTTTCAAAATCAATAATTTTGTTTTACAAATTGGTTTAAGTTTTAACTAGCCAATTTTCAAAACAATCAATTTCGTATGAAACGTACACATTGGCAATGTGCAAAATGCCTGACATTCTAGTCATTGTGCAAATATAATAGATAATCGGTGTTTTATGCAACTTAACTAGTGAATTTGCAAAATGACCGATTTTTTTCTACTTTGTGTGTGGCTGAGTGAGAACGAAGTCAGGCATTTTGCACATTGCTTAGTAAATCTGTCCATAAAATATGCAAATATGTTTTAACCATAATGTAATAATTGCAACAAAAAAAAACAATTTCCATTTATTTTATTATAGAATGCAATTGCCAGGGATGCGACAAATGTGTCAACAATTGCCAATGCAAATGTTGCAATTCACCGCCATCTTGCAAGTGTGAATGTTGCTTAAAGGAGTGTTCCTGCACGTGTCAAGGTAAACTTAGAAATCGTGAATTTGAAAACAGAAAAAAAAAAAAATCATAAAATATAAACTTCCATTATTTTCAGGAGAACAACACAAATGCACGTGCTGCACAGCCACAGCCAAACAATAGGAAAAACAACTGGATAAAAATGGACGATTTTGAAGAATTTCTGGTTTAAATTTTAATTATAAAACGCATAAACTAAACTAATTTAAAATGTTTTTCAGTTAAATAAAAAAAATAATTAACAGAAATCTTAACGTGTCATATTTGAGTCTGATTTTCAAACGCAAGAAACAACACTATAAGAAAAAAAAAATCTGAAAGTATGTTAGAAACTAGAAGGGTAGCTAAATCCCCTTGTTAACATCTACATATATTTATATTTCCGGTACCACACAAAGCTTATTTTGAAAGATATCAACCTTTAGTCATTGAGCTTCCCTTCTAGTTTCCAAACCACATTTTTTTTTTCTTATTGTGTTCAACACGATATAAAACAGGTAACTAAAAGAGCATTGCCTATAACAAAAGATTCCCTGCCATAGCTCAGCTGCGGCCAATAGATGGCGCCACCTCAAATAAAAATTGCAATCTATAGTTGATAGTTGCAGCCAATAGATGGCTCCACCTCAGCACCTCTAGAGCTAAATTTCTTTTTACACAATGATTCTGTGAATCATGATAAAAACAGAGGCATTTAGAAGTCGGGACGAACATATGTTGGCTCCGCCCCTTTTTATGATGACTGGCAACTTCTAATTGGTTTGTTTTGTGGTTCGACGTTGAAAATAGGGCGGAGAGCATGTGACGTCAGACTACATAACCAACCAATTAGAAGTTACTGTTCGTTATAAAAAGGGCGGAGCGAACTTTTGTTTGTCCCGATTTCTAAATGCCTATTAAAAACAGCAGTGGAAAGATTAAAGATTCTCTTCACAAGTAAAAATACAGAGCAACATAGAAGTTAAGATATAAAAAGACCCTTGCAGAGCGGCTTTTACAATTATTAAAGCTTACCAATCCTCACTCACCCAAGACGTTTTTCTCCAATACGGGAGTTAAACTACTTGCATGTATGCAATCCTTCCTTTCACAAAGCGAAGTATCCCGTTTGAAGTTCAACTCTTCCCTCTTTAGAAAACTGTTGGGAAGTCACTAATGTGATTTGGACGCATCACAACAGAGGGCGACACCAATACTGTCAAATTGCTGCACATAAAAAAATCCCACAGACATCTGTTGACAGCTTCAGAATTTCTTTGGCTCCGCCTTTTTATGAGTGTCAGACCAAACATCAACCAATTAGAAATAAAAAGAGCGGAGCATGTGACATCAAACCCAGTAACAAACCAATTAGAAATTTGATAACGCTCATAAACGGGCGAAGCCAAAGAAATTCTGAAGCTGTCTACAGATGCCTGTAAAAACCAAGTTCAATAAACATTTCGTAGCCAACAGCAAGGTTATTTTAAGGCTGTAAATTTGAAGCAATAATAAAAGAAAATTAAAAATAACACAAAAATGAATTTAAAATCAACTGATTTTTATTTATTTTTATTTTTTTTTTTTTTTACATTAAAATACAATTTTTTTTATATAATAATATTAAAGAGTTTTATAAACACAATTTTATTGGTCCTCCTGATGAAGACAGGAACAATCTTCTTTGCAATTGCAAGTTGTTTCGCAACCAGCTCCACAAGAGCATTTTTTCTCTTCTGTACAGAAAAGGAATTTATGTTCATTTAGGCAATGAAAAACTAAGGCAATTTCATGCAGCAATTTATTGCTATGAAAGTTCATTACTATAACAAGATATAACATTATTTTTGATATGTTTTATAAATTGTTTTCCCCACCAAAGTACTAAATTATGCACAATTTTATTCTGCAAATTCACTAGTCATTATGTAAAAACAGCAATTGGGTAGTAAATGCGCATAATTAATATTTTTTTTAGACAATGTGCAAATTGTTTTGGTGTACATTGTCTAAAACCGCAGTTCAATATATATTTGCATTTTTTTTAATTAGATATACTAATTGCGCAGAATAATTTTTCCTACTTTGCCTGACAATGTTTGTTGGTCACGCATTCTGTTTAATATGAACTTTCATAACATTTTACTGCCACGTGTAATCTTTAAAATATATATCAGTTTTAATTTACCAAGGCATTTGCACTTGGTGCCCTTTTTGCAACAGTCACACTGGCAATTTGGGCCACATTTGCCCTCACACGAGCAACCAGAACCTAATGGGAAAAAAAAAAACATTTTCTAAATGAAAACTTTTCTTAAAATACAGAAAAATATTGCAAATTTTGAGAGAAAAATCGAAAATTGGAAAATATTTTTAAATTTTAAGAAGAAAAAAAAAAAACCACTTTCAGCCTGTTTTGAACAAATTTTTATGAAAAAAAAAAAAAAAAAAAAAAAATATCTTTTCAGCAATTTTTTTTTTAACAATTTTGGCTAAAAAAACCTGCCAAAGTTTTCAGCAATTTTTTTTTTAACAATTTTGGCTAAAAAAACCTGCCAAACTTTTCAGCAACTTTTAATAAATTTGGTAAAAACGCGCCATAAAAATTTACCAACTAAACCTGCGAAATTTGCACAACCCCCCCCCCCCCCCTTTCCTCTCAAAAAACCTGCAATATTGTTAAAAACTAGAAAAAAAAATGAAAACCAAAGATGCTTAATTATCGTTTATAACAAACGTTTTTGATAAACTTACCACATGAGCAAGGCATGATGGATAAAAAGAAATAGAAAAAACCGGTTGAAAAACAAAAACTTCTTGTAAAACTTCAAAGAAAAAAGTTCAAATTGAATGATTAATAAATTTAAATTTTTTGCTTTATTTATAACCGGCAAATTTTAGTAACGTGTGCAGAAAAATCCGGAGACGTGTGCAAAAAAAGTACGAAGTAACCAATGAGAAAACCGCGTGAAAAAACGTGTCACAGAATTCAAGCGACACATTGAGTCAAAATTTTAGGCGCCACATGGAGAGAGAGAGAGAGAAAATGGGCGGAGATTTCATTGAACCAATCACGGATGAGATGATTTGAATGGAATGACTAAAAAGATGACGTCACCGACCACACCTCCAAAAAAAAAAATGCCGCTCCCTTTTAACCTTGATTCCTCCTTCTTCTTCTTCGTATTCTGTTTAGACTCAAAAAAAGACATTACGTGCAAACATTGACGTTTGCACGTGTTTACTGATACCGCACGCAAATACAGGGTGATTCAAAAATTACAGCCTCACTCTCTTTCTCCTTATTTTTAATCAAGAAGGAGGAAACTTCGCACTTGAAGCCTCTGACCCAGGATTTTAATATATTTTAACTCTTTTCAAGGGTATATTCTTAATAAAAATAGGTTTCTTTTTTAAATGTTGGAACCTTGTTCAGAGGGTTTAAGTTAATGCTCAAGTACCATGTTTTCCCTTTCTTGAATTCGACCTTATTTCCAGCCTAAAAGCAACTAAATGTCTTAGATACTAGAAGAGTTAAGGTGGTTTTAAAGTGTAAACGCCTATCAAACTCTTGATTATTCTGTCTTTCAGATGAAGAAAAACTTAAAAGTGATTTAAAAACTAGAAGGGTAGCTCAATCACTTAAAAGTATTTTCATGATGATATCTTTCAAAATAAACTTTTTATCTAAGTTTTTCATGAAAATCATCCAACTTTAAACAAACAAAAATTTTTTTTAAAATTTTTATCAATAAAAAAAGTTTATTTTGAAAGATATCATCAACATTAAAAACACTCATAATTGATTGAGCTACCTTACCTTTCTAGTTTGTAAAATACTTTCAAAATTTCTCTTAAATTTTGCACATGAAAGACAGAATAATCAAAGAGTTCGAGAGGCCGTATTTACAGCTTTAAAACCACCTTAAGAATGCTAGTAGATCATTTATTTTGTCGGTGTAGCATTAGATGGCGCCACTAGCCCTCTCCCCTAAAAATGTACTGACTGACTTCCTTTTTTGATCACGTGGCAAACTTTCAATTGCGTTATCGCTATTTCTCTACCTTCACTTATATTGTGTTCTGGGGTTAAGTTTGTCCACGTGCCGATAATTAAGGTTGTTTTGGACGCACTTTTAGAGCTAAAAGGGTGCATTCGATTTCAAGTAATTGGCGACGAGTGTAGGTTGCATAGCGCCATCTATCTTGCATTTACGCAAGTATTTTTCTATGGAGAGCCCTCTGATTTTGTTTTGTTGTAATATTGCTTATTTTTCTGTACACCTCTGTATATTTCATTATTGGTCCAAGTGGTCCAATCATCGTCATTAATAATAAAAATGGTCCCTTCAATTGTTTCTTCGGATTTTATTTTTTTTTTCTGATGCAAAACATCTGCCATTTGTGACTCATTTATTAAATAATAGACTTTTAATAAAAAAAAGTATGAATAATTTTGATAAGAATAACTAAGGAAGGAGGAGGAGGAGGAGGAGGAGGCTACATAACGAAATATTGAATGGAAATTTCCAGTTTTCTTCAATAGATAAAAGAAATTCCATTCATGAAACAATTCCCAAAAAAAATGCTACTCATTTTTTTATGGTTCAAATATTTTTTTTTTTGTTATCAACATCGTCATCACAAGACGAGACATAACAAATTTTAAAAGAATTTCTTGTTTCAGGTGGAGCGGAAACAAATTACAATTATGAATCATATTTTGAAAATACTCAGTACTAAACTGTTATACAACCAAAGAGAAGGCTTTATAGAGGCTAGTTTTTTTTAATGTTAACAAAGGGTTCGTCTAGAATGCAGCCTCTTACTATTCTCTCGTTTGTTACAAAAATGTAGACTGTATAGAGGCTAGTTTTAATAGAGTCCATAACAGTTTTTCTGCAATTAAACGTCTAAGTAGTCCCCATTGTTAAAAAAGAGACTGTATAGAGGCTAGTTTTTCTAGAGTTAACCTAGAGTTCGTCTAGAATGCAGCCTCTAACTAGTATCTTTTGTTATAAAAAGTAGACTGTATAGAGGCTAGTTTTTTCTAATGTTAACCTTCAGTTAACCCTAGAGATGGTCTAGAATTCAGCCTCAAGGCTCTAATTATTCACTTTTGTTATAAAAAAAGTAGACTATAGAGAGGCTAGTTTTTCTAGAGTGTTAACCAAGAATTCTTCTAGAATGCAGCCTCTTACTATTCTCCTTTGTTACAAAAATGTAGACTGTAGTAGAGAGTAATTTTCATAGAGTTCATAACAGTTTTCCTACAATTAAACGTCTAAGTAGTCCCCTTTGTTAAAAAAGAGACTGTATAGAGGCTAGTTAACCTAGAGTTCATGTAGAATTCAGCCTCTAACTAGTCTCTTTTGTTATAAAATTAGACTGTATAGAGGCTAGTTTTTTCTAATGTTAACCTTCAGTTAACCCTAGAGATGGTCTAGAATTCAGCCTCAAGGCTCTAATTATTCACTTTTGTTATAAAAAAGTAGACTATAGAGAGGCTAGTTTTCTAGAGTTAACTTTCAGTTAACCTACAGGTGTTTTAGAATGCAACATGTGCCTCGATTTTCTTTTGTTAAAAAAAAGCCTGTATAGAGGCTAAGTTTTATAGAGTCAAAAAAGAGTTTTTCTATAATTAAGCCTCTAACTAGTCTCCTTTTTTTTAAAAAAAAGAGAGGCTAGTTTTTCTATAGTCCACCTTCAGATAACATAGAGTTCTTCCAAGCCTCTAATACCTTTGTACACACATGAGTTAAATGAATTCAAATTAAATGTGTTTAGGTGAATTATACGGAATCCAGTTAAGGACACGTGAACCAAATAAAAATTGACTTTATTATTAATATTTTAAATTGAAATTACTAAATCAACATTTTGTCAATAGTTTATATAAATTATATTTAAGTTAATTAACTCAATATTTTCAGATTATTAACTGAATAAATTGAATTCAGCATATATTGTTCGTTTGTCCTTCACGGGGCTCTGTAGAACACGTTTATTGCATTTAAATGCATTTAAATTATCAGGTGTATGTGTACTAGGTATTACAAGTATCATTTTTTAATTCAATTTTTTAATCATAATTTTAATTTAAAATAAAAATGAATAAAACGTAGAAATATATAACCTTCAATTTATTCAAATAAGCATACTATAAATAAATATAACTATCCATTCATAATTTGCATATTTATCTAAAAAAATAGGTTAAATAAGTCATATATTATGTAAAATACGCAATTTATATGCTCAATTAACTTGTGGTCAAATTGCAAAAAAACATGTTTTGTTTTAATTTATTTCAACATTTGTTTTTAGTTTTATTTTTCTTGTTTTTATTGTTAAAAGCTCGGATTTTTATGCGCTAATGAAGTAAATGTTTCTCAATTTGTGGCCCAAGTGCCGATTGTGAAGTAATCTGTATCATCATTAGAGAAACTGTAATTACGCTTTTTTCTAATTAAAAAAAGGCTGGTTAGAGGCTAGATGTCTGCTTACTACCAGTTGTCAACTAGAGTTTTAGCCTCTAACCAGGTATTTTTTTATTTAAAAAAAAACATAATTATTGGTTGATGTGTCTAAACGGAATTGTTACTTCACAATTTGGCACTTGGGCCACAGATTGAGAAACATTTGCTTGATATATTTGCATAATAGGTTTTAACTAGTCAATTTTCAAAACAATCGATTTCTTATTAAACGTACACATTGGCAATGTGTAGAATGCCTGACATACTAGTCAATGTGCAAATATATTAGATAATCAGTGTTTTATGCAACTTAATTGCATAAAAATCCGAAGTCATAATTATTGTGTTTCAAGCATCTTGCATATTAAAAAAACATATGCAACTGCATATAAATCCGCTCAAAAAATGGATACACCTGCGATAAATATATATAGAGATATTTTTTGCATAATTACTTTGTCTTATATAATAATAAAAAAGGCCTATTATTATTCATCAGACAATAAAAATGAACCTTATGTAATTATGACGTCACGTGGTAGCGAGCGAGGGCGGAGATGAGGAACTCGTCTTTTTCAATAATAAGTGAGGTCATTAAACAGTGGACAATAGAGTTTAACAAAAATTGAACACCCCACCCACCCGTCCTCCTTCTCCTCCTCCGCCATTTTGCATGCAAAATACCATCACAAATATGCAAACACACAAACCAAAAGTTCAAAGGAGAGAACACACATACAGACAAAACAAAAATCACATAAACTCATACATAGAAATGAATTTCGCGTGAAATATATGTGAAATATTTCATTTAATTTAGAAATATTTCACATGAAATGAGTTGGAAATATTTCATTTAATTTAGAAATATTTCACATGAAATGAGTTGGAAATATTTCCAAAAAAAGTGTGAAATTTATTTTTTAAAAAAAAAAACTGTTTCCCCCCTCAATACAGGCAATTAGAAAACGGGATGAACAGAAGTTGGCTCCGCCCTTTTTATGACGAACGGCAACTTCTAATTGGTTTGTTGTGTGGTTCGACGTTGAAAAGGGCGAAGCATGTGACGTCAGACTACATAACCAACCAATTAGAATTTGTGTTCGTCATAAAAAGGGCGGAGTCAACTTCTGTTCATCCCGTTTTCTAATTGCCTGTATCCTGAACAGGTCATTCGAGGAATTGTCAATATTCGATAAGATTAACAGGTGGCGCTAGTAGAGGCTGCTGTGTACAAAATATCACAGGTAATTAGAAATCGGGACAAACAGAAGTTGGCTCCGCCCTTTTTATGATGACCGGCAACTTCTAATTGGTTGGTTATGTAGTCTGACGTCATAAATAAATATTTCACAACTTTTCCATAAATTTCATGAAATATTTCACAACTTAATCATAAATTTCATAAAATATTTCACAACTTTTCCATAAATTTCATGAAATATTTCAACAAATACCATCTTCAGTGCTTCACACGGGCCACTATTTGAACAGGCATCTGTAGACAGCTTCAGAATTTCTTTGGTTCCGCCTTTTTATGAACGTCATCAATTTCTAATTGGTTTGTTACTTGGTCTGATGTCACATGCCCCGCCCTTTTCGATTTCTAATTGGTTGATATTTGGTCTGACGCTCATAAAAGGGTGGAACCAAAAAAATTCTGAAGCTGTCTACAGATGCCTGTCTATTTGATGCTAAAAAATGGTTCAAGTGGCTTGGATCACACGGACAGACAGGAAATACACGCACACAATGTGTTGCTGATGTATTTGAGGAATGTGAAATTAAAGACTTTTAGAACAATGAGAGAGAGAGAGAGAGAGAGAGAGAGAGAGAGAGAGAGAGAGAGAGAGAGAGAGAGATAGGAAGAAGGAAAAAAAAAAATGAGTGAAATATTAAAATTAATATCCACTATGTTAAGAAGGGTGGAAGTAATAAATTACAATAGAATGGAACTTCTAATATTAGATATGATTAATAATTTTGTGGGTGGGTGGGTGTGTTATATAAAAGGCAGACCACATCATCATCATCATCATCATCATCACCATCACCATCACCATGTATATGGAACATAATATATGTTAGTCAATCTGCGGAATCAGTCAATCTGCAGATTGTATAGGAAATCTGCAAAACATCCAACCTGCTAGTGAATCTGCAAAATTCAACACATTTTGTGCATTGAATTTTGCAGATTTACTAGCAGATTGCCTAGGAAATCTGCAAAGCAACCAACCTGATAGTGAATCTGTAAAATTCAATACATTTTGTGCGTTGAATTTTGCAGATTCACTAGCAGATTGCCTAGGAAATCTGCAAAGCAACTAACCTGCTAGTCAATCTGCAAAATTCAACACACAAAATGTGTTGAATTTTGCAGATTAACTAGCACAGGCTGGTGGTTTTGCAGGTTGTGCCTAGGCAATTTGCAGATTGACAGTAACATATACACATAGCAGAAAATATTAATGAAAAGCCAACATTTGTGAATTACATGAAACACACATTTAATTTCATATGCAAATCACGTGCGAACGTCGTGTTAAATTCCAAACATTTTGGATTTTCAGTCAGTTAGAACGAATGAAACTTTTGCCTATTTCGCCTATTGACCTTCTCAATTTGAACGTTTTTATTATTTATTTTCTCAATTTCACAGTTAAATGTTTATTGCTTCATTTAAATTTAAATAAACTGAATGTTATTAAAATTTATATTTAAAAGAAAACTCATTAACAAGTTTTGTTTTATTTCGCAACACCAAACAGGCGTCAAATGAAACATAAATAACCGTTTTCAACAATACTTAATTCAGCTTTAAGAAAAAACACACTTGGAAAGTGTTTTAGAAACTAGAATGGTAGCTGAATAACTTAATAGTATTTCCAAGTTGCTATCTTTCAAAATAAAGTTTTCATGGTCATTTTTAAAAATAAATGCTGGGATTACCCTTCTAGTTTCTAAAGCACTTTAAAGTTTCTCTTACTTTTTGTTCATGCATGACTGAATAACATGGTTTTAAAATTTAAAACTGACTTAAGATAATTTTCATGTTGATATCTTTCAAAATAAACTTTATGGCTGGATGTTGAAAAAAAAAAATGACACCAACAACACCCAGTATTCCCAGGCGGTCACCCATCCAAGTACTGACTGGGCCCAACGTTGCTTAACTTTGGTGATCAGACGAGAACCAGTGCATTCAACGTGGTATGGCCGTTGGCAGTTTCTAAATGTTTAAAATTGTATTTTGAGAAATAAAATTAGTTGAAAATCTCATTGAAAAATGAATATTTGTTTGTTTATTGAACGAAATTCATTTGTTCTTTCAAAAGGAATTATTTTTGAAGAAAAATACCAAATAAAAATCCTTTTAAAAGCGAAATTGTGGGGCGAATGATTTCTGTGTCTGCCGATTTTATAACATTAGTGTATGTCAACGGCCATACCACGTTGAACGCACTGGTTCTCGTCTGATCACCAAAGTTAAGCAACGTTGGGCCCAGTCAGTACTTGGATGGGTGACCGCCTGGGAATACTGGGTGTTGTTGGCATCTTTTTTTTTTTTCTTCCCATTTTTAAGCATTATTTTTTAATTATTATTGTAAAATAAAAAATTTTCAATTATTTCTTTATATCAATTAAAATTAATCAAGGTTATGTCTTATGACAGTTTGAACAACCACGATAAGCGGAAACAATCTCACTGTCCATTTCTGCATATATTCAGCCACATTTTTTCATGGAATTTTTTTTTCTGTTTGTGTGATCTATCCCTTAACAGGTTATTTTCAGACAAATTTCTTTAAATATTATCAAAAATATATTTAAAAAAAAAACTTTGAAAATGTTAACCAAGATTAAAATGATTTCAAGTTTCCTTAAATAAAAACTTGTGATAAAAACTTGATAAAAACCGTTTTATATTTATTTCGTTTTTTATTGTTTGACAAAATGATAAATAATAAAAATGATAAATTATTTCCTAATTATATACTTGGTGTCTTTTATTAGAAGTTGAGATAGTAAATATTAAAAGAAAGATTAAGATGTCTGTGAAAATTTGGAGGGAAAAAATCTTGTCAAATATTAAAAGCAAAGTCTGCATTTGTCTGTATTTACATTACAAATGTTACTAACAAAAATGATAAATTAGTCATTCTACAGATTCACTAGTCAATCTGCAAAATTACAAGTTTGTTAACAAGGTTTATGAGCTGAATTTTCGGAACTCTGAATTAATTACTTAGTCTTATAAGTTGAGAAACTATAGAAAGTGTTTTAGAAACTAGAAGGGTAGAAGGCAGTGTGAAGAATACGCTTGTTGTGGTAGACATTTTACACACTGCCTAAAATGCAATTACTAGTGCCTCTCGAACTCTCATTATTATGTTATTCAGGTTTTAAAATGAACAGTGATTCAGCTACAGGCAGTTAGAAATCGGAGAGAACTTCAGTTGGCTCCGCCTTTGTTATGACGACCGGCAACTTCTAATTGGTTTGTTGTGTGGTTCGACGTTGAAAAGGGCAGAGCATGTGACGTCAGACTACATAACCAACCAATTAGAAGTCGCATTCGTCATAAAAAGGGCGGAGCCAACTGAAGTTCTGACCGATTTCTAACTGCCATGTCTTTTAGACTCCACCCCTCTTTTATTTCTGTTGTAATGTGTGTGCGATCCCTTTGAATATAAAGAAAAGCAGAAATATGGCTGAAACTGTCATTTTTTTTTTGTTTCTATCTTACTGCTTGTATCGCGTACGTGCGATCCAGGCGTAACAACGTTTTTTTTAAAAAAAAATGACACAAACTTTTCAAAGGAAACATTGTGACACTTGAGCAGAACAAAAATAAGACATGTCACATGAACATAAGTCATATTTTGCAAACAAAATACGTTCAAAAATGCACATAAGACACATGACCCCCCCTCCCCCCCAATACACTTTCCATTGAAAAATAGTAAAATGCGTTGTTGAACTTTGACGCAAGATAAGTTTCCTATTTCACTTTCACAAATTCACACACACAAACTTCACTTAAAAATTATATAAGTTCCTAAAACCCATTAAAAATGTCATATTATTTTTTTTTGGGCAATTCAAAATACAAAAAAAAAATAGCTCATTTTTTTTTCTTCTAAAGAAATAAATAAAACAATAAGGAAATGGTTCAAAATGTTTAATCAAAATTAAAATTTTCATGACTAGAAATTATTATTATTACTGTTAATACAAAAAAAAATAATAATAATAAGCAACGTGTCAAATCACAAAATATGAAAAATCAATAAAATGCGAACTGAATTTCAATTTTGAAATCGGAAGAAAAAAATAAAATTTACAAACAAAAGAACAAGGCACTTTTATTAAAAAAAAAAATAAGGAGAACAAAAAAATCAATCAATCAAATGAAATCTTTGAACCTTTGACTCAATTTCATTGATATTTTTTTTAACAATTTTAAATAAAATCAATTGAGTAGAAAATTATTTTGTGAAGTTGAAAACTTGCAAAACAAATGAGAGAAAAAAAAAAAACTGCGAAATAAATATTAATTAAAAAAAAAAACACCAATAGCTCGTTAAGAAGCAATTAATTACAAAATATGCAAATGAAAATAACAATATACCGGTGGTAAGTGATTAAAAAAAATACCCTTCTAGTTTCTAAAACACTAATTTTCTCTTAAATTTTCCCTAATTAAAGACAAAAATAATCAAACAGCCTAAAAGGTTATTTTAGAACTTTGGATTAGAATTTTAATCTATATTTCAGAAAAGCAACATTTAAGAAGTATTGTTTTTAGAAACTAGAAGGGTAGCTCAATCACTTAAGAACGTTATAATGTGTAATAATATTGTTGTATATCTTTCAAAATAAGCTTTTTATATGAGTTTGAAAATGACCTCACTTTAGCAGCGGCAACATTGTATTTTTTTAAAAAAAAAGTTTATTTTGAAACTAAATAAAGTCTTTTAATAAAAAATATTTACTATAAAAATCGTCCGTTTTTTATAATTTGAACTTCGAAACCCATTCAATTTTATTTAAGATGTGTAACCAGAGAATTTTATTTTATTTTTTTCAAAACTCAAATTCAGATTTTGAGGTCCTTCACTTTTAGAAGAAAAAACCTTTTTAAAAAGAAGTACAAAGTTACATTTGAAACCAAGAAAAACTAAAGAAATACCAATAAATTAATTTACATCATGATGATATCTTTTAAAATAAACTTTTTTTTATATAGTACTTCGAGAAAACCCCCCCCCCCCCGACTTTTAATCAAACTTTTCCATAAAAAACGTTTTATTTTCAAAGATATCATCATAAAAATACCTTTATTCTTCCCCCAAAAAAAAATCAATAACCTTTTTAAATTCTTTACTAATTTGTTTCTTTTTTAAAAAAACTGAAATTTTAAATATGTAGCATTTTATAATTTGTGTGACGTTTTATTTTTAAACGATTTAGATGCTTCACTTTTTAGTAAACAAATTGCAAACGTTTGGATCTGGTCAAGGCCGTAAATAGTGAATTTTACTGGCCATCAAGACCGAGACCTTCCTTCAAGGAGCCCCCCCCCCCCCCAAACGACAACATACAATATGTCTCCTCAATATTTTATAATTTACAAATTATTGTAAAATATATTGTAACATTTACGATTAATTTTCTAAACCAGTTTTGTATCCCATTGTAATAAAACAATTTTAATCACTAATTTCTTTGTGCTGTTAAATATACGAGGAGCAATCAAAAAGTTCTCGAACTGGCGCCGCAAAAAGTAATTGGTTTATCTATGATCCTATTCAAAGGTATCCACCATTCCCCTTCAAACACAGGCAAGTTCGCACTGACTACTCTGTTCGACAATTCCTGTCTGCAAACGAACATTCCTGTTGTTCCGCGAGGACCCAGATTTATTCATGTTTTCCAAAGTAGAAAATCATAAAATTATACGTCGCTTCGATGATCTGTGATCTGCGTATTCCACAAAAAGACTAACAGTAACATTTTTGAAAGTCCGGAAGGCGCTTCGGAAGAATGTATCCATACGCAACGACTCGTAGACACCGTGCACATAAACCTGACAGCGTCATATACTAAAACGAAAAAAGCAATTGAAAGTAGGAAAAGCTAATACAGGTCAGAGGTCAGATAAATGATCGAGGATGAGGAGTCGTATCTATCTGCCTGCAGCACTCGGTAAAAACAATGGCTATTTTCTTACAAAGGAATGCTTTTCTTGTCACTGGATGACACTGTCGAGTATGTATGTGCACAACACTGCCCAAGTTGTCAGCTAGTCCGAGAACTGTTTGACTGAACCTAGTATATGTTTAAAGTGTGAAGATTGTCAAAAAAGAAAAGACGAAAGAAAAGCATAGAAGAGGAGGGGGGGGGGGGGGGGGGGGGGGGGTCCTGGCAAATATTTTGGGACCAGGGCCACGTGTACTTCTTTACGGCCCCTGAATTACAAAATTACTGTACGAGAAGTGGTTTGGAAAGATCTCGGTATCGCTACAAAGTTCGTTACGATTTCAACCGCCATCTTTGCTAGAAACAAACTCAAAATTTTAGCGTTAAACATTTCTAAAAGCCAATCGACGCAGTCGATGAACGCGTTTAATGTGTACCAATGAAGAATAACGAAGTTCGTGACGGGATAAAATCATCTGGTGAAGAAGGGTTTAAAAACGCAACCAATATTACATTATATATATTAATATCGGCTTTAATATTGGTTACATTTAAACCTTTCTTCACCAGATATTTTAACACGACACGAACTTCTTCGTTATTCTCCATCGAAACCCGCGTTTCCGAGAACTTTCCACACCACTTCTCTCGTATAATAACAATTCAGATTTCTTCGTCACAAATACCTTTTACCTCTAAGTTCACTCGCGTGGCCGAAAAAAAACCCTAAAGATAATCGAACGGTTTCAACCATTCGTATATTTTTTTTTATAAAAAAAATGCTGTTGGGACTTCCGCCGATCAGCGCCATGACCAACCAAAAAGTGACTATTTACCGGTCCGTACCCAAAAAAGTGACGAATAATAATACATACAAGACATAGGAAATAGCTTCCGATAAAGATATTTTTTTCAATAAAAATTAAAAATGCAAAATTAGAACAAAAAAAAAATTCTCTAAGAACTAAAACAACGAAAAAACACAACGTAAAAGTTGCGTATTTCGTATTATGGGGTAATTTTTTTTAGAAAATGGCAACAATTGGACCGACTTTTTGCTTTGGACCGTCGTGAACGTGAAAGGTTGTTAAAAACAAAAAGAGGATTCGAATATATATATATATTTATAAAGATGAGTTTCCCGTTCACACATGGAGCAAATGTGCATTTAACTTTTAATCAGGTTGAACCGTTAACGAAACAACCCCTAGGCAACACAGACACATGGACATGAGTCCGAGAACGATAAAAACCGACGTTATCACCCAGAATGCAAACAAATAAACTGTCTTCTGGCAGTACTGCGGATTAGTCGGATCGTCGAAGTTCGGTTCGTAAACTCTGTACACCCAGACGCAACCTACACGAGAATAGAATTCCAATATTTTATGAAAATACAAAAGAAAATTTCAATTATCATGTATTACGAACGAGCTGATTTCTAAAACTCTCGCTATTCTGCAGTTTCAGACGAGAAATACTAAAAGTGAAATTGAAATTGTTACGATACTAGAATGGTATCGTCTCAATCACTTAAAATGGTATTTTCTTGTTGATATTATTTCAAAATAAACTTTTTATAAACAAAAAATTAAACAAATATTGTCTGCTGACGTAAAAAGTTCATTTTGAAAGATATCAACAGGGAAATACCATTAAGTGATTGAGCTAGCCCCTTCTTAGTTTCGAAAACACATTCAAGTTTCTCTTAATTTTTCTTCCGAAAGACAGAATAACCAGAGTTTGAAAGAAGTTTACACCTTGAAACCAGCATAAAAAATTAAGTTTGAAACGAACCGTACCCGAAAAAAATTGAAGCGTTGAGTCAAGTTTCATTAGTTGGATCCGTTTTCAGTTTTCAAAAAAAAATGTTGAAAATTACGAAGATTGTGTCCTTTTTTGCCGCTTTTATTTTACCGTGTGTTTCGTGCACGTTGAACTGAATGTGTGGGTTTGTAAAGTTACTAGTTAACTTACCTTTCAAGTAACTTGTGTTTCAAATAGTTCCAAAAGTAAATCACTCTTCAGTCTTCATTTACCTTTTCAGTTTGTCCCCAAATAAAATTCGGTTCGGTAGTTTCTTAAAAGTAATTCTTATATCAGTTACTTATTCCAGTAACTCTTTATTTCAGTTGCTTCTTTGAGTAACACTTAGTTCAGTTACTTCTTAAGAGTGACTTCTTTTTGTTCTTTTATAAGATAACTTGTATTTACGTTAATTTCTCAAGAGTTACTTCTTAAAGTAACTCTTCTTTCAGTTACTTCCGTTCGGATTACTTCCGAAAGTAACGTGTTTTCAGTTACTTCTTGAAGTAACTTTCTTTTCAATTACTTTCCAAAGTAACTTATTTTTCAGTTACTTCTTAAAGTAACTTTGGCTTCGATTGCTTCCCAAAGTAACTCATTTTTCAGTTACTTCTTAAAGTAACTTTGGCTTCGATTACTTCCCAAAGTAACTTATTCTTCAGTTACTTCTTAAAGTAATTTCGGCTTTGATTATTTCCCAAAGTAACTTGTTTTTCAGTTAGTTCCGAATGTAACGCTAATTTCAGGCATTTGCTCAATTTCAGTTTAACCTTCTTGCTGTTCTGATACGAAATGATAACAATCCAAAAACCTTTCAAACTTCTCGCAAAAACGTTCAGAAATTCTACATAACTCTCGCTAAAGCTTAAATATGAAAACATTTAAGCTAAAATTTAACAAAAGCTAAAATAATTATTGAAGAGAACAAAACAAATACAAAAAAAATGGAATAAAATTGTAATGAAATTAAATTGTTTCCTACCTGAGATGAACCAAGCCAGAAGAAAACAATTGACGACCGTTTCGAACTGGTTCTGTCTCAACGTTTCTTCCTGATCGTTCTCGTTGTGTCGTTTCCTACATCTCGCCGTAAAGTTCATTAGATTTCGGACGACACCGAAAACACCTCCGACGACCAGATAAATTGGAATGTATCGTTCCACCGGACATTCGTTCAAGTACATCGAACCTAAACGTAAAGTATGATTTTGGTTTTAAAACTGTTTTCGTAAGTCAAACATTGCAGAAGCAACACTAAGATGGTTTTATGAACAGCCTGATTTTAGAACACTGATTATTCAACGTTTTAGAAGCAACAGTAACGAGAAATTAAAACTGTTAGAAACTAGAAACGTAACTGAATTAATGAGTAACATGAAAGTGTTTTTAGAAACTAGAAGAGTAACTCAATCACTTAAAAAGTATTTTCATGATAATATCTTTTAAAATAAACTTTATGAAAGATAGCAACGTGAAAATGAAAGTGATTGAGATACCCTTCTAGTTTTTTAAGACACTCAAGTTTCTCTTCAGCATTAAAAAAAAAATATTAAAATTATTGTTGGGTTTATATCAATGGGGTTTTATATTTTCTGGTTTTGACAATGCATTTTCTATGCTGCACTTGAACTCTTGTCCCTCTGCCATAGGCATTTATGGCTGCTTGCAGAGTAATTTTTGAAATCAAATGGCCTTTTAATCTCTTAAAGAGTATTTTCATGTTGATATCTTTCAAAATAAGCTTTTTATCTCAGTTTAAAAATAACTCGACTTTTAATAAGAGTTTTTTTTTTAAATTGTTGTCCTATAAATAGTTTATTTTGAAAGATATCAACATGAAAAAATACCATTAAAGTGATTAAGTTACCATTCTTCGTAAAAAAAAAACACACCTAAAATTCAAGACTATAATCACAATTCAATAATAATTATCAACTGTTTATAACCGAGCTTAAGATAACGAAAAACTTAAAAAACATAAACAAAAGTTTAAAAAATTTCAAATTTTTAAGGTCTCTTTAAAGCTTAGCTTTATTTTAAGTACAGTTTTAGAATATGAAGTTAAATCACTTAAATTGGATCAATTTGTTGCAATAAATTAGATATTTTCGCCCTTGTTTTCTTTCCAACTGTCAGAAAAAATTAATTTTGAAAGATATAGTTCATGAAGGTTACTTATGTACGTACCTTCATAAGTTTCAAATAAAGATTAAAATCTTTATAAAATATGCTCCAAAAAAGACGTTTCAATCGTTTTTAAGCGACAAGAACCTACAAAAAAACAATTTTCTCTTTCAACCGTTCTTAAACCTACCGATTATGATCATCGAAACCGGAACGACGACCGTGACACCAAGCATTATCGTGCATCCGACTGCAACATAAATTTCAATTACGTTTCATTTACGATACGAGCAAATTATCAAAGAGATGTTTTACGTGTTCCCAGCACGAGAATCAGCAGTTTTTTGAGAAAGTCCAAGAAACCATTCGAATTTCTTCTCACTTCCCGAACTCTTCCGAATAAAGCTTCGTAAGAAGGTGGAGGAGCTACGAAACGATAAAACCATTTAAGTTACTCTCTCTCTCTCACTCTGTTTTAAGATGTTGAATTTAAAAGCGGAGAATGTCGTACCGTTTGGATTGTTTGCTTCATCGTACGTCGGTGGAGGACCTGCCGCTCCACCTTTTGCGAAAGGCACAATTCCCGGAACATCACCGTAATTTGGTGGCGGAGTATTTGGAACTTGAGTTATTTGTATGGTTTCTGAGGCCTGTAAACGATAAATATAAACATAAAACGACGTTATTTTAATATTTTTGAGCAAGTAAAAGAGGAAACAACGACGCTTATACTAAAAGAAACGCGTAAAAAAATGGCAAAATAAAAAAAGCTATTAAATGTAACGCAATTATAGTTAAAATAGTCGTTAAATTAATTTAATTAACAAAAAAACTACCTGGATTCCGATATTGAACTCAAAAATTGTTACGAAACACGCCTGATACTATTGAAGCTAACTTATGTCAATAAGTGTACTAAGATGGCGTAAATGTCATTAAAATGAGAAGTATAGACGCCATATTAGTACAATCGATGCCCTTAAAATCAATGTGCAATAAATCGACAAATCAAAGTTTCAAAATAATAGTAAACAGTATGATTCATAAACAGCAGTTAAAATCACCACAAGGATCGCTGCAGACGCAAATGATACAACGATCAGCAGCAGAAAAATTGTTGCCACTAGGAGCGCTGCAACTAATACGCAAACCTTTGTAATCAATGTTTAAAACATGTTTTGTGAATTTAAAGTTGTGTATTGACAACAAAATACAAGTTACGCTATTAAAATTCATCTTACAGTTAACTCTTTCAATAAAATTTAGGAATTTCATTGTCAAATACGAACCTGTTGTTGATTGCGAGAAGAAACATCAATAACAACCTCTCCAGACATCTTGGCCCTCTTGGCATGGTTCCTTATTTAGTAGCGCCACGTAGTGAATAAAATTATTAAAACCTATTAGTGACAAAAGCGCTTTTGCCAAAAAACGTACCAATCTAGATTCATGAATGTGTTTTAGTCACAGGCAAGTGTGCGCAGCAGTAAAACTTTGTTGGCACCGTCTTTTTAAGAGCGTCATCAATTTAAAATTGGTTTGTTAGATGGTCTGATGTCACACTCCCCGCCCTTTTCAATTGTCAATTGGTTGATATTTAGCCTGACGCTAATAAAAGAGCGGAGCCAACAAATTTTAATGTTGGGCACACTTGCCTGTGTCTTTTAGCCGCCGCCGCCACCGTAAAGTAAACTTCTTGAATGGTGCTTATCCACTTCCCGCTTTACTACTAAAATTCCGAAGAAATATTTGAAGAAAAAAAACATTAGATAAGAGCGTATAAACATTTAAAATTAAAAATCTTAAATATGAAGTTTTTATGTCGTTTTTATCGGCGCAATACCGCCGACATTGCATTAGTCAAGCCGCTAACGACGTATTCTAACCGGATCTAATTTGCATAAAGTGATGATCCCGGATGCAATTTACTTAGGAAGAAAACAAACAACTTATAATAATCATAAATAATATTATAAAAAATAAAATTTGACATTTTAATTTATATAAATATAATAAAATATAAAAACAATTGCATTGATAAATATTTAAGAAAATGTAGAATTCGAAAAAGTTAATTCAACAGAAAAGTTTTCGTTAAAAATATTCCATGTTTTTGGTTTATGAATATAATCCAATTCATCTCGCTTCAAGACGAGCCTTAAATATTAAAAAAAAATATACATATTTATATGTGACGTCATTTACAAGAATTATTTTTAAGCGCTTTCGAAGAGCTTAAAAATTGTTGTTTATGAGGCGCCGTTTATGTCAAACATTCATTAAGCTTAGATTTTTACTTACGTTTCCTATCACAGGCAATTAGAAATCGGGACAAACAGAAGTTGGCTCCGCCCTTGTTATGACGAATGGCAACTTCTAATTGGTTGGTTATGTAGTCTGACGTCACATGCTCTGCCCGAACCACGCAACAAACCAATTAGAAGTTGCCGGTCGTCATAAAAAGGGCGGAGCCAACTTCTGTTTGTCCCGTTTTCAAATTGCCTGTTTCCTATCCATGCAGGAACCCAATTTAGAAAATACTCTGTGTTTTAGAAACTAGAATGGTAGCGGAATCACTTGACAGTATTTTCATGTTGATATCTTTTAAAATGAACTTTTTATGAGAGCTTGAAAATGACAAAATTTTAAACAGACGATATTTTTTATTAAATTTTTGTTCAAAAAACGTTGATTTTGAAAGATATCAACATAAAAATATGGTGGTTTTAAAGTGAAAATGCCTCTCAAAATCTTTAATTATTTTATCTCTCAGGAGCAAAATGAAAGAGAAACTTTGAAAGTGTTTTAGAAACTAGAAGAGGAGATTGCGTGCAATTAGGCCTATCCTATTTTCATATTGATATCTTTCAAAATAAACTTTTCATGCGAGTTTGAAAATTACAGTCACTTTTTAGCAGACGATATTTTTTTGAATTATTTATCAATAAAATGTTTTATTTTGAAAGATATCAGCATAAAAATACTATTAAGTGATTCACGTACCATTCTAGTTTCTAACACACTTTGAATTTCAAAGTTTAAATTACTACTAAAATGTAGCCTAATGAAGAATTCGATTTTTCGCTAATCAGCATTGGGAACTACTGGGTGCCCCCGTTCCGCCCATCTGAGGCCTTTTTCAGGGATTTTGTTAAAAAAATTTAAACTTTTAGACAGTTTAATGAAAAATGTTCTATTTTTGACATGAACGGCGCCTCGTACATGGCATGCTTCTCCCGACCACCAATTGAACACAAACTAATTAATGGCTTTAATGAATAATAATTGTTTTTTTTTTTAACAAAAATGACGTCACTAACCTGTTATTTTCAATGAATCCGGTGTGAAACCAAAAGAATAATGCGATATCTTTATGTTCACAAGGAACATTCGCCTGAAATTCGCAAAGAATATTGTTTAGCTTTTTGTTAATTAAAATATAAATGATGTAATTAAAATTAAAATAAATAAACGTACAGATGAGCAATGAAACAATACTTTGACGTCATTCATCATAAAAGGGCCATTTAATAATTCCAAAAGAACGTAATCGTCGTTTTCGCAGAAATAAACCTTACGAGCTGCGGTCGTTTTACTCAAATCGCACGAAAATATTTTATAACCGAATCCACTCTGTATTTCGATTGTAAAATCTTTTCCGTTTCCTTTTCCAACTCCTAAAAATATTTTACGAAAGTGAAAAATGAAGAGAAACACTATAATGTGTTTTAGAAACTAGAAGGGTAGCTCAATCACTTAATGGTTAATTTCATGTTTGATATCTTTCAAAATAAACTTTTTATTGATAAAAATTAATAAAAAAAAATCGTCCAATTAAAGTTGTGTCATTTGAAAATTTCCATAAAAAAGCTTATTTTGTAAGATATTAAAATGAAAATACCTCTTTAAGTGATTGAGCTACCTTTCTAGTTTCTAAAACACTTTCTTTTTATTGAAATATTTGTTTGCCTTAAAGGTGTTTTTATGAACAGCCGATTTTCAAACTATGTTCTGTTTTTAGAAAATTGTTTTAAAGAAACTAGAAATTGTTTTAAAAACTAGAAGGGTACAATGTTATTTTCATGTTGATATCTTTCAAAATGAACTTTTTACAGACAAAAATTAACAAAATATTGTCTGCTTTAAAGTTGGGTCATTTTCAAACTAAAATAAAAAGTTTATTTTGAAAGATATCATCAACATAAAAATACATCCTTAAGTGATTGAGATGCCCTTCTAGTTTGTAAAACATATTCATTTTGGCGTTCGAGTGGCGCGTTTACACTTTTAAAGTCACTTCTAAATGAAAATAATGAAAAAAAGTTGAAAATTTCGTTAAATTTTCATTTAGGCCAATACCTTTTATGCTGTTTATTTTAATTGTGTTCAATTTTATCACAGTTTCTTTAGGAATTCGTCCATTTAATTTCTCTTTGACGTGAAAATAATAATTTACGTAACGATTCTTAAATAGATAAAATAAAAAATTATATTTAAAACAAAATTAAATTTGGCGCCAAATTCTTAAATGTCTTAAATTCTCTCACCTGACTAGGAGTTTCTACACCTTGATATTTATTACCGAGGGCCAAATCAGTTCTCCGACTACCAAAATAATCTAAACTTTCCTGTTTATTAACAAGAAAATATGCAATTGTGAATTTATGATCAAATTAAGGTGGCTGAATAGATATTTATTTCGCTTTTTTTTGTCCCTCTTACGGCGCCACTGCATTGGGCTAATAATGCTACGTTCAATAGACGTTTTTTTTTTGTAAAATTTGGACGCAAAAACGGCAAGTGAACGTTTTTTTAGAAACATTACGAAAAAAATCCAAATTGTTTTCAAAACTAGAATGGTAAAAAATTACGCTAAGAGTTTTTTCTTGGCAATATCTTAAAAAATATGCATTTTATAGTTCAGTTTGAAAAATGACCCATTTTAATGGTTTTTCCATTGAGATTTTCATGAAAAAAAAAACTTATTTTCGCCTTTTATTTCAAACTTGTCATAAAAGGTTTATTTTGAAAGATATCATCATTGAAAAAAAAAAAACTTTTAGCATTATCACCAACTATTCTAGTTTCTAAAACAATTTGAATTTTTTCGCAATGTTTCTTATGAAAAACGTTCGCTTGAAAAATATAAATTTTCTCAAAAGCTGTTAATTTGTAGGGAAAAGACACTGTCCCATAGAACAGTGGCGCCATCTAGGAGCACAAAAACAAAATAAATATTTATAAAACCACGTTATAAGTGAAAATAAGAATGAAATTTAGTGAAATTACCAACGCCGTATCAAACTGTCTGCTTTCTATAAGCCAAACAGACACCATTGTCCCGGTCCGACCTTTGCCCCCCTTGCAGTGGACTGCAACTACGTTAAGTGGATCCGAATCCAGAAAAAGTTTCACATTTCTTGTAAAACAAAACATCTGCCTTTAAAAAAACATCAAATATAACATGTTAAATGTATTATAATAATTAATTGCCATTAATTGTCAAAGTATCACTTTGAGAACTCTCGTAATTATTCTGTATTTTTGAAAACAACTTTAAGAAGAATTTCAATGTGTTATAAAAACTAGAAGAGTAACTATCACTTGACACTTAAGGCGGTTTTAGATTGTAAAATCTAAAAATCTAGCTCCTCTGGAACTCTTGATTATTCTGTCTTTAAGGATTGAATTTATGTCTTAGAAACTAGAATGGCAGCTGAATCACTATATAGTAACTTCATGATTGATATCTTTCAAACTAAACTTTTTTTATGTCAATTTGAGAATGGTCCTTAATTTTGTCTATAAAAAAAAGTTTATTTTGAAAGATATCAAACATGAAGTTACTATAAAGTGATTCAGCTGCCATTCTAGTTTCCAAAACATAAATTCAATCCTAAAGTGTTCAGAGAAGCGTTTACACTTTTAAAAAATGCCTTAAAAAGATTTTGAAAGTATATTAGAAACTAGAAGGGTAGCTGAATAATATATTTTTTTATATCTTTCAAAATAAACTTTTTATAGACAAAAATTAAAAGTTTGATGATTTTCAAACTCACATAAAAAGTTCAATTTGAAAGATATCAATAAGCTACCATTCTAGTTTCTAAAACACTTTCAAGTTTCTTTTCATTTTGCACCTGACATACAGAGGAATAATCTGATGTTTGAGATTCGTTTACTCTTCTAGTTTCTAAAAAAACCTTTCGATTTCTTGTAGATATGTTGCTTTATTGTTGACTTTCATTATTTGCTTTAAATTTTGAAAATGCGTCAAATTTTAATTAAGTTTCTAATTAATACTAATTACATTAAAAGAGGTGGGTTATGGTCCTCAAATGGAAACCGTTCAACTCTTCGATGAAAATGTTTCACATCGTATGACCTTTCACCTATATTCATAACAAAATCAAGTAATCATTTAATTAAAAAAAAATGCAATTAAAAATAATGCGAAAATTACTCACTACATAAATTGTAAACTTTGAAATGATCTCGATGTTTGGCGTCCAAAAAACGAGCAACTTCTTTGATTGGATTTCGATACATTGCCATTTGTCCAGAAGATGGAAAAGACATTGCAATCACGCGATCTGCATAATTAATATGCAAATTAAGTGAAGAAAATTAATTGCAATTATAAAATTGTTTTACAAATTTGTTTTCCATTAAAGGCCAAAATTAATTTAAATTTAAGCTGGTTTTAAAATGTAAAAAGCCTTTCCGCGCGAACTCTGGTTATTCTTGTCTTTCAGAAGAGCAAAATTAAAAAAAAAAACTTAAATTTGTTTTAGAAACTAGAAGGGTAATTCAATTAATTAAAAATTGATATCTTTCAAAATAAGCTTTTAATGCTAGTTTGAACTTTAAGTGGACGATTTTTGTCTATAAAAAGTTTATTTTGAAAAAATATCAACATGAATGTTATGATTCAGCTAACCTTCTAGTTTTTAAAGTACTTTTCAAGTTTTTTTTCTCTTAATTTTACACCTGAAATACAAGATTACCGCAGTTGGAACTTTGTAAAATAAATGTATCTTTCAAAATAAAACATTTTTTTTTTAAATATAAGTTTGAAAACAGTTTACTTGGATTATTTTTTTGTTTTATGAAAACTATCATAAAAACGTTTATTTTGAAAGATAAAAATAGTCACAATTAAAGTGTGTGTGTGTGTTATATTTAATTTCTAATTAAACTTTGTCATTTCTTTCTTAGAAATATAAACTTGTGATGATGATAATGAGTACTATTAGGAGGAGGAGGGATAACCTTATAAAGTCCTATTGATAAATATTACTGCTTTGTAATTGATACAATAATAATAAAATAGTAATAACTAGAAAATACTATTTTTACAGGGTGTCTAAAATTAATAGTCACGTTTATCAATATTTAATTTAGAAAATCTTAAGGAAAAGGAACTTTTGTTTTTGTATTGCAATAAAATGTATTTTATTCTAACGTTTATATTATGTCCTGCATAGAGGCTAACACCTTCGACACACATACACAGTTAAATGCATTTAAATATTAAACACGTTCTACAGAGCCCCGTGAAGGACAAACAAACAATATGTCGAATTCAATTTATTCAGTTAATTAATCTGAAAATATTGAGTTAATTAACTTAAATATAATTAGATAAACTATTGACATTAAAATATTGATTTAGTATTTCAATTTTTAAAATATTAATAATTAAAGTCAATTTTTATTTGGTTTATGTCCTTAACTGGATTCCGTATAATTCACCTAAACACATTTAATTTGAATTCATTTAACTCATGTGTGTACAAAGGTATAAGTAACTTCTAACTGAAAGAATTTCGTTATTTTCTACTTTTTTTATGATTGTGGGATCTCGGCTTTTTTTAAAACTGACAAAAATAAGTGTCGCATTCTTTTAAAGACACCCTGTATAATAGCCACATTATATCTGTTCTGTCAATCTGCAGATTGCCTAGACAATCTACAAAACCACCAAACTTTAGGTATCGAATTTTGCAGATTCACTAGCAGGTCAGTTGTTTTGCACATTGCCTAGGCAATCTGCAGATTGACTGATTCCGCAAATTGACAGTAACATATATCAACTGTGGTCCAGTTGAACTTGCCAGTGACGTAAGTCAAATCCAGATCAAATCCATCCTGTTGATATCTCCTTTTATTTTGTGACACCAGATGTCGCATTCCTCTTTCCAGTTGCTTACGTTCAGTAAATAGGCGAATAAAGATTGTCACTCTGACTAAACGACCAATCACCACTAACCTACACACACACAAAAAAATGGCCGTCATTTTTTTCTTAAAAATCTCTTCCTTCCTTCATTCATTTTCAAATGAATGTGAAGAAATTGAAAGAAAAATTACTTTGTATATTCGCTCATTCCAGTGACGCTCGTATAAATGATCGTTATGACCAAACTAACGAGGACAACAATGTAATCAACGACATTGAACCACATTTTACCAAAATCTTGCAAACTAAAATAAATAATAAGACAATAAAAATGATAGGGAATTAGAAATCGGGACAAACAGAAGTTGGCTCCACCCTTTTTATGACGAACGGCAACTTCTAATTGGTTGGTTATGTAGTCTGACGTCACATGCTCCAGCTCCGCCCTTTTCAACATCGAACCACCGGTCGTCATAAAAAGGGCGGAGCCAACTTCTGTTTATCCCGTTTTCTAATTGCCATGTTTTCACCTGAGGATATTTTCATGTTGATATATCTTTCAAAATAAGCTTTTTATCTCAATTTGAAAGATATCAACATAAGAAACAGAAAGTGATTGAGCTACCCTTCTAGTTTTTAACACTTTCTATAGTTTTGCTAAGACAAGTAATACATTTACAGGCAGTTAGATATAGGAGAGAACTTCAGTTGGCTCCGCCCTTTTTATGACGACCAGCAACTTCTAATTGGTTTGTTGTGTGGTTCAACGTTGAAAAGAGGCGGAGCATGTGACGTCAGACTACATAACTAACCAATTAGAAGTTGCCAGTCGACATAACAAGGGCGGAGCCAATTGAAGTTCTCTCCTATTTCTAACTGCCTGTTTTAGTTCTTAGGTGAGGTGGATTTAGTTCTAAGTTGAGGTGGCGCCACCTATTGGCCACATTCATCTCTGGCACGAAATGTTCTCCAAAATTAAGAGCTCTCAGATGAGTTATTACCTCTTAATTAATCTTAATTAGGATGATGAGTAATTTTAAATTAAAATAATAACCTACCCCAAGGCCGTCAATCTAAGATTGACTTCTACAAAAAAATAAACTACGAAAAGAAGAGCGAAAGCGTCAAACGATATTTGTTCGCTGATCGATTTATTATTCAGCGAAAGATCCAGCACTAAAATCGTAATATCCGTTAAAATCAGACAAAACGAAAATATTCTATAAAAAACAAAGACAAAAAACAAAATGAATTGTATTTTTTTTTTAAACATTCTTTGTAAACCTTATTTAACATTTTTTTTCAGAACATTTTCTGAAATTAAGGTCGTTTTTTCTCGAATTCTGATCAAAAAGGAGTGAAACTTGAATGTATTTTAGAAACTAGAAGGGTATCTCAATCATGTAAGCTTATTTTCATGGTTAATATCGTTAAAATTAAAACTTTTTATGTCACTTTGAAAATGACACAACTTTAAGCAGGCGACATTTTTTTAATTTTTTTTTATTATAAAAAGTTTATTTAGAAAGATATTGAGCCACCCTTCTAGTTTCTAAAATACTTTCTAGTTTGTCTTAATTTTAATCATGAGAACCAGAATAATAAGAATTCAAAAAATCAGCTGTTCGTAATGCATCTTAAATACATTTTCTGTCAATTCTGATTATTTTGCATTTTTTTGCAGAAAATTCTGATCATTTTTCATTTTTTTTTTTGCAAAAAATTCTGATCATTTTGCATTTGTTTGCAGAAAATTTTGATCATTCTTCATTTTTTTGCAGAAAATTCTGATTATTTTGCCGAAAATTCTGATCATTTTGCATCTTTTGGCAGAAAATTCTGACCATTATGCATTTTTTTGCCGAAAATTCTTATCATTATGCAATTTATGCAGAAAATTCTGATCATTTTGCATTTTTTTGCAGAAAATTCGGATCATTTTTCATTTTTTTGCAGAAAATTCTGATCATGTTTCGCATTTTCTATAACCTTTACCGTCATTTCTGATCATTTAACGTATTTTTCATCATTTTTTGCGTTTCCATCATTTTTCACCGTATTTCTTATACCTTTTTTTATTTCCCGCCATTTAGTTCAACTATTTCTAATCGATTTTTACAATTCACAGTCATTTCTAATACTTTTTTTTTTTTTAGAATTTCCCGCCATTTTTATTTCAATAACAAAACAAGCAATGACGTCATAAAAACTTACCTGAACGCAAGGTGGTTAACGAACGACCGAAGTTTACTTTGAATACGTCTATATAATGCAAATTAAAACAAAAATATAATATCTGAGAATAAATATAATCTTTCTTGTAATGTCATTTACACTGTCATATTCGATTACATCCCTATTCACCGCTTCAGCAAGTTCCGCAAGCAATCATTCATAATGACAAACAGAAAACGCAAGTGTCTGAATGGGTCCAACAGTATTACACATACAAAGTGCTTCAAAACTATATGTTTACCTTTATCTGGTTGCCTTTCGAACTATTAGTCTTGTCTTTCAGGTGATCAATTTAGATAAACTAGACAGGGCTTTAGAAACTAGAAGGGTAACACATTCCTTTAACATTGATATATTCCAAATTAAGCTTTTTATGGTAGTTTGAAAATCACCCAACAAACCTTAGCAGACGATATTTTTTAATCAATAAGTGATTGAACTACCCTTCTAGTCTCTAAAACACTTTCCAGTTTCTTTAAATTTTTTCTTTTGAAAGACAGAATAATCAACTTAGAAATAAGCTGTTCATAAACCACCAATGTTTTGTAAAACATATAAAAATAATAAATCTAGAAACGAAAAAAAAAAGTGAAATTTGTATAAAAGCGGGCTTTTGAAACACCCTGTATAATTCCATAAAAGAGTCTAACATGACATGTTATTTATGTGTCTTCATTGAGCGCAACATATGGTGTACTAACATGACATCCCCATCATCGTGTGTATACAAGAGCGCCATGTTTGGCCAACCTTTCAAGACAAATTCCGTATCTTCATAATGAACATGCTGTGCTTCAAAGTACGTGTAAAACGAAAGCTTAAATATGTTAAACAGCGCCATCTATTGAGCATAATGAAATACTACAAAGACAATAAATTCCGCGGTAAAAACAGCGCTATCTATTGGCAAATAAAACAAAAACATACCCAAATCTTGTTGTCGGCTGCTCTGATACATTTCTTGACCCAAATTCAGCGAAATTAATTGTACTTGAAGTGTGACTGGATGAAATTGTATAAATTGAATCACTATTTTTTCCATCCTCCATTTTTTATATCTTATTTTCAGGTGTTGTCCTTGTAAAAAAAATCCTAATAAATGTAAACAAATCAACAATTTCTTGCATAAACAACATCATTTTAGAAAAGTTCAAAAAAGTAGTGCATTTTAATCAAAAACAATATCAAAGTATATTTATTTCAATTTTTCAAGTGCAATTTAATTAAAATTTCATATAATAAAACTTTTTGTGCTTCTTTTTGTGACATTTTGAGGTGCATTGATGACAAATCATAAACTTACAAGTGTTTTAAACAAAACAGTCGTTCTATAAACAGATTAAACTATAAACTTTCCCCCCAGTTGTTTCATTTTTTTACAATTAATGAGAACCGCAGGGAACAAAAATCACGGAACTCGTTAGGAAACCACTTGATTGATGAAAACGTCATCATCATCATATCGGTGACGCAACTAATTTAAAAAACCTCCGTCATCGCCAACGCCGATAAGCGCACAAAATTAGTCGCCGCCGATAAGAAATCAATCATTTTAAGAGGAACGACATAGAAGACAAATCATGAATGTGATTCACTAAGAATCACAATAAAGCATATGTATGGCAAGTTCGATTTACTATTTATTTGCGTTTTAATTAATATTCTGAATAGATTTGAAGTCTGTAAATCCAGTAAAACGCTAAAAAATGTACAACAGCTTGCGACACCATTGGAGATTCAAACCTAGTGTTATCCCTCTTGAACAAATTACACTTACCCAATGAGATGACACAAGAAAATGAATCTCGTACCGTATAGCAAGCTGGTTAACGTTTTATTTCACGTTTTATTAAATTTTAAACATGAAAATCTATTCTGGATGTCCAGTAAAACGCAGATAAAAACTAAAACGGCTGGATATGCAAACCCTTTGTTGTGAATCTCGATGAATCTTTTTGAATCTCGAGCATGATTGTTTATTATATCGTCTCCCTTAAACCATTAATGTAATACGTATCGATTACAAAATAATATCGATACAAAACAAATGTACAGTGTTGCCAAAACAAGAAGCGAGAATTATAACTTCTTTTTAAAATATTCCAATAAAATTAATAAATACATTAACAGCTTTAACCTTTATAATAAATGCTCATAATTAAATATTAATAAATCCCCATAATTAAAAAAAATATTTGCATTTAGTTAAAGGCACGTTAAAAACGTTTACGATTATAGTAAACCGGAAATTTCATGAATTTAAATTTTCTGATATCTGGCAACAAGGTACAATGTGGGAAAATGTGTTTCCGGTTCTGAGTTTCTCTGTTTTGATTTTTATTTCGCTGAAGCCGTTATAACAGTTTATTTACGTATTATTTTACCTGTTTTAAAGCGTAACTTTTTTAAACGACCCATTTTATTAACTTAAATCACGTTACAACCGATGACTGCCATAAGAAATAAGAGTTCCAGGTTAAAATGAGTGACAATGATAACGCGAGGTCGTCGATCGGTAATTGTGTTGACAACGGCGGTAACAATGTGGTTGTCGATCGGCAGTTCCAGCTGTCAAGAAGCGGTGAAAATGCAACTGATACCACCGGCAATCACGTAGCAAATACACAATTGCCACCGAACTTAGACTCAAATTCAAGCCATTCTTCTGCTTCTTCTTCTTCGTCTCCAACTGTTTTCTACGTTCTTTTTATCTCTCCAGATGTCGACCAATTTAGTGAATGCAACAGCAGCAATGCGTCAAGCGTTTCATCTCAAGGTATTTCTTTCCGTATACTTTTTTTTTTCAATCGAATATTACGGTGACTTTACGTCTATATTCTGTTAATTTGCGGACATAACGGTCAATATACCATACTATACATTAAGATGACATGAGTAGTCTTTATGACGTAAAAGTTTGAAGCACACAATGTTAACAATCGGGGCTGACCAATATGGCGTTTCATTTAATTATAAAATATTAAAAAATCACCATCTTAGTAATCTTTATGTCATTTCTTGGTTCAAATATGGTATGTCATGTCATTTAGTAGGTGGCGCTGGATAAAACAAAATTTTTGATATGAAGGTAACCAAGTGTCCTACTTTAAATAGGATAACTTAAGTCCAATTTAAACTATAATATAGCGTTAGCCCATTAGTATTAGCAGAACGCATGCGTATTGCCATCTTATCGTTTATATAGGTTTTCATGTTTCCTATAGTGAACGTCTCATCGGCAGTTTCCATTGGTGATCAATAGATGGCGCTGCTAACGCAAATCTGCAATCACTTTTCTATATAAACTGATAAGATGGCAATACGCATGCGCTCTGCTAATACTAATGGACTAACGCTAGTGAATGTCCTAACAAAATTAGGACATGTTTAAAATGTTGATTGTGATTGATGTTTTCTAAATTATTAAAGAAAAAATTGAAAGTGTGTTAGAAACTAGAACGGTAGCTGAATTATTAAATAGTATTTTCATGTTATTTTTTCAAAATAAACTTTTTATTAAAAAAAAAAATACTCAGCAAACAGCTGGTTGGCCTATGGCAGAGGGACCTTACGATCCAAGTGCTGCAAGATGCAATGTCAATAGGGCCTATATAATAACTACAAAATAAATAACTTGCATTGCAAATATTCTGCATTTCAAGCTTATTTTGAAAGATATCAACATGAAAATATCCTTTAAGTGATTGAGCTACCCTTCTAGTTTCTAAAACACATGCTAGTTTCTCTGAATTTTGCTACTGAAAGACAGACTTACACTTTAAAGAATTAAAATTTAATTTTACTACCTGTTTTTTTTCCCTATCGTAGTTCCAAGTGACTTTCAATTCCTTTATACGGACAAAGAAGAGATTCTGAAGGCCATAAAGAAGTTTCGAGGCGCTCGATTCAAAACCTTCAAGACACATGACGAAGCTTTGGAGTTCTTGAAACAACCCGTAAAATATTGCGGCTTTCGACAGAGTATTACGAGCACACCAACCACCACCGACAGTCCAAATCTAGGTAACTAAACGAAGAAGAAAATTAATATTATTACCCACGTTTTTTTTTTCAGGAGAAACATTACGAAAAAAAAAAATTTCAAAGTGTTTTTAGAAACTAGAATAGTTTGGGTGATAATGCGAAAAAATTTTTTTTTCATGATGATATCTTTCAAAATGAACTTTTTGAGTTTGAAAAAAAAAGGTTTTTCATGAAATTTCAAAGGAAAAAATCTCAAAACGGGTAATTTTTCAAACTGAACTATAAAATTGTTTATTTTTTTATGATATTGCAATGAAAAAACTTTTAAATATAACCTTTTACCATTCTAGTTTTCGTAATATTGTTTCTAAAAAAACGTTCGCTTGACGTTTTTGCGTCAAAAATTGACAAAAACGTCTATGAAGGATAGCATTAGCCACTGCAGTGGCGCCATAAAGGGAGGATTGAACGTAAAATGAATATCCATGAAGAAGCCACCTTAAGGTGATTGAGCTACCCTTTTATAGTTTCGAAAACACATTCAAATTTCTGTTAATTTTGCACCTGAAAGAGAGAATAATTAGATTTCGAGGAAGCGTTTAAATATTATTTAAAACCCACCTTAAATAAAACGTCACAATATTTTTTCCAACCCAAATTGTCACTTTCTCAGAAAGAGGAACCATTTTCCGTGGTCCAAGGGCTCAAGAACTGGTGAAACTACGCAAAGCGATCGAATCGGGTGACGCCGAGTTTTTCGGACAGACCGTCTGGGCGAATCCTCGTTATCTGATTAGCAGCGGCGACACTCCGACCATCTTACAGGTTATTACGAAAAACGATTCGTTGCTTTTTATCTCCGTCACAAATAATAACTGTTTTTAATGTTTTAGGAAGGACCAAGATACAATGCTCTACACGTAGCGGCCAAAGCGAAACAGGCAACGATGGGAAAGATCATATTGGATACGATCGAAGACGTCAAGTTCATGGCTTTGCTTTATAACGACGACAGCGAGAGTACGAGACTTCAAAGGATCAACTTTCTCGTCGATCTGTATCTGAATATGCCAGATAAAGGGGTAAATTTTACGGGTTTTGTTAAAGCATCGTAAAAGATAACTGTAGTTTTTTTTTTTTGAAAGTTATGCGAAACTCCGTTGCATTTCGCTTCGAAGTTCGGTTGCGTCAAGATTGTCGAAATGTTGGCTTCTCATCCGGCTTGCGATAAACAAGTTCAAAACAAATATAACCAAACTGCGAAAGATGTAAGGAGAATACAAATTTCAAATTCGTTATTTGTAAAAAAAAAAAAAGATACAATAAAGCTTATTATTGTTTAATTGTTTTAAATCAAAAGGTGATTTGTACGCGAAGTTCGAGTTCCGGTTCGGAAACACGACGTCAAATCGAGGACGCTCTCGAAGGTGACCATTTCAACTGAGTTATCGTTAGACAAAACGGTCGAGAAGTGTTTTAGAAGTTAAAAAAGAGTTCAAATTGTATTTTCACAATGATATTTTCAACGTTTGACGTGTTTTTAAATGTTTTATTTGTTGTTGACAGTAATTGTTTAATAATTAGTAATTATATTTGTTAGCTTTTGAGAAATTTGGTATTTTCAAAATGCCATAAAACGTTTATTTTGAAAGATAGTTATATATTAATATTAATTCATTTCATTTTAAATGTCTTTCAAAATATAAATATTTTGTTTAATTTTAGTTTTTACTTTTTATGTTTTACTGCAAAAGCAATATAAATATCGTTCAAAATGAAAGATTTATTTAAATTGTTAAACTTATTGTCTTACAGAAAAAGGTATTTTTTTAACTGACAAAAACGTTTATTTTGAAAGATTAATTTTTATTGATATCTTTCAAAATAAACCTTTTTAATTTTAATTTTATTTTGTGTTTGCCAAAAACGCATTTTTTTAATTTTAATTTTGAATTATATTTTTATGAGAATTTAATGCATTTATTTAGCTTGACTTTTCTAGTTTCTAAAATAAAAATTGCCGCGACCGTTGTGTCTAAAGTGCAATTACTAAAATTATATCCATGGAAATTGGGCCGCACTTAATTCAGAGATTATTCGTTTAATTTTTCATTCAATTTTAGATCATTATTTTGTTCCCGTGTTGGCGGTCGACGACAGTTCGCAGCCACCTTACGTGGGCGATCCGTGGTCGCCTCGCAAAATGCCATCTCAACTACCGCCATTACCTTCTTCTTCTCATATGAAGAGTCCGTTAGCTTCATCACCTTTCGTTCGTGCTTACGCCGGACCGATGTCTCCGAGACAAGCGGACGAGTTTCATCACAAATGGAAGAATCCGCCGTATTCGAAATGCAGCACTCCTTCTTGGTCCGGTCGAGCGAGGCTCATGGGAATTCGTCTTTCGGATACGGACAAGGGACTGGAAAGAATCGGTAGAGATTTGGCAAAAGATTTACGGATTTCTTGGCTCGAACACTGGAGTTTTCTCGGAACTTACTGCGATCTTTCGAAACCGGATGGTTTAAACCGACTCGAAACTTATCTACGAAATAAATACAATGAAATGTCATCAAATGTTAGCAAACTTCGTAATATTTTTCTTATTAAAGTGGTTTTCAAAAGTGTAAAACCCTTCTCGAACTCTTTGTTATTCAGTGTTTCAGTAGCAGAATTAAGGGAAATTAGAAAGTATTTTAGAAACTAGAAGGGTAGCTCAATCACTTAAGGGAATTTTCATGTTGATATCTTTCAAAATAAACTATTTACGGCAGTTTAAACTTTGGTCAAGTTTAAGTGGACGATACATTTTTTTCAAATTTTTGTCTGTAAAATGTTCATTTTGAAAAATATCAACATGAAAATACTGTTAAGTTATTCAGCTACCGTTCTAGTTTCTAACATTTTCAATTTCTCTTTAGTTGGTTCTTCTTGTGAAACTTAGAATAATCAAGAGTTCGATACAGAGTTCATAACTGGAACTGATTAATCGTTTGTTTTCAGGTGAAGTACGAAGCTTCTCAGTGTCTCTCGATCTTAGATGGAAGCGCCATGGAATACGCGGACGATTCCTCGGTATTCGAAGACGAGAAGATCTCTTCTCAAGCTTCCAGTTCATGCGGATCACTCTGTAGCATGTTTGGTAAACTCCGAGTTATTTCGAGTCCCGAATCGCTCGGAGTTACAACTCCGCCAATGTTTAGCAGCAACGCCAAACTCAAAACAAAAAATCACTTAACGATCGATCGAGAATCATCTCAACAACAATCAAATCGTCACTCGATGGTGTTAGATCACGTGTGTCGCGATATCGCGACTAAGATGACGTACGAGATCTGCGAACGTACGGCTCAGTGTTCGTCGTATGGAAACGGACCTCAGAATTTCAGACGAGAATTTATCGAGGTTATTAAACCAGGAATCGAGTGTCTGTTACGTGTTGCGAGACAGGGATCTCCATTTCGTAGTACAAGCGATTCCGTCGAGCGATCCTCCTCCGATGCTCTTCACGATGCACATTCGAAAATAGCTACGAACATCGTTCAGAATCTGAGAGAAGAATATTTAGACTACAACATTGTTGATTTGGAACGGATGAGTGCCAGAGGAGCGGCTTCATACGCTTTATCTTCCGACGACGAAAGCGAAGAAGATCTGAATCATTATCGCGGTTATGCCGCCGCAAAGATTTCGACTACAAAAGCCACGATACGACAACAATTGAGGTGTATTCTTAAATTGGTTATTGCTGTTGCGAAAGATGAACCGATCGATCAAGATTGTTACGGTGAAACTTCAAACGATGTCGCCTCTGGTGCCACGTCGTCAAAGGCAAAAAAACAAGATCGGATCATCGAAAAGAGCGATCGTAGAGATTCTGGTAATAATGTTGTGTTTATGTTGGAGCCCTGTTGATACGGTTGAAATCACAGTTCAAGTGACTAAGTTTCATTTTGAATTTAGTCCTTAAGGTGGTTGAATAGATATTTATTTTGTTTTCGTTCTCTCAGATGGCGCCACTACAGTGGCTATTATTTTCTATAGGAGGTCTCTTTCCTCCAGTGGAGAGAAACATTACGAGAAAAAATTCAAAACGTTTTAGAAACTAGAATAGTTGCTGATAATGCTAAACAGTTTTTCATGATTGATATCTTTCAAAATAAACTTTTTATGACAGTTTGAAAAAGACGAAAATAGTTTTTCGTGAAAGAACGGGTCATTTTTCAAACTGAACTATAAAATTGTTTATTTTTAAAAATTAAAAACCTTTTAGCATAATTTTTTACCATTCTAGTTTTGAAAGCAATGTCGTTTTTTCCGTAATGTTGTTTCTTAAAAAAAAAACGTTTAATTCACGTTTATGAGCCTCAAAACAAATCTCGAAAAGTTTGGTTTTTGTTTTAGTTTGAAATTGGGTTTTTCGTTTTTTTTTTCAGACGATGTTCTGTCCGACGATTCGGCTTCGGCCGACACTTACTACACGCCACCTAGCAGCATCATATCGAGTCACAGTAGCTCGCTGAGCGAAGCGCGAACACCGGATGAAGGATTACTAGTGTTCATCAATGGGTATTAATCGAATTGTTTATATATTTCAATAGCAATTTCATTATTTCGGAAGCAACATTAAAAGGAAATTTAAAGTGTTTTATAAATAAAAAAAAAAAAACCCCCCATTGGGTCATTTACTGTTCTAGTTTCGAAAACACTTTGAAGTTTTTCTTAAAACATTTTATGAACAACCGATTTTCGAACTCAGCATTTTCAGAAGGAACTTTAAAGAGAAATTGAACCCGTGTTAGAAACTAGAACGGTAACTCAATCATTTGATATTTTGAAAATTAAACTTTTTAATATTTAATCACAATTTGACGATTTTTTCCTTCTGCATTTTGCTTCAATTCGAAGTGAAAAATGAAGTGTTTTAAATATAAAATATATTAACGTGAATATTTCAGTTTGAGTAATTCAGTTACTCTTCTAGTTTCTAAAATACAACTTCTTTTTAATTGTTGGCTTTTTGAAACGCAGAATAATTAAAGATTTCTGAAAGAAAGAAAAAACGTTTTAACTTTAAACTTTGAATATATTTTTTTCGATCTTTTAAAAGAGCGGAACCTACGAAATTGGACTTGGACGTTCTGCGAGCTCTCGAAGGCGTCCACATCGATCCCATTTTATATCCGAACACTTGTCGATGGCGACATCTGGTCACTTCCTACACGAGAGAAGAAACAGAACGGTGGCCGACTCCATCATCTCAATTCGGTCGTGGTCCTCAAACGAGACGTTCTGCAGTATCCAGCAGTCGCCTTTCGACCGATTCTTGGTCTCCGTCGGTTCATTTAGATCGGCGACGCAACGGAGACGACGACAACGACGACAGTGTTGATTTACGTTCCGTTCAGACCAACTTGTATGATAGTTTTTTTAAAGGTCTAGTAAACGAATAAGCGATGAAATCTCAATAAGAAAGAAGAAAAAACAAACATTTTAATTTTCGATTAATAGTCGCTATAGCCTCCAAGCTAAGGTTGCGTCAAAGTTGCGCAATAAGGTAAAAAAGCTGTACAACCTCCTGCGTAGACGCTAAGCAGCTCTTAATCGAAAAAATGCCTCAATTATTTTATTTCGTGTATAAATATGCAAAAATTAATTATTTTATTATTATTTGTGGTTTTTTAAAACCCGTTTAATTAAATTGATCGACGTAACTGAATTTTTATTTTTTAATTTGTAAAAGTTTTAAAAATATTGTTAAAAAATCAATAAATATTAAAAAAAAGTATTGTGAAAAATAAAATTGCAATTTATTAAAAAGCGCGCCAAATATATCACCATGGCAACCATAACTATACGTAACCAATCAAATGATTCGTTAGAAAGTTATTCTTAGGTTTTTTTTGTGTAAGGGAGACGACATAGAAAAAAATCGTGTATGAGATTCACTAAGATTCATTGAAATTCAAAGCACAGCGGATGTATGGCAAGCCGTTTTACTTTTTATCCGCATTCTAATTTATATATAGAATACAATTGAAGTCTTAAAATACAGTAAAACGCGGATACAACAGTAAAATGGTTCTCTATACAAACGATCTGGTGTGAATCTTTGTGTCGGCCCCCTTGGTCCCTATGGGTTTTCAAATATCAACGCGAACGACATACGAGAGTAAATCTCATACTAAGACATTATTGCAAGCCGTTTTACTTTTTATCCACATTCTAATTTATATATAGACTACAATTGAAGTCTGAAAATACAGTAAAATGCGGATAAAACAGTAAAATGGTCTTCTATACAAACGATCTGTTGTGAATCTTTGTGTCGGGCCCCCCCCCCCCCCCTTGGTCCCTATGGGTTTTCAAATATCAAGGAGAACGACATAGGAGAGTAAATCTCATACTAAGACATTATAGCAAACCCTTTTACTCTTTATCCACAACTTACAGAATATTAGAATATAATTTAATTGAGTATATACAGTAAAATGCGAATAAAAAGTTAAATGGCTTGCTATACATACGCTTTGCATCTTTGTGAATCTCGTACTTGATTTTGTTCTATGTCGTCCCCTTAGCAAATACGCCAACCACAACGTCTCAATAATTGAACAGTATTCTGCCTTTCTTTTACCATAGTATCACTTCAAACAGTGTGTGTGTCCATAACTGAATATATTTACTATACGGTTTTGGACACATAATGACAGAATGATAATCTGAGCAGACGCCATTTAAACCAAGTCATCAGCACATCCATTATGACCAGATTTTGACGATATATCATAAACGAGGAATCCATTTTTATTTACTATACGTATTATTTTCATTTATAAAACATTAAAATCGTAAGTATCACTCTATATATTGCTTAAAATTCATTTAAATTGTGATTAACAACGTATTCTTAAGTTATTTCTGCATGAGAGCGATGTATTAATGATAAAGTTAGTTGTAATAATGATCGGGATATTTCACTCTTGTTAGTTGCTAACTTAAGGTGTTGTCTCTTGTTTTTCTTTATCCCTAGTTGGCGCCATTAATAGCCACTATCCGATAGCAACAACAAGATAGGGAATAAATAGCAACCGCATCTTTATTTTTAAATAACGATAAAATTTAACAAAAATACAATAAAGGGAGCCATGAATAAATATGAAATCAAATGCTACGAACGTTTTTCTGTTGCATTTGTTCATATTATAGTCGATTTTAATCGTTATAAATGACCTAATGTGTACTTTAAAGCGGATAGGGATAAAAGAGAGTACGATAAGGAAAACAATGTTGTGGTCATTGATCGATAATGGTCACACGCGTTGTTAAATTTCGCGGCAAAAAATGAAAAATGTAAACAATGACACGTGCGTTCGTAACGTGGATGATCAGTGGTACTTACTGTTGTTAAAGCATCAAAGATTATTCGGTTAGGGTTGGAGGTAGAGGCTAGCTTATTAGGTGATTTATACATTAGTAGGGCTCGGATTTTTATGCAAAATATCAAAGCAAATGTTTCTCAATTTGTGGCCCAAGAGCCAAATTATCATATCATTAGAGCAATTGCAATTATGGTTTATCTAATCAAAATTTCTGGTTAGAGGCTAGATGTCTTGGTTGCTATCAGTTGTCAACTAGAGAGTTCTAGCCTCTAACCAGTGTTTTTATTAAAAAAAACCATAATTGTTGATTGATTTAAACGAGATTGTTACATCACAATTGGCACTTGGGCCACAACATTGAGAAACATTTGCTTGATTTTGCATAAAAATCCGAACCCTATACATTAGAGTTTGCTTCTTGAAAAAAAAAACACTTTGAACACCTTGGAACCTTGCTGCGAGAGTTCAAGTATTAAGATTTCTACTTAAATTTGGACCGTTTAAGGCGGTTCATCAAAAATCTGATTTTCGAACTCTTGATTCAGAAAAAAAAAACAACTAGAAAATGTTTTAGAAACTAGAAGAGTAGCTGAACCACTTAAAAGTATTTTCATGTTGATATCTTTCAAAATAAGCTTTTTATGTCATTTTGAAAGATAGCAAACATGATAATACCCTTTGAAGTGATTGAGTTGACCCTTCTAGTTTCTAAAACACTTTTCAAGTTTCTCTTCATTTTGTTTTTGAAATTGAAAAAATAATAAAGACTTCGAAGATTGTTAAAATTGTTAGAAAAGTTAAAAGTAATTTTGCTTACTTGGTTTTTTTTCCTTCTCAGCCACCAGATGGAGCCACCATTAAAGAAAAAGGCGGTTTCTTTGAAGTCTCTGTCCCTACAGCAGCAACAGCAACAGAGCTCAAAGGATGATAAACGAGGCTGGTGCAGACAAAAGTTCCGCGAGGAATGGTGTTTAGAACCAGAGTTCAACGGTTGGTTGGAACCGATTCCGGACGATCCATTCCGCGCGTGGTGCAAAGCGTGCCAATGCGGATTAACCGTCGGCCGCAGCGAACTACTTAAACACGGAAACACACAAAAACACAAACGAACCGTCGAAGAGGCAGACGCGAACCTAACGAACAGTTCGATCATGTCCATCTTGGACACTACGAGCGGATCGGATCCGAATACATCGAACGTACTCGGTGTACTCGAAAACACTCGAGGAAACGCTACGAAACCGCAAGACAAAACGAAATTATTCACTATCTTAGAGACGACTTCCACAGGAGATGTTAAAATGAGTTTTACTTCAAGTTTAGGAAGATTAGGACCTCGCGTCGAGAATCAACCGTTAAAAAGGGTCGACGAAGGTTTGATGGCTGCCGAACTGAGGGTTGCGGCGTTCGCAGTCGAACACAATCTTTCCGGCGTTGCGATCGAACATCTCGGCGCTCTCATTTCTAGTTTTGCCGAGAGACCGGATGTTATACCTAAGATAAAAATGACCAAAGGAAAATGTGTGGCATTGGTCAAGAATGTATTGTCCAAGTCCGTTCAACAGGACTTGGATGAAATTCTGCGCGTAACTCATTTCTCTCTGATTGTCGACGAGTCCGTTCTGACGATCGGCGACAGTCGAGTCGTTTGTCTCATCGTACGTTACTTCAGTAACTTTAAGAACAAAATACGAAGCGAATTGTTGGAGGTTTTTGTTCTTAAAGACGAAGAAGCGAGCGACGAAAGACTTATAGAGTTACTTATCGAAGTGTTCACAAGTCGGAAGATTCCGCTGGAGAATATTTTGGGTGTCGCGTCCGATCGTGGCAGCATCCTCTTCAGGTGCAAAACGTGTTAATTTAACTGGAAAACAAATACAAGAAAGTTATTTTTTTAAAAAAGTTACTTCTTAGACTTAAGTTGATTTTCATTCGATATTCAAAGTAGTTTTACTTTGTAATTAATTAGTAACTGAATTCCATAGGTTTTTGGAAGAGATTTTAGTATAAAAAAGTAACTTAATTCAAAGTAACTTACAAAAAGTGGCTGAAAAATTGAGGGTTGAATAAAGTTACCTGCCAGAAGTAACTGATACCGAGAAATTTTAAGTAACTCGTCAAATGTAATCGAAATCAAGAGGTTCAAATAACTTGCTAAAAGTAACTGAATTCAAGAGTTTTTAAGTTACTTGAAAAAAGTAACTGAATTCAAAGTTTTAAGTTACTTAAAGTAACTGAATTCAAATTTTAAAAAAGTAACTTGCAAAAAAAAAAAAAAAAGTAACTGAAATCAAGAAACTTACAAAAAAAGTAACTGAATTCAAAGTTATAAGTTACTTAAAGTAACTGATTTCAAAATTTAAAGAAGTAACTTGCAAAAGAAAGTAACTGCAATCAAGAAATTTTAAGTAACTTAAAAAAAAACTCAATTTAAAGAGATTTAAGTTACTTGGAAAAGTAACTGATTTCAAAATTTAAAGTAACTTGTAAAAAAAATGAACTGAAATCAAAAGGTAAAAGCTGCTTTGAAAACGTGACTGAAGTCCTGAAAAGTCCTTGAGGAATGTACTGAATGATCCCAGACATAAAATAACCTTTAAAAAAAGGACAAAAAATCAAGAATTTTAAAAATTAGAAGAAAAAAAAAATGGGGAGAAAAAAATATGAAATTTATAAAGAGTTTGATTTTTTTGAGACGTAAACTCAAAAGCAAAAAAAAACACAATTAAATGGTTGACCCACTTCAAGGTCACATTATCATATGACCCTTCAATGTTGCCTTTAGAATTTTACGTTTATATTTGCATAAAACGAACAATTTTCTTGCAAAATTTTGCCATTTTGGGGGGAGGGTGGGGGGTTATTTTTAATTTCAATTTTATTTTATTGACTTTATTAATCATAAGGCCGGAGATCCACATCAAGCTGATAAAACAACACAAACCAAAGCAAAAACTAAAGTGTTTTTCGAGACAAATTAACGACAATTCAAAAAACTTTTCTGCGACTTTTGTGTTTTGTTTTTGTTTTGTCTTCAATTTCACAAACAATTCCATATCTCTAATCAGGTCGGTAAACATCAAAATGTTTGTGTTTTGTCTCAATATTACGCAACATTTTGTCAAGTGTTGTCTTTTGCAGTTGTGTACAAGTTAGTATTAAAACAACAACAGAACAGTTGCGTACTTTACGGTAGGACCAGCTGTAGAAAACCAAAAACAAAAACTCAATTTGTTTGTGTTGTGTCTAGGCTGCCACCTTTCCTCCTTTGTGGAGGACAGTCCTCCATTCAGAGGAAATGTCCTCCGACCAGGACCGTCCTCCACAAAGGCAAACATGTCCTCCACCACACAATAACGTTCCTGGAGGATGGTCCTGGCCGGAGGACAGTTCTTCTTCCGAATGGAGGACCGTCCTCCACAGGTGGCAAGCCTAGTTGTGTCACAAATTTGTTGTAGTTTTGTCTTGAGTGTGTGCTGCTGACAGTTTGTTTTCTTTTCAAACTCGTGTTGCATTTTTGTTGAGTTTTTGTCTCTTGAACTCATGTTGCACTTTTGTCAGCTTGATGTGGACCCGGCCTAACCTCTAGAATGTAACTAATTACAAATTTGTTACTTCTGGGGAGTGGCTATAGTGACCGTTATTGTTGGCTACCCACAGACCAAGTTGTGGCGCGACTCTTTAATGCCACAAATAGTGGTTGATGTGAGGCTTGCTTAGTAATAATCTTGAACATCACTGACGATTTTCGTCATGCAAGTCACGCCACAAGTGACGACCATTGCTGTTTTAACAGTGGTCGTCACTTGTGGCGTGACTTCAACCACTCATCGCCACTGTGGTGACCCCCCCTTTCTATGTGAATCAATGATCTGCTACAAACAACCACGTTACGTGGCGCCACAAAGTGGTTCGTGTGAAGTTAGCCTTAGAAACCTTTTTTTTTTTTACGAAACGCCTTTTTTTTCTGTTTCGATTCTTTTTCTAGAAACACAGATCTGATTCAAAAGAACTTCCTGTCGAATAACAAAGAAGCAATTATGTTTAATTGTACTCATCAGTCGATGACGGAAGTGACACTTTGTGCCATTCAAGCTTTACCGAACAGTTTAGAACAGATTGTAAAATATCTGGGCCACCACATCGTTAACGATGCAGAAAATTTCCGATGTGACGAAGACGGCGAATTGACTTTCGAAGATATCTCGAGAGAGACCATCGGTTGGGATTCGACACGATGGCTCGCGGAACCGAACTGCCTCAATCAATTACTACGACAACTTCCGACGTTACAAGAACATCTCGAGAAGGAAACTTCTTGCGGCAAAACTCCGATCGGAGAAGCTCTTCTCAAAGAACTCGTCGATCCGTACACGAAAGCTCACTTATTATTCTTAAATTATATCTTAACGCCACTTCAAAATATAAATCATCTGTTTCGATCGGAAGAAATCGTTATTCATCGGCTTCTTCGCGAATGTCAGGCACAATTTCGTGTCATTTGTCAGCATTTCTTAACACCGTCTACTTTTATGGTGGACGATCTCGCGACGATCGATCCGTACGACGAACAGAATCTCGTTCCACTCAAAGACGTTTTCGTCGGTTTCGACTGTCAGGCATATCTTCAGGATAACGATCCAGAACTTAACGAATTCTTTCTTCTACAGTGTCGCAAGTTTCTTCAGACGACCGTCACCGAACTTCAGAGTCGCATCCCACTTACGAGCGAGTTTCTAGATCAACTTTCGTTTCTCGATCCCGAAGTGGCTTTACGACTCGAAGGAAGAGCCGAAATTCCGTCTCTCGCAAATCTCGTTAATGATTGGATATCGGTGAAGATCATCGATTTGGCTAAACTCGAGCAACAGTGGCACGCTCTCCCGAGTTACTTTCCGTCACCCGATACGGACGAACTTAAGAAAATGCCGATCGATACAATGTGGGGTGTTATCGGTGACATGAGAGGTGGTAATCGAGGCGACGAACTCGTCTTCGGAGAACTCGGCAAACTAGCAAAGTTCGCTCTGAGTTTACCGTTGACGGATGCGAATGCGGCGTCCGTTTCGAACACTCTGTTCAGACTTCATCGAAGAAGAGGCAAAGCAGGAATTCTTCGTACTCTCGACACAATACTTCCTTTGAGACACAAGATGTCGACGGAGTTCGGCGAATGTCACAAGTTAAGGGTTACTGGAAAACAAAAGAAGTTTTATTGTTTGAGTATTGCGAGAAAGGAGGATTTTCTCGATGATTTAGACGTATTTGTTAACGAAGATGACTGAATTTCATTGTAATTGAACTTTTTGTTGTAATAAAGAAAAAATGAATTTTAAAATTCTGTTTTGATTGTTATTTAAAATTAAAACCTTATTAATTTTCTGTAATTTAAGCAGACGATAGTTTTTAATTTTTGTTTAAATAAAAAGTTTATTTTGAAAGATATCAACATCAAAATAACCTCAAGTGATTTTGCTACCCTTCTAGTTTCTTAGCTCAATCACTCAAGTTGAGTGATTTGCGTTAACCTTCCAGTTTCTAAAAACACTTTCTAGTTGTTTTTTTTTCTTCTTAAATTTTGCTCCTGAAAGAAATAAATAAATAAGAGACAATCAGACTTCATTTTGCAGTCGAAAAGTGGTCCGTGTGCCAATGGACTTAATGGTAAGCGTATTGAAAAGCGCTCTAAAAAAAGAATACACCTTTTATTCTGATACTTTCTGCTTGTTTTCACGCCATGTGTGATCCATCCCGTAAAATCTAATATGTGCGCAACTGAAAGCAAAAAATATAAATTAAGGAAAATAATTTACAAAATATGAAGCGTGCATTTTCAAAACATTGTAAATGCCACACATAATAAATACCTTGTACACAACACATGAGTTAAATGAATTCAAATTAAATGTGTTTAGGTGAATTGTACGGAATCCAGTTAAGGACACATGAACACCAAATAAAAATTGACTTTAATTATTAATATTTTTGTCAATAGTTTATATATATTATATTTAAGTTAATTAACTCAATATTTTCAGATTATTAACTGAATAAATTGAATTCCACATATTTGTTTGTCCTTAATGGGGCTCTGTAGAACATGTTTATTATTTAAATACATTTAAATTATCAGGTGTGTACTAGGTATAATACCTTATTTACACCTAAAAAGTGAAATGCATTTAAATATTAAACATGTTCTACATAGCCCCATTAAGGACAAACAAATACGTGGAATTCAATTCATTCATTTAAATGTATTAAATGTGTAATTTAATATAATGGGGTTAGCTGTAAAACAACATTCATGTCCTTAACTGGACTCCGTATAATTCAACTAAACACATTTAATTTGAATGCATTTAGCTTAAGTGTGAAAATGGGTTGTAAACGCCATGCTTTTTCCTTTGCTTTGTTTTTTTTTATAGAAAAAAAATTTCCTTGAAAAATTTAAATTTTGGCATTTACAACGTTTTGAAAATGCACGCTTCATATATACATTTATTATACAAAAACACTTTTCCATTATTATTGTTAAACACAATAGTTTTTTTTATTTGCAGGGAAATTTGATTACAGAATCCTTTTTTTTTCCATCTTAAAATGGAATTTAAAAACAATGCCAAGTTTATTTTGTAATTTTTGTTTGTCGAAATAATTAAAACTAGAAAAATGCAACAAGAGAGAACATTATATATATTTAAAAAACCTTAAATTAAATAACAAACGGATTTTACATTTTTAAAAATAATTAAATACAATATAAGAAAAATTAAAATTATAACTTAATTTAGAAATTAAAAACAAATATAATAAACAAAGGAAAATTTCGTTCGAATTGTTTGTTAAGTTAAATTATGCAAATTATTAAAAAAAATTATTCTGATGAGGAAATTTTAAAAATTAAAATTGATCATTTAATTAATTATTAACAAAAAAAAAATGTACAATAAGCTCATAAAACAGCTACAGAGGAAACCATTTAACACGAAAAATCTGATAACACGAAATATATTTTCAGTCCCGTCCAATAGAATAGTAGAAAAGATTCTTTTAACATGAAAAAAAAAAATTTCATTCGCTTAAATTTTGTGTTAAACGGTTTCTACTGTCATTTATTTTACTAGTTTTGTAGTAAACCTTTTAACACGAAAATGCAAAACACTAAATAAATTTTCAGTTCGGCCGAATTGAATTAGTATAAAGATTCTTTTAAGACGAAAAAAATGTTCCGGCCGCTTCAACTTCGTGTTAAACGGTTTCTACTGTAATATTACTCGTTTTGTTGAGTTTTATAAACGTAATCTAGTTAGTTAACATAATTATGTTAACTAACTAAGTTAAACATCAAAGTGTGGAGGATTGTATTAATTTTCGATCAGCTTAAATTAAATAAAAATGTATTAAAAGAGTATTATATAAATTTGGAGATCGGCAAACTAAAGCTTTTTTTTTGTCATAACCGAACTTAAAATCAAGTTTTAACACAATTATGTAGCTTAATTATTAGTTATTTTATGCATGAATTGGTAATTTGTATGCAACTCTTAGTGCATAGGATGTTTGATGGGACACCTGAAGGTTCCTCCAGTAAGACTGTTTAGAGGCTAACAGCTTGGTTTCAAGAGTTAAAATTTAATTAACCTTGAGTTTTACTTCTAGATTTTAGCCTCTAACTAATCTCTTTAAAAAAACGGCTGTTTTCAAACTTCAAATAATAAATTCGCAGCCTAATAAAATGACAGGTTGTTAGAATTAGGTGAAAACTTCAGTTGGCTCCGCCCTTGTTATGACGACTGGCAACTTCTAATTGGTTTGTTGTGTGGTTCGACGTTGAAAAGAGGCGGAGTATGTGACGTGTCAGACTTCATAACCAGCCAATTAGAAGTTGCCAGTCGTCATTATAAGGGCGGAGCCAACTGAAGTTTTCACCTAATTCTAACAACCTGTAATAAAATGATGTTGTCATACTGTTGGGGCCCCAAATTAGAAGATTAATGCCTATTCATAAGGGCTCGTTATATTTCATTTTAAACTTTTGTGCGTATTTGTGCTAAGATTAACTATTCATGGTGCTGTGGTGGTTATAAAAATTACTTTTTAGACCGAGATTTCAATGAAAATTCTGTGGCTTGTCAAAATTTTGCAATATTAATTAATGCTCTTGTTAAGTTTTCTAATTAAATGTTTAAATTCTCAGCATTTTAATTAATACTTTAATGTTTCTTTATTTTTAGCCAGAGAAATGATTCCTTTTGAACTAAATATATTTTTCTTAATGCTAATTTTGAAGAAAAAAAAATGACATCCATAAAGACCTGTTTCCACTTGATACAAAAAATTGCGGTTTCAAAGACGGAAGTAGATTTCAAAGTAAAATTGAATAATTCTAACTAGTTTTAATTTGTTTTCAACTTTTATAAAAGGATGATTCTAGTCGCTATTGTTAAGATTTCTCTTTAGTTTTGGTGAATTTTTAACGTTTGCGCATTTCCTGCGTTTATTCATGATTTCCGGTAATGTTATGGCACTTTAAGATGTAAATTTAACTATAGCCTTACACCTTAAATTACACCATTTTAATGTAAATATTGATGAGAAATGATATTTTTCTGGTTTAGTTAATTAAAGTGCGAGAGATTTTCATTTAAAATGGCAAATTCTTTTTAAAACTGAAAAAAAGACTACAAAAAGTAGGTTCAAAAGTTAAATAATTTCAACTTTTCTTTGTGAGGGTGATATTTCGGTGTGACATTTTCAGTTTCATCACTTCTTTCAATTATTCATTACTAAAATAATAACGCCATTTTAATGTAAATATATTTATGGTTTAGTTAAAAGTGGTAGGGCGATTGTGGTTTTCTCACCTCAATTGACCTAACGTTAAAAAGCATATACCATTATTACAATGAATAGATTCGGGGCCACATTAGTACTATCATATCTAATTACTTTTCTCCTAATAGTGATATATTTATCAAAAACTAATGGAAAATTTTTTTTCCATGTTTATGAATTTTCTTCAAGTGGAAACAAGAGCCTGAATGAAGTAAATCTCTGAAAAAAGTATTAGGAAATTCATTTTGTTAACTAATTTTTCAAAAAATGTGTATTTCTTGTAAACACTTGGCAAATATTGGTGTAAATATGTGGACATTGGGAGAGGACACAAAAGGGTGAGAGGGAAAGGGGGGGGGGTGGATGAATAAACATGTATATAAGTATATCAGTTACACAAAGGAGAAAAAAAAAAACTTCAAAATTTCGAAATTTATGACGAAATATGAAAGTTCTCATTATTTCTCAACAAAAAAAACCTCCCCAATCTTTTTTTTAAACTTTGCATATTTATATTTACATGTTGGATGAATTTTTCTTGTCTATATATATAACTATATGTATATATTTATAATTAAAATCTTGTCAACAATGTGTGTTATTTGTGTGTCAAATGAGAAAATGTAATTTTATAAACCTTGGGGGTGGTGTGATGTGAATAATCAACAACAAACATGGTTGCAGGACAGGCATCTGTAGACAGCTTCAGAATTTCTTTGGCTCCGCCCTTTTATGAGCGTCCGACCAAATATCAACCAATTAGAAATCGAAAAGGGCGGGGCATGTGACATCAGACTCAGTAACAAACCAATTAGAAATTAATGATGCTCATAAAAGGGCGGGGCCAAAGAAATTCTGAAGCTGTCCTACAGATGTAGCCTGTATGCCTGTAGTTGCAAGAGAAGCAGTTGGGTGCAGCCAGAAAGGTTCGTTCTGGTTGGTTAATTGGGTTTGTTATGTGTTTGATTCTGTTTGTTATTGGACTGATGCTAATAAAAGGGGCGGGGCTAACAGAATTTTTCTGGCTGCACACACAAACTGCCTGTGATTGACAGGCATTTAGAAATCGGGAAGAACATAAGTTGGCTCCTCCCTTTTTATGATGAACGCCATTTGTCCCTAGGGCGATTCGACAATGGAACTCGCTTGCCGGCGATTTGGTGCAGGGAAAATGTATTTTATGGGAGTCATAATTTTGTTTTGTTTTGACAATGCATATATTTGCAGCATTAAAAAAAATATTGAAATTGTTGTTGGGTTTATATCAATGGGGTTTTATATTTTCTGGTTTTGACAATGCATTTTCTATGCTGCACTTGGACTCTTGTCCCTCTGCCATAGGCCTTTATGGCTGCCTGTAGAGTAATTTTTCAAATCAAATCAAAAACGCAACTTCTAATTGGTTGGTTATGTAGTCTGAAGTCACATGCTCCGCCCTTTTTAACGTCAAACCACACAACAAACCAATTAGAAGTTGCCGGTCGTCATAAAAAGGGCGGGACCAACTTATGTTCTTCCCGATTTCTAAATGCCTGTCTGTGATTGTAGGTTAATGGAGTTTTTTTTTTAAAAATTGAAGGTGCAAGATTTTCATTTTTAACAAAACCAAGCATGTCCAATTCATATGTGTCACACATGCACTCAACTTAAGAACAAACACGCATATTTACAACACAATTAAAAGAATATAATGTAAATGTAAATTCATGTTTCTGATTATTATTATTATATAATAATTAAAATCCTCAATATTATTATTTTCCCATCTCCTCCTCCTACTCCTACTGTGTTTTTTTTCTCTCTAAATTTAACTTTCATACAAACACATACACAGCTTTGCACATATTAAAATTATTAACAATAAAAAGTTTAGTTATTGTTTTTTTTAACTATTTAGACTAAAAACCTACTTTTTTTTAAAACCATTTTTTTTTATATTTCTCAATTTTATGAGTTTTTTTTTCCTCTTCTTCTTCTTAAAAAAAGAGGACACAGAAAATAAGAAATAACGATAATAATAATAAATAGCTACAAAGCAAATTTTTTTGATTGAAGTTGTATTTTTTAATAAATATTTTTAAATTTTTTTTGGTTGTACAGTAGAGCGTCGGTTTTCGGAACCCTCGGTTATCGGAACCCTCGGTTATCGGAACCCTCGGTTATCGAAACCCTCGGTTATCGAAACCCTCGGTTATCGGAACCAATTTTTTTTACTTATTCTTATGGAAATAAACAACATTTCTTCTTACTTTTCTCCACTTTTAATGAAAGTTCGATAATATGAACTTTTGTTTATCGAAACTATGAATGTTCGACAATTAGTTCCGATAATGGACTTTCTACTGTATTATAATTATGAATACCGTTAAAGTTGGAAAATTAAAAATCATTATTTAAACTAACGAAGGAAACATGCAAATTTCACGTTAATAGATCTATAAATTTTTTTTAAATAAGTTTGCCGAGAGATACGAGGAATTTAATTCAACTCAGTGCGCCTGCAATCAGCTCCAAAGCCCGACATGCTTAAACGTTTTTGTCCATGTTTGTACAGCGTTATACACAGACAGACAGACAGCTTAATATATATAAAACTAGTGGGGTAACCCGTCATAATTGACGGGAGCAAAATTCACAGGCAGATGTGCGCATGCGCGTCGTTTTTTTTCTTTTTTGACTCCTTTCATTTCAATTTCAGTCACCCCCTCCCACTTTTTTCCCCCTCCACGTTTCTCTCTCTCCCCTTCTACACTTTCCAACCTTTTCCCCCCCTCTCCTATTTAATATCAATGGGGTTCTTGGATGGGGAGAGCGCAACGTAATCTTGACCTTGTGAAAAAAAGCGGTTCATTTATTCATTTAAATTTATATAAATTCCGACGTGTGTCAAGGTTTGTACAGCGTTATTACAGATAGACACCCACACACGCACACAGACCTGGCTTAATATATATATAATAATATATTATATTTATTTCATTCAATTCAAATTCAATTAGATACACCTGCAATCAGCTCGAAAGCCATGTGGCAGGGGGGGGGATTGCTCCCAATCCTGAGTGAGTCATTATTTAAAAATAAGACATCATCACGAAATTGAAATCGTCCTAACGAAGAACTATTCACAGGAAGAGAATTCCATAGTCTAACAACATTAGGAATAAAAGACCAAAAATATGCATCAGTCCTAGCCATTAATTCTTTGAAAGTCTTTGAATGCCCAAATCTACCTTTACGAGGATTTCTAGTTAGTAAACCATTAAGCAGAGTAATGTTATCATCAGACAGCAAACGTCCCAGAAGAGCGAGGCTTTGCTCATTTCTTCGGACTGCTAATGTTTACTGTTCTAAGACGGGTAACATCCCATATTCGCATACGTTCCTCCACAATTCCAAAATCCCTGTCTAAAGGACGGGCCATGCTTCTATAGTTGTTAAATAATGATTTGTTTTCCACTTTGGGCCGGCAACATAAATATATTTCATTTTTTAACCAATAAGAATCAGAATAAGCAACATATATATAAAAAAATGAATTTTGATTTACTTATTCTGTATAAAATAATAATAATAATAATAATAAATCCACTAAAACTCGATCTATTTTTCCCCGTCTCTCTCATTTAGGAAATAATTTTATAGCTACAACTCGAAGACCAAACTAATTAATATTCAACTAGTTTCAGTATTAATTTATATATGCTATTTACTAAAAAAAAACACCTCAACAACCAATTACAAGCTAAATATACATATTTTAAGTTAAATTATACTCAATATACAACAAACTAAAAAAAAGAGTGAAAAATAAAACTTAAAATTTCTGTGTTTTTGGAGTTTTCTTTTGTTGTGTGTTTTGCAAAAAAATGAACACTTAAGGGTGAGTGTGTATGTGTGAATTTGGGCGAGTGTGGCATAAGAGACATAAAAATTGATAAATAACTTTCAATAATATTTAACAAAACTGACCAAATTAAATCCTAATTAAAGGATTTAAATAAAATTAAAATGTAAGAAACATCACTTATTAATGAATGATGATGATGGTGGTTTAGATATATATATATACACACTTACACATTTATATACCTTATTACTAATATATTAAAATAACAAGTTAAAATACAGGGTGTCATCATGTATTTTGTAACCGGTACACAAACAACAACATCAAAATTCACTAAACTCAACGTAAAAAAAGCAATAGCAACAGTAAACATCTTACGAGATTTACGAAAGTTCTTTTTCGTAATCTTGTTATTTTCAGAATGCAACTTCCAGTTAATTTCTGGAGTTACTACTAACTTTTATATAAAAGTATCTCTTCGATACTGATTTTAAATCAACTGTAACTCAACAAGAAACAACTTTGAAAGTAAGTTCAACTCAAAAGTTACTGATCTAAAGTAACTGTAAATCAAATTACTATAGCTAATGAAACAGCCTCTAGAAGTAACTGCAACTCAAAAGTTACTCCCCCTTTAAAAGTAACTTACTAAGTGCTACTAAAGAAACTACCTTCAAAGTACCTGCAACTCAAGAAACTACTTTAAAAGTAACTGTTACTCAAGAAACTACTTTAAAAGTAACTGCAGCTCAAGAAACTACTTTAAAAGTAACTGTAACTCAAGAAACTACTTTAAAAGTAACTGTTACTCAAGAAACTACTTTAAAAGTAACTGCAGCTCAAAAGTTTCTGCTCTAAAGTAACTGTAAATCAAATTACTACAGCTAATGAAACAGCTCTAGAAGTAACTGCAACTCAAAAGTTACTTCTTTAAAAGTAACTTATTAACTGCAACTCAAGAAACTACCTTAAAAGTAACTGTAGCTCAAAAAAGTACTTTAAAAGTAACTGCAACTCAAGAAACTACTTTCACTAACTTCAACTAAAAAAAAACTGTTCTAAAAGTAACTGTAACTCAAGGAACTACTTTAAAAAGGAACCCTCAACATAAAGTTTACCACTTTAAAGTAACTGTAATCCAAAATACTACTTATAAAATAACCATAGGCCAAGAAACTACCCTTAAAGAAACCGTAACTCAAAAAATTACTTTAAAGCAACGATTCGAGTTAAGTGTAAATATATAACAAATCTAAAAACAAAAGAGGTTACGAGGAGTTCGAGCCACCGGATCCCACATACATATATAATGATGACACCCTGCAACCAGTGCTCTTAATTTGGAGTACTCTTTGAAACAAAACGGTGCACAAAAAGAGAAAGGAGAGAAGGAGGGGGGGGGGGGGGGGGTTTGGAGAGAGATTATTATGTTTTTTTTTGTTTGTTTTTGTTTACTGCTCCATATTAGCAACATTAAATGATTAATGCACTAACGGTAAGGGACTTTCCCGTGCAATTTGTCCAAATATTTAAATTTCGAGACAATCCAATTTCGAGCACCGTCCAGTATATATATATAACGAGATAGCGAGATCCTTGTTCCGAAAGAGATCTTGGACTTACGAGTAAAAGAAGGGACGATCAGACACGAAACAATATCGAGAGACAAGAGACATAAAAATATGGAACGACGACAAAAATAAAAGGTGCGAGTGGACGACTCAAGTGTGAATAATAATTATAACTAAAAAGTGGTCTTGGCAGTTTCAGGATTTTTTTTTTGTGATTTTTTTTTTAATCATTTTTGGTAGACCAAGATTATCACATTTAAGAGGACGAGAAGGAGGAGGCTAATTTCGCTACGATAATAACATACGAAGCGAAACATACGAGAGTATATTGGGGGATCTCGGGCTCGGAGGAGGGTTTTTTCTTCTTCTAATTTATCTCTCGCGCTAAACGCAGGACAAAATACAGAAAACTTAAAAAACCCTGGGTTAATTTTCATGTGAATATAATAATAATTAAAAGCAACCAGAAAAATAAGGTTTTTCTATTAAAAAGAACCTGGTCAGAGGCTAAAATTTAATGGCTAAAGGTCAAACTTAATATCTAAGCTTGCTTCATACTAAAACTCTAGACTCTCTAAGCCTCTAAACCAGTTTTTTTAAACTGAAAAACGCATTATTCTATTTTCAACAAGAATTTTGCGATACCACTGGTTTGACATTTAGCCTCTAACCAGGTTTTCTTAAAACTGAAAAACAATTTTATAGTCTCAATAAGACGTTTTCGATACTACGAGTTTCATTTTTAGCCTCTAACCAGGTTTTTTAAACTGAAAAACGCATTTTTCAAGTCCGATCACCATTACTTTTCAATAACTACTAAGTAGTTTTGACTTTTAGCCTCTAACTAGATTCTTTAACTGAAAAACGCATAATTTCTAGTCTGATCTAGCATAGCTTCTGAAACTAGTTTGTCTTTTAGCCTCTAACCAGTTTTTTTTATAAACTGAAAACGCATATTTATTATTTAATAAGTCTACTCTCTAAACAAAACTTCTTTTGACTGAAAAACACATTTTTCTTGGTTGCCTTAATTATTTAAAATTAGCCTCAACACCGAAACGTTTTAGTGAACGTTAAAAGCGCAGCGCAGCGCGCACATTTTGTTGTGGTTGTTCAGAGGCTGTTTTTGTATCGTTTCAATCTCGATAAGAGAAAACGATCGAAGCCGCTGTATCACACGCAAGCAATAATAAGAATTGTTTTTCTTATAAAAAAAAAAAGTGTGTTAAAAGTGAGATTGGATCGAGATCAAAGGTCGCTGGACAATCGAAATGTAGCTTTTTTTTTGCTACAAATCTACGAAAACTACGTTCTTGTGTTAACGTGGCTAGGAAAGGAGAAAGATATTAAGAAAAGGTGATTGGCCAAAAGGGGTGGGTTGGAGAGAAATCCGTGTCGCAAAAGAAGAAGAGGCTGAAAAAAATTGCATATGTTAAGAGTGTGATTATGTCAGCATTTGCGGTTGTTGTTGGCACCACTATGACGCTTCATGAAATCCTTACGGTGTTGTCTCTTTCCGATCGACTGATATTCTTGTACTTTGTTCAGACGCTCCAATTGACGATGGTGAAAAAATTTAGTCTGTTTTTCACGCAAAGCCTGAAAAAAATAATTAATACGAGGAGTTTTTTTTTTAAAAAAAAAAGTCTGCAAATTAGCAGAATTATGGGCTACAGATCTCTTTCGGTATTTAACCGAGAATCGCTTGCGATAATCTTGCAATAAGATCTGTTTTGATTTAAATCACAATAAAATATATTGTTTTTTGCCCCACCCCCTAGATGGCGACACTGCAGTGGCCTTGTATACACACACACACACACACATGAGTTAAATGAATTCAAACTAAATGCGTTTAGGTGATTTATACGGAATCCAGTTAAGGACATATGAACCAAATAAAAATTGACTTTAATTATTAATATTTTAAATTGAAATATTAAATCAATATTTTGTCAATTTACAGTAAGTATTAACTCAATATTTTCAGATTAATTAACTGAATAAATTGAATTCGACGACATATTGTTTGTTTGTCCTTCACAGGGCTCTGTAGAACATGTTTATTGCATTTAAATGCATTTAAATTATCAGGTGTGTGTACTAGGTATAAGCTCCATAGAACGAAAGACTTGTGCAGTTAAAGTTGCGCCGTTAATGGCCTACCGTGAAACAAAATTGGCCTCTTAAAACTTCCACCTTGAGAACCCTCTAAGTAGGGTTTCAAAATTTAAAAACCCGTTCAAGGACAATCAAATAAAACATAGGTTTACGTTGTCGAAACCCTGCTCTGAGGGTTGGAATTGAATTTCATGTGCTTAAGTCTCATTCTTGCATTCGGGTATAACGAACAAAGGAAAACTCAACCCCCGAAACCTTCCAAGTGACCTAAAAATCGTTGATTTAAAAATATATTGAGTGATAAATAAAACAAAGTATCGACTTGCCTTTTGAGACCGAGCTCTGCTCTCAATCTGAAGCAAGAGTTCGTTAGCTCCAGCCGCCATTGCCGACAGCTGCCTCGGGCAGTGAACTAAACCAGAACGACAACTCTGCGTCGTCAACGACGTCGGTGTCTGATCGACAACAGGAGCCACTACGTCTTCTTCCGTCGGAGGAAAATCGCAGCAAATCACTTCCTCGAAGCTTTCGGTCGTGTCAGCCGTGTTCTCGACTAACTCGAGACGACGAAAAGCCTTGGACCTGTGTCCTCGTCTCTTTCCGCCCTTGCCGACCAGTGACAAACGCGACGTCGTTCCGACATAAACGGACATACTAGGGTGCTCAATGAGCAAGTTCTCCATTGGAGACGTTTCCATATTGGCAGGTGAATCCGCCATAAAACATGGCGGTGGAGTAATGTACCAACTGCCGTCCAGGTACGCGATCGGAGTTGGAGACGAAGGCGCGGAAGAGACGGGAGAGACACGAGGATCCCTTGTCGGATCCACGAGAACACAATCTCCACTCTCCTCTGAGGTAGATGCAAGAGATCGCCGCCGTCCTAGTGTTAACAAATGCAAACATTATTGATTTGCACCAGAACTCACTCGGGTCTGTTCTTTCTTTCTTTCTCTCTCTCTCTCTCTCTCAATTAGAACATCAACACCACTCTCTTACTTTAAAGATTGACCCTTTATGCTCAAAACTACATTAACCAACTCCCTGCAACTTGATTTTGCAGTCAAAATCGACCACCAGAAGTGGTCTGTTTGCCAAGGGCCTTCGTAAGGCCATAAAAATAGTTTATTATTTAAACATATCAATAAAAATAATCTTTTAATTTGCTCTTCTAGTTTCTAAAACGCTTTCAATTTCCTCTTCTAGTTTCTAAAACGCTTTCAATTTCCTCTTAAAGTAGAGCATACCGTGGTTGAACTGGATTTTCGTGTTAACAAACCGTACTCCAAGAAAACATTTCCGAGAGGCGAAAGCTTCGAAACAAGTCTAGAACTTCTTAGAAATATATTTTAAACAAAATTAAAAGCGTTTTCAAAGCTAAATAAATAACTTAACAACGTAATTACATCTTTGTTACAATCTGTTCGGAAATACTCGTGTTGGACGACAGCTTGAAAACGTCGATAACGATCAAAAACAAAAATCCGAGTTTTAAAACCATCGTCAAGACGATCATTTCCAAACAGATCGTTATAACAAAGTAACCAGTGTATTACATTATTTATTAATTTTCAAAAACACTTTGAATTTTGTTTAAAAGATGTTTCTAAGAAGCTCCATACTTGTTTTTAGTAGATTTTGCTCCTCGAGCATGAACAACGCCATCTAGGAGCACCATCCTCCGATTCGACTTCGCGATATACATTCAACTACGCAAACATACATTATATTGTTAAGTTCTTCCGTTCTCGACAGTGAGTCGAGAACGAATCCTAAATTTTCGCGAATTCGACTCCTAATAGGTTCTCGAATCCCCCGAATCAAGAATCCTTCATATAAGAATCCTATATTATTCATTAAGAAGATACAAATAAATAAAATAATATTAAATATTAATAATAAAAAACACAGTGTGGCACTCAGGGTCGCCACGAGGTGATGATATTGATGATCCGGATACCACCGAAATTGCAACAATCGCCGGTTTTTTTCGTTAGTAAACGTTTCTATTGGATGTCAATGGAGTTAATACTAATTTTACCAAAGTTTTTTAACAGGTTTTTTTAAGGTTAGGATTCGAAAGATTCATAAGACGAAAAAAGCGGCGAAGATTCGAGTTTTTGAATCTTGAATATTTTTCAAGAGATTCGTGGGATTCGAATGGCCCATCCCTAGTTGTTTTTTTAGTTTAGGATTCGAAAGATTCGAAAGACGAAAAAAAGTGCGAAGATTCGAGTTTTTGAATCTTGAATATTTTTCAAGATTCACGGGATTCGAATGGCCCATCCCTAGTTTCCACCGTTCCAGTTGACATAATCCCAAATATGCAGAAACAGTAACTGCAACCAACACAAAAAAAAAAAGTGGCCGAGAAATCTGTTTCAATGTTAAAAACGTAAAGAGCCAAACAAACAAACAAAAAAAAACCAATTCGAAGAAGAATTCTGGGATTCGAGCCAAAGAAAGAAAAAAAAAAAAAAAAACTCGCGCTCTCGATCTCATCTTTTACTATTTGGTTTAAATAACTCTTAAAAGGCAAGTTCCTCGAAATAGAATATCTTAGCGTTTAGAACCTTGAATGTTATTAAAAGTTTTTATTTTGTAACCGTTCCGTGTAGCAACAACAACCAAGCGGAGAAAAAACACCAGATCTAAATAAACCTGAAACTAGAACTTCGGAAGATGACTCAAAAAAACAAAAAGCGAGAAAGAAAGAACGAAAGACACAAGGAGTTCGAAAGGACAAACCTTAGTTTTTTCCAATACTTACTATTGGCTTCTACGATCATCAACCAATCACCTCCCTCGGTTTCGGTAGTCGTATACGACGAAGATCCGTCTTCCGTCTCGCAAAGAGAATGATGATGGGAAGGAGAAAACGAAGTATTCACTCGTTGTTGTTCCGAAGAAGTAGTTGTCGTCGGCTCGTTTCCACCACCGAAGAAGAAGCTCGCCAATCCGCTCAACATTTTTGTTTTTGTTTCGTTTAAATGCTTTTTTTTTTACTTACTTACGCGTTAAAGGATAAGGATTTAATTTAATTTAGTAGAACTAGTTTAAAGTTGTAAAAGTTACCTTTTTTTTTTAAAGAAGATTCAACACTTTGAAGAAGACGAAGAAGAAAAAAAGGCACTTTTCTGAAAATAAATTAAAATTAATAATTAATTAAGATGTTTTTAAAACAACTGATTTTGCAAACAATTATATTCTGTTTTTCAAAAAAACTAGAAAAGTGTTTTAGAAACTAGAAGGGGGTAGAGGGTAGATAACACAGCCGATTAGAAATCGGGACAAACAGAAGTTGGCTCCGCCCTTTTTTTGACGACTGGCAACTTCTAATTGGTTTTGTTGTGTGGTTCAACGTTGAAAAGGGGCGGAGCATGTGACGTAAGACTACATAACAAACCAATTAGAAGTTGCTGGTCGTCATAACAAGGACGGAGCCAACTTCTGTTTATCCCGATTTCTAATTGGTTGTGAGGCTTTACGGATGAGGCAGATAATATTAAATATAAAAATACACAGGCAGTTAGAAATCGGAAAGAATTTCAGTTGGCTCCGCCCCTTTTTATGACGACCAACAACTTCTAATTGGTTTCTTGTGTCGTTCACCGTTGAAAAGGGGCGGGGCATGTGACGTCAGACTACATAACCAACCAATTAGAAGTTGCCGTTTGTCACAAAAAGGACGGAGCCAACTGAAGTTCTCCCCGATTTCTAACTGCCTGTTAAAAATACAGGGTGAGATTAAAACTTTCTAAGAGTTTAAACCACTTTGACCTCGTGACCCCTCCTCCTCTCCCATAATGGCCAATGTTATAATGTGTCGTCATGGTAACGAATGTGATCGAATCACGTGACCTACATTATTACCCCCCCCCCCCCCCCCCCCCCTCCCTCCCCCCCCCCTTTTAAAACACAATATTCCCCAATTTAAACATAAATAAATCACAGATAAATAAAAAAAAGGACTTTTAACCCGAAAGAAAGAAATAAAAACAAAATACGTCAAAAATAATAAAAAAAGGGTCAAAATTCTGACTTGTCATTGATTTTTTTTTAAATAAAAAAATAGTCAAAACAAAAACAAACAAAATAAGATAATTTATTTCGAAATCATAAAGAGAGAAAAAAAAGATTACACAATAAATGGAAATTTTGATATTTCACATGAATTTCTAAATTAAAATTATTAAGAAATTTTTAAAGTTTCATTTTTATTAATTTTATTAGGCCTATTTTGCTAAATTTATTTATATATAATTTTAAAATGTTTTATTTTTTCTGTTCAAATATATTGAATAAAATAATTTAGATTTTAATTGTAACTAATTATATTATTTATTTGTATTTTTTTTATATATTTAATTAAATTTCCCTTTTTTATTTTCATTTTCTGAACAATTTTTTTAGTTCTGAAATTTTCATGAAATTTCTTTTTTTTTTTAGAAATTTTTTTTGTTAGAAATTGTTGATATTTTTTTTGGTTTTGTTCAGATTTTTGATGATTTAATTTCAACTTTATATTTTTTTTTGTAAATTTTAACCCAATTTTAGTATATTAGTATTTCTATTTTTCAATCCATTTTTCATAATTTTATTTTAATTTCAAATTATTTTTTGTATTTTTATTTTCTTTCATATCCATTTTTATCTTAAATTTCTTTTAAAATTTTACGTTTTACGAAATTTTAATAAAATTTGCGATTTTTTTCTATTAGAAATTTCGCGTTTTATTTTTGATTGATTTTTTTTTGTATTTTTGTTAATTTTATTTCAGTTTTTGTAATTTTAATAATTTGTTTTTCAATTTTTGTATTTTTGATTATTTTTTTTTTCAATTTTCGTAATTTTGATTAATTTTTTTTTCAATTTTTGTATTTTTGATTAATTTTTTTATTACAATTTTTGTATTTTTGATAAATTTTATTTCAATTTTTTGTTACTTCATTTAATTTCTATATTTTTTAATCATTTTAAAACTTTTCATTGATTTTGTCTTTAGTAAAATTTAATTTCTATTTTCATTTTATTTCTCTTTAAAATCGTAAATTTTAATATAAAATTCGCGATTTTTATACTTTTGTTAGAATTATAATTTATTATTCGCTGCTTTTCTAAGTCTTTTATTTCCATTTTTTTTTTTTCGTTATCAAATTAATCTAAAAATTTCCAATTAAAGCAAATAAAAAACACATTCACCTGTATCTTAAATTAAAAACACAAAACATAAAAAGCATTTCCTGTTAAAATTTAAATTAACAGGAAAAGCAAATCCCCCTTTTTTCCTCCTCCCTTCTTTCCCTTTTTGTTAACCAACCCTTTTTTTACCATTATAATAGTGAAAGTGCAAGAATATCTCTCTTTCTCTAACGTGACCTTCGCAATCAGCTGTTTCTCTATGAAGAAACAGTGTAATCGAGAAGAAGTAGGACTAATGTGGCTCCACCATTGAATTACGTCACTACTTTTCTCATTGCCTTAAATGGAAGGGCCACACTCGCTGTACTTTTCATCTCTTAATTGACATTCCTCATAAGATAGAAACAGATGAAGGGAGGGGGGGGGACAACAATAACAAACCATTTTACGGCATAACGCAAACACTTTGCACGAAAAACAAATACACTTACGTTTGTGCGAGCCGAGGACGTCAAGATGCAAATAAATTTCAAGCAAATCTTGTGAAATTGACGGTCAAAAAGTAAAAATTTGCTCTGAACAATTTGCTATAACAACAATGGCCACTGCCCAACCACAACAAAAATGGCACCGAGTTCATCTAGGTTAGCAGTGACGTCAGCTGAAGTGGCGCTTTCCTATTGGTCGTCACTAACTGCAACATGTGAGAGGCTAAGAAACTTGACGTCACTAAATTGAAGCCAAAAATAACTATAGATGGGTGAACTAAAATGCCGTATTACCATTATATAAATACAGGAAATGAGACGCCATTTTCGTTCGCTTGTCTCACGGTACTCTCAATAGCTCACAAAGTTCCGCCCAATTTTTCGAAACTTTCATGTGGGAGTTATAGGTCATGTCCTGTGCCTATTTTAATGTATGTCGCAAGGAGGATAGAAAAATCTCGGTGGCATAAGTATAACATTACTGAAGCGAACATTTACAATATACTGATTACCGAATATGGCGTGTTTGTCATTAATCAGGGTTGAGATAGGTTGCCATTTTTCGTCACCCTTTACGTATATATCAACGGCATAGAGCAACATTATATGCTTCATAATTTTACTATAAAAAACTCGTGCATGCCTTCACTAGAGTAAGGAAAAAAACTCAAAAAATCACGTCCCTTATGGAAGCTATTAGTCGGGTACAGATGGTGTACTATGATGGCGTAAATTACTTAGAAATGAATCGAAACTAGCTACCATATTGGGGCGTCCTCTTCATTTGAAAATTTAAACTAGCAGGTTAGGCCTCGTGCTTCATAACATAGCTATATAACTATTGTTCATGTCTCCTCTTGGCAACAACAGCTGGATCGATGCCAGCTGACGAAATGTAAATAGATAATATGCAATCTCACATTATGACGTAACACAACCAGCTGTTGCTTGGCAGCTGTAACTGACAATTATGAGAGCGCTTTTTAGCTACCTATTAAAAGAGCTGCTTTCTAAGATAAAACATTGCGGGTTATTTAAAATATAGAAACTTACATTACATTGTTTTTATATATGTAGTAGGCCAATTTCAAACTACTCTAAATAGTTTATTTTGAAAGATATCATCATTGAAAAACTTTCAGCATTATCACCAACTATTCTCATTTCTAAAAGACTTTAAACTTTTTTTTTTTTGCAATGTTTCTCCTAATATATAAATTTTCTCAAAATAACGGGTTAGAGGAAGAAAATTCCTATAGAACATACAGTAGTAGCCACTGCAGTGGCGCCATCTAGTAAAGACAAAAATAAAATATCTATTCAGCCACGTTAAACATTATTATTACATATATATACCATTTATCAGGGGGTTGGGACTGTCAATTATGCATTTTGTGTATTTTATATCAGAGTGCAACTATTTAGGTCATAAAGGCCTAATAAATTATTATCAAAATGATGTTTTTTTTTTTCAAAACTCAATAAATCCAGTAACTTAAATTGTTTAGCAAATACAAACCTGAATTTGGAGTTGCTTAAATTTAGATTGTTTTTTCTAATTAGAAAAGAAAATATTACAGATATCAATTTGGCTTTGAAAACTGTTTCCAAAACTGTAATAAAATAGATTTTTTTTCCAAAATATGGACTTATTTAGTTTTGAAGAAAAAAAGCTCCTCAATAGCTCGGTTTCTTTTTACATCAATGTAATTGAATGTAATAATTAATTAATGGTTTAATATAACCAGTAATATAATCAAATTTCATTTTTTTATGAATATAAATGTATTACATATAATGAAATATATAAAATAGATTGAAGCTGTTTGTTCAACATTGAAGAAGTTGTATAAGTTTTAATTTTTCATAATTAATAACTTCAGAAAAATGACATCGAAGTTATTTCATTTGAAAAACATTCTTATTTTGATTGTGGCATTTGTATTTGATTGTTGCAATGGAAAGATAAATGAAGGTATGGATCCAAAAACATGCTGAGAAGCAACACTAAGGTGAAATTCAAAGTGTTTTAGAAACTAGAACGGGTAACTGAATCATTCAATGGTATTTTCATTTTGATATACTGAAGTCATTGAGCCCTTCTAATTTCTAAAACACATTCAAGTTTTTCTTCATTTTTGCATCTAAAGACAGAATAATAATCATTATCTTTTAAAATAAGCAATTTATAGTAGTTTTAAAATGACTTTAATTTTTGGCAGCTAACTTGAAATTAATTATCAAAATGGCCTATATTTTTTTTTTTTCGTGATTTTTCTAATTTCTTGCAAATTTTGAACTTTTTTTTTACATTTTTTGTTCAGTAATTTGTTACTATTATTTATGAATAAAAAAGTTGCGCTTCAGGTGGTTTAAAAGTGTAAACGCCTCTCCAGCTCTTGATTATTTTGTCTTTCAGGTGCAAAATAAAAAAAACTTTGAAAGTGTTTTGAAAACTAGAAGGGTAGCTCATTTACTTAAAAGTATTTTCATGTCGATATCATTCAAAATAAGCTTTTATTGCAGTTTGAAAATAGAAGATATTTGAAAAGATATCAATATGCAAAAATACCCTTAAGTGATATTGAGCTACCCTTCTAGTTTTTAAAACACTTTCTAGTATAATTTCATAATTTTGCTCCTGAAAGACAGAATTAATAAATTATATGATTTCAGATGGCAATACTTACGTCATTCTGAAAGGAATGTCAGATTTTTGTCCTGATGACCGTCTGGGTGCATTCGCATGCAACGAGGCCTGCAAGCAATCTCGATTTCCATACGGAATTTGCGATGAGGGCATCTGCGCTTGCGTACGTCCAGACCGTACACGTGAACGTCGACAGGCGGCCATAAGTAGACCGGGTCAAGGTCCTAACCCACCTCGATTTCAATTTACGACTTCTTTCAAACCTCCAACCTTCATGAGAAATAAAGTGGGTCCAGCACCTGCATTGCCGTCGCCTACTAGAATTCCATCTAAATTTAGGCGAAATGAACCATATAGACCTACAAACATTCCAGATCTTAGTTTACCTAAACGTTTTACCATAATTGATTACGTATTCAAAAATAATTATCAAGGTTAACTTTTAAACCTACTTATAGGCCTAACCCATCTGAGGGACTTAATTTTTTTAGAAGCAACTATTTCAGAAAAAAAAAAAATTCAGTTATTTTAAAAACTAGAATAGTAGGTGATTTTTTTTATTTGAATAATTACTAGGGTTCGGATTTTCATGCAATATTCATACAAATATTTCTCAATTTGTGGCCCAAGTCCCAAATCTCTGTTTAAATCAACAAATAAATGTTTTTTTTCTCCAATAAAAACACTGGTTAGAGGCTAGAACGTTCTAATTGACAACGTGATTGTAACCTGACATCCTAGCCTCTAACCAGCTTTTTTGATTAGAAAAATAGCATAAATATTGTAATTATTGCAAGGTGCTCTAATGATGATGATTACTTCACAATTGGCACACTTGGGCCAGAGATTGAGAAACATTTGCTTTTGATATTTGCATAAAAATCCGAGCCTCTAATAATTACTATGACAAAGGGACAATTTATTACAGAAACTACATAAGAAATATACATGTATGTCAAATTGTGCTAATTACACAGCGTAAATTTAAGGTATCGATTATGCAAATAGATAATAAACCTTAAAAATGTAAAATATTATTGAAAATTGTTCGTTTTATGCAAATAAAAAATGTATATTTTATTGTCTGACGTATTTTGTATAATTTCTGACCAAAAATTATTTTTTTTTAAATAAATCTAAGTTAAATTATGCAACTTTATGCAAATTTCCAAATATTTCGCAAATCTGTGGATTTTATGTATATCTATTTTGAATTAAACTGATTACTGTTGCACATATGACACTCATATAGGTATCATAAGTGTGTACACAAAAGGGGGTAATTGAAACCGTGATTATACATTTTGGGCATTTTATGCAAACTTATGCAAAAAAAGCATAACATAATTTTCATGAAACTTTTGAATAAAAACCTAAAGTGGGTTCTTTTTCAAACTTTCATATAAAAACGTTTAAATTTTCGGTTGATTTTAGGTGAAAAATTTATATATATTTTTAATTTTTCATAATTATGTAACAGTAATTATGTTTTATTTTGAAATACAATAACATATTTATGTATAATCAATCCTATGTCGCATCCATTTGGTGTAATTGTGCATTACACGAAATGAGTGTCCATTTCGCGAAATGACCATAAATTGGGCTTGATGCAAAACACGAAATGGACAATTACACCAAATGGATACGACATAATTAAGTATACCTAATTAAATAAAAAAAAACTGATGTAGGTTTAATACAATATCAATTATTCATTTAATAATTCTAACAAAATTAATTATTCACAAAGAACAATATAAATTTAATTCTTTCTTTTAAAACGAAATTTGTTTAACACGAAAAAAATATTTCGGACCCTTTTATTTCGTGTTAAATGATTTTCAGTGTATTTTTTTAAAAAAATTCTGGTTAATTAGTTTCTGAAAAAAATTGTTTTCATAATATTTTTCAATTTAACAGCAAAAAAAATCTCTACATTGTTTTCAATGGCAAAACACAAGAACACATTTTATGTTGACAATATCCGGCAGTATATTTACGTATTTTACAAGCTAAGTCGCATGTCATGTTAAGATTACCGATTCTTCCTTTAGTATTATAACAAATGGCCACCAAATCTTCCAAAATGTCCAATTCGTCATTGGCTTCATTGGCTTCAAATAAATGAAAGAAATCAATTATAAAATTAAAATAAAACACAAAATATATCAAATAAAAATATTAAAAATTAAATATTAAAATTAAATAAAAATTAGAATTAAAATATAATTAATTTTGATTAAAAATAAATTTAAATAAAGGTGATTTTTTTTTAAACAAAACAGGAAATGCATAAAATAATTGAATAAATACGATTTGTTTTTCCATAAATCAAAATTAACAAGGCAAGTAGAATATTCATTAAAAACATCATCATCTGAAATGAAAAAATAACTAATTAAAACAAAACAAAAATTAATTTAAATAAAAAATAAACTCACCATTAAAAAATATAATTAGATTTGATCTGAAAAATAAATCAGAAAAAGAAGAAGTTGGGGTTCTGTTTTACTGAACACAATAGTTAATAAATCTTTTGTTTAATTGTAACTAAATCACAAAATAGTTATAAAATCCAATCCCCATTGTAAAAAAAACTCATAAAAAATATCCAAAATAAAATTTGATCATTAAAATAACAAAGGATGAAATAAAAATCCATATTCAAATTACTTACTGAATAAGAATATAAATCAAATCCGGTGTCTGTTTGAGATTTTAGAATGTAATATAAAACAATGACATAGAGAGGCCCACAGAGGGCCATTAGTGGCCATTTTTTTGAAAAAAAAATAATATTAAATTTTGTAAAAAAAAATGTCCATTAATTTCGTAATTTTATACGATCAAAATGCAAAACATTAAAGTTTCTATAAGTTAATTTTAATTAACACATTTAAAAGTGATTCGGAAAATTGTAACAAAAAAATACAAAACCATAGGAATCAAAGCATGTTAGTAACTAGAATAGTAATTGGAAAAAAGCCATAATGTATTTTATGATTATTTACAAAATAATTATTATTACAAAATAATTATTTTATAGTAATGTGAAATTAAAAATTGATTTTTTTAGCTAATTTTAAATATTAGATGATTTTTTTCAAAAAAATTATTATTAATAATCACAAAAAATGAAGAAATTTTTATTATTGCAAATTGTTTAAAATAAATTTTTTTAAACTTTTAATTTTAATATTCAACAACATTAAAGTGCAAACGCCACTTAAAATTTCGCTTATTTCATCTTTCAAGGGAAACTTGAAAGTGTTTTAGAAACTAGAAGGGTAGCTCCATCACTGAAGAGTAATATTGTGTTAATATTTTTCAAAATAAACTTTTTATATTAATTTGAAAATGGACCAATTTTAAGCAGATGATATTTTTTTAAATTTTTGTTTATAAAAAGTTTATTTTGAAAGATTAAAACATGAAAATACAATTAAGTGATTCAGCTACCCTTCTAGTTTCTAAACACTGTCCATTTCAATACTGAATAATGATAAGTAATTATTTCTGAAATAAAAAAATGTGAAACTTTTTTTCTGAATCACATTGCCATCAAAAGTTTATTTTGAAAGATATTATCATTTAATTATATTTATTTAAAATGCATTTTACATGTTGCAATTCAGAGCCAATTTTGCGCCCAAGGCAAGAATATAACTGGCGCCCACGTACCCCTTAATTTTGCGCATCTAATTCTACGAGCCTGAAACAAAAAAATTTCTCTGCAAGCAGCCTTTAATGCCTGTGGCAGAGGAACAAAAGTCCAATTGCAGCATGTGAAATGCATTGTAGTTATTTTAAGCATCGATTTCTGCGCCATTGAGCTTTGTGCTCGAGGTAACAATAACCATAATATTACCATTCTAATTATTTTGCGACGCTATTTTCGCTCCCCTGAGCCTTGCGCTTGAAACAGATGCCTAACTCAACCTTACCCTAGTTACAGCTCTGTTGCAATTGGATTTTTGTCCTTCTGCTACAGGTCTTTTTGGCTGCCTGAAGAGTATTTTTTTTCCAATTCAAATCTAATTTATTTTCTATTCTAGTTTTTAAGAAACTTTGAATTTTTTTTTTATAAAAAGTTGTTTCTAAAAATTATCAAATAAATAACTTTCTGTTAAAAAAAATAATTAATCAACTAAAATTTCCAAACTGTAATTAATTTACGATTTCTGTAACCGCATTATGTAAATGCTTATGTTTAGGCTTTTTAATTCTCTTCGTTTTCGTAACATTTTTGTTGCGTTTTGCGGCCGCCGCAGCTTTTTGCTTAGCAATATAATTTCTTATGATGACATCGACACTACTTCGAACCGATTCCAGAAGTCCATCATCGGAATAAAAATCATAATCAATCGTAACATCTTCGTAAGATTCGGAAGAATCCTCGTAATCCTCTTCTAAACTCTGAGGATGTTCGGTTCCTTTAATTTGTATTTTTTTTTCTAAAATTTCTACTCTTTTCTGTAATAAAACAATTAAATCTTTGATTTCTTTTGGTGTCAAATCATCCATGGGTCCTTGGTCCTTGTCCACTTTAAGGTCACCACTACCTGATGGATCGTCCAGATCCTTTAGTCTTTGAGTTAATAAGACAATCAAGTACTTGAGTGTCGAAACCGAAGATCCACTGTGAACCGAACTCTGATTATAAGACTCCGATATACTACCATTGTTAAGATTCGAAATTAAAACAGTTATTATTTTTTGTAAATGGTGAGATGTGGCTGCAGTGCCGACAGTGGCCACCTCGGCCACATCGGCCACTTTGGCCACATCTGCCACTCGAGAAAGATCAGGTTTAAGATTTTCATCCGATTCGAAATCTTCAACACTAAAAGGACCCAATGTCTTGAAATCGATTTCTGAAATTTAAAAAAAAAAATCCATTTTAGTTTACAAAAAAAAAAAACAATGGACACCTTTGTGACAAAACGAACGAACCTTCTTCTTCGAGACTAGAAGGATAAAATCTCGAAGTGTTGACATTCCTTGAGATGTTGAACTTATCAAGAGAATAACTTGAATTATTTTCATCTTCAGAAATTGATGATTTAAGAATTTCAATTTTGTGTTTATGATTTATTTCAGTTGCAGGTCTTTTCGAGGAGTTCCAACTTCGGATATCGGATTCCTGCTGATCTTTGAAAACCGATATTTTTGTGCTGAAATTCGCAGGATCTTGATTTTCATTGAAGTGTGGAGACATTGTACTAAAAAAACTATGTGGACGTTCCTGTTGGTGTTCACTATTGTCAGGAATTGAAGACTCGAATATCGAAGATTCCGTGTCGAGAACCTCAAGTGAAGACAAAGGACTTGAAGTGCCCGACTGTTGTTGATAAACTCCATCTTCAAGAACAATCCGAGTACTGATGGTGGTAGAGTCAGAAATGGAGAAATCAGGTTCCGTTTTGTAGATATGCTCTTCAGGATTTCTCAAATCTGATTCGTGTTCACTGTCAGGATTTTCTGATGTCAAAGACTCCATAACGATATCCGGCACAAAAGATAATTCAGAACTGGAACTGTTTGAATCCTGATCCTCACTGAAAACTGGAGACTCAAGACTGGACATATTGAGCTCTTCATATACAGGAATCACTGAAGAATCAGGAATGTTGTCCTTTTGATGTCCAAAATGTTCAAAAGTTGACGACTCAATAAAGGGCACAGTAGTTCCAAATTGAGGATTAGTGAATCCTTCCTGAATTCTCAAAGATTCAGTACTGAGACTTTCTGATTCCTGATCCTCGCTAGAGGTTTCGACAATCAGAGACTCCGAACTAGCCACATTGATCTTCTCAGAGTCAGGAATCAGTAAGGATTCGGGAATGTCACCCTTATGATGTCCAAAAGTAGAAGATACCTTAAAGGGCATAGTAGTACCCAGTTGAGGACCAGTGAATCCCCCTTGAATTCCTGAAGAATCAGTACTGAGATTTTCAGATTCCTGATCCTCGCCAGAGGTTTCGACAATCGGAGACTCCGAACTAGACACATTGATCTCTCTATATTCAGGAATGACTGAGGATTCAGGAATGTCATCCCTGTGATGGCCAAAAGTAGAAGATACCATAAAGGGCACGGTTATTCCCAGTTGAGGATCAGTGAATCCATCAGGAATTTCTGAAGAATCAGTAATGAGACTTTCTGATTCCCAATCCTCGCTAGAAGGTTCGACAACTGGAGACTCTGAAATATTAACATTGAGATCCCTATCTTCAAAAAGTTTCGAGTTGTTTTCGAGAAGTTCACTCAAGATTTTATCCCGTTTGTCATCCGACAAAGCTGAAGCAATTTCCTCAACTGGGCTCTTTCTTAAGAGTCCATCGTACAGAGGAACGGCACTAACATTTTCTTTTGTGCCCGAAATTGTTTCAGTGATGACAACACCATCATTAGAGTAATTAACTGGCATCAAAGTTACTTTTTCATGCTTTTGAATCTGGCGTGAAATATTTACTTCATAACTGGTGGCATTCATCTTTATAATACGAGTTGGTGGCGGCGGCGGTAGTCTTGTACTCGGGCTTTTATTGTAAATGGCACTTGCCACACCTTTGGCACTGACATTTGCCATGGAACTGGCACTTGCTGCAACTCTGCCACCACCTCTTGAAAGACTTCCGTCACTGGCGCCTACACCACCACCACCAGTACCGCCTGCCACGTCTTCGCCACTTGCACCTGTCACAACTGAAACACCACCACCAGCCACACTTCCGCCACTGGAACCACCACCACCACCAGCCACATTTCCGCCACTGGCACCACCAGTACCGCCTGTCAACTCTTCGCCACTGGCACCTGCCACAACTGAAACACCACCACCAGCCACACTTCCGCCTCTGGCACCACCACCACCAGCACCACTACCATTGTTTGCCACTTTGCCGCCACGTGCACCTGCCACACCTGCATTACTATCAACACCTACATGTTCATCACTGACACCTGCCACATCTCCGCCACCACCACCACCACCACCACCACGACTTCCTGATTTTCCCTGATCCTCAACGCTTTCTTTCGACAATGGACTAAAAGTACGAGAATCATAAAAGTCTCTTGTGGAAAAAAGAAAGTCTTTGAAATTCTTTGACCCATTCCCTTCAGTCGAATTATTGTCAAAAGTGGCCAGTTGCTGGCGGTCAGAATGTCTTATTAAGTCAACGTCAGTTGCATTTGAAAAAAATCTGACAACAATCTCGATGAGTTGCCGCAGTCTCTCGACCAACGTAACGAATGTCTTTAAAACATGCCGAAATGATTCGTCGATTTTGTATTCTTTCTCGATATGTCGTTCATCCGTTACCCCTGCAGTATCGTTCACAATGTCCTTTGGATTTATTTCAAGGTTTTGCAGCTGATTATGCAAATGAGCTATGTTTGATTTTTTGTCGGATTGCGATCGATTCAATTTCAAATTTGTGACATTTTTTAGGTTTTCTACTGTGGACGTTATGATGGAAGTTCCCGATAAAATGAGGAGTTGATCCTGTTTCGAGAGGAGGTCTCCGTGGCAAATGCACCTGCCTTTCGAACAGTGTCCCACTTCGAAGCCGTACATCGAACACGTTGAGTTGCATTCGATGTCGTAATTGAACAGACAGTAAACCGTCTGTTTATTACTAGAATCTGTTTCAAAATATAAAATATGCACGTTAAGTGTAAACGGGGCCTTTCAGCCTGTCTTTTTCAGGTACAAAATTAAGAGAAACCTGAATAGGTTTTACAAACTAGAAGGGTAGTTCCATCACTTTTAAGCAAAAAAAAAGGATATTTTCCAGTTGATATCTTTCAAAATAAGCTTTTTTTTATGTCAGATTTAAAATAGGCCCAACTTTAAGCAGACAATATTTTTTAAAATGTCTATAAAAAGTTTATTTTGAAAAATATCAACATGTGAAATTATCCTTAATGTGATTGAGCAACCCTTCTAGTTTCTAAAATACCATCAAGTAATTCTTAATTTGGTGCCTGAAAAGCAGGATGTTAAAACGTCTGATTATTCTGCGTTTCAAAAGCAACAATTTAGAAATTCAAATTGAATTAATAGAAACTAGAAGAGTAACTGAATCACAGGATAGTATTTTCATGTTGATATCTTTCAAAATAAACTTTTTATAGACAAAAAAATTATATTAATATCGTCTGCTTAAAGTTGGGTCATTTTCAAACTTATCTAAAAAAGCTTATTTTAAAAGATCTATCAATATAAAAGTACCCATAAATGATTGAGTTACCCTTCTAGTTTCTAATAAAACAACATTATAACCAGAGTTTAACAATCGTAATGGAATATACTCATTTAAACCACTTTAAAAGTAAATCTGTTAATTGAATATTTTTTTGTTCTTCTAATTAATAAATAATAATAATAATGAATTCATAATAATTAATGACTGCGGCAATTAAAAATAATTAGTTTGAATCAAATAAATTTTCTAATTTAAATTTCACTTTTATCTTACCTTGTGATAAACAGCTTTTTAATTGAAGAGAAATAGTAATAATAATAATGAAGATGATAAAATGGCTAAATTTCAAATTCGTCATCTAAATCGATAAAAAAAACCTATGATTATTGAAATCAATAAATATGAATAAAATCGAAGAATTAAAAAAATACTGACCTTTTCTGTATGTAAATTAATTCAACAATGACCAATATTAGTTAGTGATTTGAGTATGACACTTCCCCCTCCCCCTCCCCCTCTAACATATTTAATTATAATTAAACATATTCTATTACAGTATTGAATATGATGATGAATCTGGTAACAAGTAATTAAATGTTTAACCTTTATGATCATCAATTCAAAAAATTGTTTTATTTAAAAACTTAATTATATTTTAATTTTAATTAAAAATCTACTAATTTGTTGTTTTTTTTTTGGTTAAATTTATTATATAAAATTATACAGTATGTCTCAGAATAAACTTGACATGTCTATTGTATTAATCAAAAGACTAACTTTGATGGCACAATCTATTGTTTAAAATGAAATATATCTCAGAATATAATGCTCAATCTAAAGATAACTTCGACACACATATACAGTTAAATGCATTTAAATAATAAATGTGTTTACAGAGCCCTGTGAAGGACAAACAAACAATATGTCGAATTCAATTTATTCAGTTAATAATCTGAAAATATTGAGTTAATTAACTTAAATCTAATCTATAAACTATGGATAAAATATTGATTTAGTATTTCAATTTTAAAATATTAATAATTAAAAGTCAGTTTTTATTTGGTTTATGTGTCCTTAACTGGATTCCGTATAATTCACCTAAACACATTTAATTTGAATTCATTTAACTCATGTGTGTTGACAAGGTATAAGTTGGTTGTTAACAACATAATTATCAAAATATACAGCTAAGATGGTTTATTAACAGCTTTAAAAGAAACTAGAATGTGTTTTAGAAACTAGAAATTGGTAGCTCAATTAATTAAGAAATATTTTTATGTTGCTATTTTATAAAATAAACTTTTTATAGACAAAAATTAAAACAATATTGTTTGCTTCGAGTTGGATCATTTTCAAAATTTCCAAAAAAAGTTTATTTTGAAAGATATCAACATGAAAGTAACCTTAAAGATGATTGAGTTACACTTCTAGTTTCTAAAATACATTCAAGTTTTTCTTCGTTTTGCATCTGAAAGAGAGAATAATTAAGTTAGAAAAAAATTAAATAAATTAGTAGAGTTATTAAGAAAAATTACAAACTAAAATTAAAAACTAAAGTTTAATTATTTCTATCAGATAAAAATTAGAATTTCTAAAACTGATTTTAAAAATTCAGCAACTTTTTAAAAAATTCTTTACTAATTTGTGTCATTTTTTGTATAAATACATTTTGATGTTTGTTCCTAACAATCAACTCAATTTTGAAAAAGTGTAGCATTTATAATTTCTGAGATATTTCATTTTAAACGATTTAACTGTGCCATTTCTTTATAGATTGCTTGCTGTTGAGGACATATTGTATTTATTTACAACAAAAAAAAAGTTACAATCAATGTTGTTAAGTTAATCAACTTTAAGACATTTAACATCATCTCAGTTTTAAATTTCATTAAGTATTTTTTTTAAAGTTTTTAATTACAAACACTGAAAAGTGCTTTTTAATGTAATCTGAAGTTAATGCAATTTGAATATAAGAAAAATATCAATGATACCAAATTTCCTTTTAAACAATAGAATGTAAATAATTAATAATTATTATGAGTAATTGTTTAATGAAATACCTAATTTCTTATGATTAATTACATGAAAGTTTTCATTTAACATTTAAATGTCACACAAATGGTTAAAGGTTAATGAAGCCAACCTTTTACGTTATTTTTTTTTACACAAAATTACAAATATTCTTAAATTCTATTAATTATTAATTATACTTAGTGCGGTTTGAACAAGATTGCAAAATTTAGAGATTTTTAAAATATTTGATTGAAATCAGATTTTTTTATTTATTAAAATACAATATAAAAACCATAATAATTAATGGTAATGACACACATGCCTGGGCCGAGTTAGGGCCGAAGATCGGCCGTCACTCGGTGGAGTCAAATTCACCATTACTTTCAATGCATCTGCTTGTACAACAGCGTGCCGTGACCGGACAGTCCCTTAGCTCTGCTACCGTGGAACGGAACTCCCCATTAATTAACCGGGCCGGAGCACGACCGTCTCTTCGGCCCTGTCTCGGCCCGGACCATAAAATGTGATTTTTTTTTTGTTTTAAAATTACAGATATGCTTAAAAGATTTTTTTTTAGTGAAAATATTAAAATGATTATATTTTAATATTTTCACTAATTATTATATCTGCAATAATAATTATTGATTAAATTAATCAATATACTGTAAAACAAATTTAATCACTGATTTATGTGGATTTTTTTACAAATTTTCTTGATAAATTGGTCAATCTGATAATATTATCGATTTTATTTTAGTTTCCATATTAAGTTCAGATTAAACAAAATTGCAAAAATTTGCTATTTTTATTATGAAGAAAAAAAATATTGATTTATCAGTTTTTATTTATTAAAATAAAGGCTATTTTCGCCTTTATTTTAATAAATAAAGACTGATGTTAATGTTTCGTTTAGTATTACATATTAAAATATATTTCATCACCTTTTCAAAAAAAAAAAAATTAATAAAATTAGCATATTTTTATGAGAAAAAACAATTCATTTTTCAGATTTTTAATCATAAAAAATAACCTGTAACATTTTATAATTTGAATCATATAATTTTAAACTAACTAAATTATTGTAAAAATATTAATATTACAAATCAGAAACCTATTTCTGTCTTTTTTTTAATTCGTGAACTGAATACATTTTTTTCTTCATATTTACTTATTATTTAATATTTTAATAATAAAAATAACGTGGTTTAAAGAAAAATAATTTCAAATTAAAGTTTAGAACTTTTTAAGAAATTCGTTTAAAATTGAGGTAAAAAATATATACTTGATGGGATTAAAATAAAACAAAAATTTCCAGAAATTCAAAACTAAAAAAAAATATTATGAAAAATAAGAAATTTATTCGATCAATTTTTCGACCAAACTTTTGATTTCTGGATTGATATTCAATTTCCTCCGTTTTTCATTATCCTCCTCCTCCTCCCCCTCCTCATCCTCGTCATCATCTTCGGCAACGTGAATTACAACCGAATCCACAATTGGAGCCTCAGTTTTATCTTCTCCAGAAAAGAGATGCTGAGGATCGTACTCTTTAGCGATTCCTAAAATGGTTCCTCGAAGATTACGAGGATTACCGAGCTTAAAGATAATATTATTTCGATTATGATGATGATGATGCATGTGTTGGTTTCGATGGTGTCGTGTGTGACTACCGGATTGTGACTCTCCGGATTCCGGAGACTGAGACACACTCCCGCCACTACCGCCACCGCCACCGCTCTGAACGACCTCCATCCCTCCATCCACATCCCCAATACCATCCATCGAAGTGACCTCGTGGTCGGCCATCGGATCCGATATATCGTAAGCGGATACAAAATCATCCGGCGGCGGTGCCTCTTGATCCGGATAATGATATCCGCCGGTGCCGTGTGCCGGTTTTGATGCCGCAGATCCTTCTTGAGGATCTGTCACTTGGCCCGCTTCAACTAATTCGTCCAGCATCGATTTATCGTAGAGGATACGGTGGTCCATCGGAGTTTCACCAACATTTTCCGTTTTTTCCGAAAGAAATGGTAAAATCATTTGGCCACTTAAACGTAATTTTCTAATCGCATTCTTTTCAACTCCTTTACAGACACAGATGCCTTTGTAACATTTTCCGTTACTGAAACCCAGTTCGGTGCAAGAGGCTTTACAATGTAAATCGACGTGGAATAAACAATAAAAGTGGACCTTCGGCGGGTTTTTAGCACTCATTTTTGACTCCGATGGTGGTGGTGGCTCGTCTACAAAATAAAAATAATTATTAAAAAAACGCAGACACACATTTTTTTAGGGACGGGGACATTCGAATCCCGCGAATCTTAAAAAATAGTCGAGATTAGAAAACTCGAATCTTCGCGTTTTTTTCGTCTTTCGAATCCTAACTTTAAAAAAAAACTGTTAAAACTTTGGTAAAATTAGTTTTAATTAAGGATGGGGACATTCGAATCCTCGAATCCCGCGAATCTTATAAAATATTCGAGATTCGAAAACTCGAATCCTTACGCTTTTATCGTCTTTCCAATGTTTCGAATTCTAACCTTAAAAAAATGTTAAAAACTTTGGTAAAATTAGTTTTAACTCCATTGACGTCCAATAAAAGCGTTGACTAACAAAAAAAAACCGGCGATTGTTGCAATTTCGGTGTTGTATCCGGATCACCAATGGATCACCTTGTGGCGACCCTGAGTGAAGCCACACTTGTTTGTTTTTATTATTAATAATTTAATATTTAACCTTATTTCATTTATTTGTATCTTTTTTAATGAATAATATAGGATTCTTATATGAAGGATTCGAGATTCGAGGGATTCGAGAACCTTTTAGGATTCGAATTCGAGTAAATTTATTATTCGTCTCACCTCTAATTATTTTATTTTTAATAAAAAAAATATTCAAACAATAGGTGGATTTATTGATGGCATTTTTTATATGCGAATATCTTTTAAAATAACGAAAGTAGAAAATTGTATATTTTTACATAAAAAAAATCGTTTACTTCAAAAACAGTCATAAAAAGTGTATTTTAAAAGATGTCGTCATAAAAATATTTATCACATATTCGCCTACAATTCTAGTTTCTATAACAAACTTTCTAGCAAATTTATTAAATGTATTCAAACAGCTTAAAATATTTAAATGTTAATTAAAAAAAGCGCTAGAATAGATTAATTTAGAAAAATTTTAATAATTAATTTCGTAAATTATTGATAAAATAATATAATATTTTTTTTACTAAACGAATTTTCAACAATTTTTAGCAATTTAAAATGTTTTATGAATTAGTTATGTTTTTCTTCGAAATGATGTTTTTTTTCAAAAGTGAAAAAAAAAAATCAATGGAAAACTAGAAAGCGTTTTAGAAACTAGAAGGGTAGCTTGCGGATCATTTAATAGCATTTTCATTGTTGATATCTTTCAAAATAAACTTTTTACAAGCAAAAAATTAAAAAAAAAATATCGACAGCTTAAAAAGTTGGGTCATTTTCAAACTCAAACATAAAAAAAGCTTATTTTAAAATATATAAAAAACCTGAAAATGCCTCTTAAATGATTCAGCTACCTTTCTAGTTTCTAAAAACACTTTCAAATTTCTCTTAATTAATTTTCAAGATGCGTTTCAACTTTAATTAACCACCTTAATGAGAAATATAATTAAAATATTACACTTTCAAACAAAATTAGTTTAATTTTGATAATTAGTTAAATAAAAAGAGTAAATTTCTTACCTGAAAAACACTGATCAAAAGGAATGAAAACCAAAATACACAAAACCAAACTTAATTTCATCGTCATTGTTTTTTTTTGATTTCAAAGTTGATTAACAAAAAAAAAATTAAAACCTAATTAGCATAAAAAGAAGAAATAAAAAATAAAGATTTCTCTTAATTAAAATAAATTCTTGTTGTTAGAAGTATTTATTTAAATAGTTAGTTACCTTTTGTTTAAATTATAAAACTAATTGTTTGGTTGACAGGTGAAGGTAAATTAAGAACAATGAAACAAAATCATATCTGACCTCCATTTGTAATCTTTTCAAGTAATTTAAATAAATATACGGAAGCTCAAAGTGAAAAAAAAAGATTACTAATTAGTTTAATAAACCTTCTACAAATGTATTCATTTTTAATAAATTAATTAGAGGTGGGACGAATCCTAAATTTTCTCGAATTCGAATCGTTAAAAGGTTCTCGAATCCTTCGAATCTCTCGAATCCTTCATATAAGAATTTTAAATTATTCATTAAGAAGATACAAATAAATGAAATAATATTAAATATTAAATTATTAAAGTGTGGCTTCACTCAGGGTCGCCACAAGGTGATCCATTGGTGATCCGGATACCACCGAAATTACAACAATCGCCGGTTTTTGTTGTTAGTGAACGCTTCTATTGGACGTCAATTGGAGTTAAAACTAATTTTAATTTTAAACTAATTAACAATTTTTTTTTAGGTTAGGATTCGAAAGATTCGAAAAAAGCGTGTAGATTCGAGTTTTCGAATCTCGATTATTTTTCGGGATTCGAGGATTCGAATGGCCTATCTCTAAAATTACGAAGTAATCATTATCATTACAGCAATTGAAATTATACTTTTTTTTTAATAAAAAAAAGGCTGGTTAGAGGCTAGATATCTGGTCACTATCAGTTGTCAACTAGAGATAGTTCTAGCCTCTAACCAGGTGTTTTTGATTATAAAAAGCATAATTGTTGGTTGATATCTAAACGGAATTGTTACTTCAAAATTGACTCTTGAGCCATAGATTGAGAAACATGTGCTTGATATAAATGCATAAAAATCCGACCACCTAATTAATTATTAATTTATTATAAATTTATTAATGTTTATAATTATTATCATTTCATTTTATATTGAAATTTAAAAAAAAAATGTGAATTACGGTTGAAAGTTAGTTAGAAACTAGAACGGTAGTTGAATCACGTGTTTTATAATCAAGTATTTTCATGTTGATATCTTTCAAAATAAACATTACATGTTGATATAATATCTTTTAAAATAAACTTTTTTATAGACAAAGATTAAAAAACATACTGTCTGCTTACAATTGTGTCATTTTCAAACACAAATAATAAGTTTATTTTGAAAGATAACTGTAAAAGTGATTGAGCTACTCTTCTAGTTTCTAAAACGCAGTATTCGTGGCCGTTACGAGAAGCCGTAATCCATACTAGACAATTACTAATTAACCAGTGACCTGCACCCACTACATTCTTGCATTATTGATATTCAATACTTTTCGTTTAAAATTTCATTCAGATTTCAGACAACGAAAACACATTCCAAACTAAGACTAAAAAAAAAATAACTGCGAAATAAATAATTTCTCATTTTTAACAAGAAGCTTGACAACTAATTAAAAAAAATATCACAATTATAAGAAACTAGAAGAGTATTTTCAATTTGATATCTTTAAAAATGAACTTTTGATTGCAAATTTAATATATAAATAATAAAAAGTTAAAATTGCCACCAAACGATATCAACATGAAAATACCATATTTTAAAAGAAATCAACACAATTAATATATTTTTCATTTATTAATAATTATAAATATATATATCCCTGCGTAACGCTGTGCAAACAAGGAGAAAAATGCGTAAGCACATCGGAATTTATATAAATTTAAATAAACCGCTTTTTTTTCAAGGTCAAGATTATGTTGCGCTCTCCTCATCTAAGAACCCCATGATATTAAATTGGAGAGGGGGGGAAAAGGTTGGAACGTGTAGAAGGGGGGGAGAGAGAAACGTGGAGGGGGAAAAAAGTGGGAGGGGGAAAAAAGTGGGAGGGGGAAAAAGTGGGAGGGGGAAACTGAAATTGAAATGAAAGGTGTAAAAAAAAGAACAAACGACGCGCATGCGCACACCAGAGAAAATGAAAAACTCATTTTCTCTTTTAAATATAAAAAGGGGAGGGGATAATAGTAGCAAAATTAAACTACAGTTTATCACAGGCAACTGTGCCCAGCATTAGAATTTCTTTTGCTCCACCCTTTTATGAACGTCATCAATATCTAATTGGTTTGTTACTTGGTCTGACGTCATAAAAGGGCGGAGGAAAAGAAATTCTAATGTTGGGCACAATTGCTTATGAATTTGGCTCCCGTTATTTGTGACCGTTTACCCCTCTAGTTTATTATTAATTATTAATAATTACTCTTCTACTTTATAAAACTTTATTTCTTCTTAATTTCTACTTCTAAAATTGCAGAATAAATTCTCTTTAATTTGCATATTTTGTAAATTGTCTATTTTGAAATCGCCCAACACAAATTAATTTATTTTTCATTTATTATTATTTCTCATTATTACTTTTCTAGTTTATAAAAAAAAATTCCTATTTCTTTTTATATTTCTACATGTGAATTTGCAGACTAAATGGAGTTTTATTAGAACAATATTCTCCTTCATTTGCATATTTACTAATTGTTTATTTTTAAATCGCCTAATTATGACCTTTTTCCATTAAAACTTTTATTTGCAACTTTTATTATCTTCCAAAAAAAAATGTTACAAAATGAAAAACGACGCTTCATACTCTTTAACTTAAGATCCCATGTGTAAGCCACCTACAAAATAATAATTCAAACCAAAAAATAAAAGATACGATCAATGACTAATTATCCATTGTCCATCGCGAGCATAACTGACCTGTCACTTCAATGCTCGTTCCCGTAATGTAACTACTGCGACTGGACGCAAGAAAAAGGCAAAGTTCGGCCACATCTGCGGGTCAAAATTGTAATTCTTCAAACGCCTAAACGCCTCTCTCGAACTACGATTATTCTGTCTTCTCTCAGGTGCAAAAAATTAAGAGAAACATGAAAATGTTTTAGAAACTAGAAGGGTACCTCAACCACTAAAGGTGTTTTTTTTATTAAATGTTGATATCTTTCAAAATAAGCTTTGTCTGTCAGTTTGAAAACGACCTCAATTTTAAGCAGTTGATATTTATTAATTTTTAACTATAAAAAGTTTATTTTGAACAATATCAAACATGAAAACATATCCTTAAATAATTGAGCTACCTTTCTAGTTTCAAAAAGACAGAATAATCAAGAGTTCGAAAATCAGCTGTTCAGTCATAACTCATTTTAAGGCAAAAATATTTTAATTAAAAAGCGTTTTAGAAACTAGAAGGGTAGCTCAATCACTTAAGAATATTTTCACGTTGATATCTTTTAAAATGAACTTTTTATTTCAGTTTGAAAATGACCCAACTTTAAGCAGACGATATTTTTCAAATTTTGTTCGTGAAAAAGTTTATTTTGAAAGATATATCAACATAAAATTACCTTTCTAGTTTCTAAAACACTTAATTTTTCCTTAGTTTTTGCTCTTCTTCTTCTTTTACCGTTCGGTTCTCCGAGCCTTTTCAGAGGAATGTTTGGCACGATAAGATCCAAGACCTTGTCCGGAACAGAAGACACCATCGGAGTTTTGATGAAACCGGGTAAAACCGCATTACAACGGATTCCGAACCTCGTTAAAATTCAAATTAAAAAAAAATGTCCGAATATTAATAATAATTTAAAAAAACAAATACCTCTCGATTTACTTTGCCAATTCCTTTGCTGCCGTACGTGTTAAACCCTGAACTCCGGCTTTCGAAGCCGTGTAATTTACTTGTCCGAGATTTCCAACCTGAATTGTTTAAAATAAACCATCCATCGCTGCTAAATTATTTTTATTTTTTTAAATCTGAGAATTATTTCTGTTTATTAATTTTTCTTCTTATGATAAAAAACTGGAAGAAGCCCTTTTGTGTTGACATATCTTTCAAAATAAACTTTTTAAAAATAAAATATCGTTTCGAAACCTTTCCAACAATGCTTGCTATGTTGACGATCGAACCTTCCTCGACTTTATCTTCGACCATCGCTCGGCTCACAGCTTGATTGATTAGAAAAGTTCCCTGAAAAACAAAAAACAACAATAAAATAATATTAATGAGACTCCATTTTAATTTCATTGTATTAAATTAATTAAAAATACGTTTGAAAAAATGGTTAATGAACAGCTGATTTACAAACTGTGATTATTCTGTCTTTTTCAGAAGAAACTAGAAAGTTTTTTTAGAAACTAGAAGGGTAGTGCAATCACTTAAAGCGTATTTTCATGTTGACATCTTTCAAAATAACATTTTCAAACTTTTATAAAAAAAAAGTTTATTTTGAAAGATATTAAAACTGGCGATTGAACTAGATACCCTTCTAGTTTCTCTTAATTCTTCACCTGAAAGTCCAGATTTTTCAGAGTTCGAGAAGAGGTTACACTTTAAAACCACAAACACACTAGAAAGTGCCTTTTTTTTTAGAAACTAGAAGGGTTTCCAAAATCAGTTCAGTAGGCCCTAGTTATTTTGAAAGATATCAACCATGAAAATCCCTTTAAGTGATTGAGTTACCCTTCTAGTTTCTAAAACACTTTCTAGTTTTCTCTTAATTTTGCACCTGAAAGACAGAATAATCAAAGAGTTCGCAAATCAGCTGTTCATAAAACCCCATCTTAAGTCGAAGATCAAGTGTGGCTCATCTAAGTAGAGATGAGACATTCGAATCCTCGAATCCCGCGAATCTTGAAAAAATATTCGAGATTCGAAAACTCGAATCTTCGCGCTTTTTTCGTCTTTCGAATCTTTCGAATCCTAACCTTAAAAAAACTGTTAAAAAATTTGTTTAAATTAATTTTAACTCCATTGACGTCCAATAGAAGCGGTTCAGTAACAAAAAAAAACCGGCGATTGTTGCAATTTCGGTGGTCTATCCGGATCACCAATGGATCACCTTGTGGCCTGACTCTGAGTGAAGCCACACTTGTGTTTTTTTTATTAATAATTTAATATTTAATATTATTTCATTTATTTGTATCTTCTTAATGAATAATATAGGATTCTTATATGAAGGATTCGAGAGATTCGAGAACCTTTTAGGATTCGGATTCGGATTTGAGAAAATTTAGGATTCGTCCCACGTTTATAAGGCTTCGGCTTAATTTTTTTTAACGACTCGGCTCTTAATGTTTTTAAGTATCGTAAACCTATATATACTTTAAGGTTGACACGAATAACTTCATCAAAATTTTCTTCCTCCATTTTAGTCAGAAATTGGTCTCGAGTTATTCCCGCACAATTAACTGCGATGGAAGGCGCCCTTTTATATTTATCAACCACGGCTTTCATTAAACTGGCTACGGATTTACTGTCACCGACATCGACTTCGAAAAAACTATGAGAATTTCCTAAAACAAAAATTAAAATTCATTTTTAAAGTGGAAAACGTCTCTCGAACTCTCATTATTATCCAGTCTTTCAGAAACTAGAAGGGTAACCTAATCACTTTTAACGGTATTTTCAATGTTGATATCTTTTAAAATAAACTTTTTATGTCAGTTTCAAACTTATCCCCCCCAACTTTAAGCAGACCATATTTTCTTAATTTTTTCTATAAAAAGTTTATTTTGAAAAATATATCAACATGATAATAACTCCTTAAGTGATTGAGTTACCCTTCTAGTTTCTAAAACACTTTCAAATTTTTCTTAATTTTGCTCACATGTGCAAAATGTCCTTTCAACTCTAGATTATTCTGTCTTTCAACTACAGAATAAAGAGAAAATTAAAAGCTGTTTTAGAAACTAGAAGGGTAGCACAATTTACTTTTAAAATGAGCTTCTTATGTCAGTTTGAAAAAGAACCAACTTTATAAGCAGACAATATTTTTAATTTTTGTCTGTAAAAAGTTTATTTTGAAAGATACAAACAATGAAAATACTATTTGAAGTGATCGCGCTACCCTTCTAGTTTCTAACACGCTTTCAGTTTCTCCATTCAGTCCATATAGAAATATTTTGACAATTTAAGAAGTTTTTCTTTCATGATCAAAAAACTATCAAACAGAAAGTGTTTTAGAAACTAGAAAGTGTTTTAGAAACTAGAAAGTATTTTAGAAACTAGAAGGGCAGCTCAATCCCTTAAGGATGTTTTCATGTTGATATATCTTTCAAAATAAACTTTTTTTACAGACAAAAATTAATAAAAATATTATCAGCTTTAAAGTTGGGTCATTTTAATTTTTTTTTATAAATTGTGTCTACAAAAAAGTTTATTTTAAAAGATAATCAACATGAAAATAATTCCTTAAATGATTGAGATACTCTTCTAGTTTCTAAAACATTAATTTCACTCTTCTGAAAGACAGAATAAAACAAGTTAGATAATTAATCAGCTGTTCATAAACCATCTAAACCACATGTTTTCAAAATGGCGCCCAAACGAAACACCATTTAAACTGCACCTGTTAATTCCTCAACCGTTTTCTTGGCGCCACTTTCGTTAATATCCGTCACGATCACATCTGCTCCTTCTCTGTCGAATGCCACACAAACAGCACGACCAATTCCGCTTCCACCACCTTTAAATATCCCCAAAAACACACACAAAAAAATCCCCTCATTATAATTTCAAATTTAAAAGCAAGTCTAAAAAAGTGGCATCTGGCAACACTGTCTCAATGACCTTCACCATTGACAATCAAAGTCCCATTGTTAACGTGATAGCTTATACTGTTCTATGACCTTGCCACTGTTGCCAAGATCAAACTCAAGAAAAAGTCTCAGCAAAAACATATTCAGTTCTGATTTTCAGTCTTATTTAATTGAATTAATAAATATAAATTACCTGTAACTAATGCTAATTTTCCTTTCAATATTCCACTTATTCCTTTAGAAGCCATATTTGGTTATTTTGTAGTTAATTAAGTTACAAATTGGGTCCCTAATAAACCCTATGTAATACTGACAATGCTACTAAACAAAGCAAAGGAAAATATACAACTGTACTTAATAGACAGTGTTGCCAGTCCAGCTGTCAAAATAGTACTTTTTAAAAAAGGAAATTAAAATGGTTTTTGAACGGGATATAGACATTTGCCCTAAAGACAGTTGCCCTACAGACACTTGCCCTAAAGCCAGTTGCCCTAAATCGATCCACTTGCCCTAAAACCATTTGCCCTAAAAAGACGTTTGCCCTAAAAAGGCATTTGCCCTAAAACCATTTGCCCTAAAAAGACGTTTGCCCTAAAACCATTTGCCCTAAAAAGGCGTTTGCCCTAAAACCATTTGCCCTACAAAGACGTTTGCCCTAAAACCACTTTTTTGTTCTCAATTTTCATTCCTATCTTTTGGTGGAGTATGTTAATTAAATCGGTTCTGTGTGCCGCAGGCGCATAAAAAACGCCAAATAAAGTAAATTTATACTACTGATTAGGGCAAATGTTCTTTTAGGACAAATGGTTTTAGGGCAAATGGTTTTAGGGTAAATGGTTTTAGGGCAAATGGTTTTAGGGCAAATGTCCAAACTTGAACAGAACATGTTCCCAGTTGGTATAGCGTCATAATTAATGGATGTTCGAAAAAATGTTTGCTGAAACATCCGAACTATTCCTCGCCCAAACACGAACATCCTTTGATGTATACGTGACGGGCAAAAAAACTACAACTGGTGGATCGAGGCCGAACAAAACAACGAACACATTTTGTTACAGAAAAATGTTCGGTCGAATACCGTGCATACTGTTCGCGAACAGAATTCAGTTCAATTTGTTCTGTTCTAATCTGGATTCGGCTGTAGTCGGAAGGTCCTAATTTCCTAAAGGCCCTTTTTGGCTTAATCCGGGCCTGAGTACAGGATCTTTTTAAAGCTTTGGAATACATGAAAGTTTTTCCAGTTCCACGAGCACAGCGAGCATCACTCGCTCATATGTGCTTTATTTTTGGCTTTGAAACTTTTAAAAGCCACATTAAAAATACAAATGTATTTTAGGATTAATACTTTATTAAGAAGAAAATATACAGAAATACATTTTTTCTTAATTAAGAAATTAGTACTTAATTTCTTGGTTGTGTTGGAAGTAAACAAAATAGAACATGTCCATGCAGAAGGAAGGTCCATTGGTCAAGTGTCCTTTGTTGATTCAAGATTATTACTTTCCTCCCTGTTTTTGTGCTAATAATTACAATTATTTTAAAATTATAATTTTTTAATAAAGAAAAGCAAATGCAAGATTATTTGAGAGGCTTATACCTAGTACACACACAACTGATAATTTAAATTCATGCAATAAACGTGTTCTACAGAGCCCTGTGAAGGACAAACAAACAATACATGTCGAATTCAATTTATTCAGTTAATAATCTGAAAATATTGAGATTAATACCTGAATATAATCTATAAACTATTGACAAAATATTGATTTAGTATATCAATTTAAAATATTAATAATAAAGTCAATTTTTATTTGGTGTTCATGTCCTTAACTGGATTCCGTATAATTCACATAAACACATTTAATTTGAATTCATTTAACTCATGTGTGATTACTAGGTATTAGAAGTCGAGGAGAATAAGTTACATTTTTACAAAAATATTAGTAAGATGGCCGAAGTAGCTATTATGTTCCATTGGAGGTCTCTTTCCCAACCCGTTGTTTTAAGTAAATTTATATTTTTCAAGCGAACGTTTTTCAGGAGAAATATTACGAAAAAATTCAAAGTGTTTTAGAAACTAGAATAGTTGTTGATAATGCTAAAAGTTTTTTCAATGATGATATCTTTCAAAATAAACTTTTTATGACAGTTTGAAAAAAAAAAAAGGTCGAAAATAGTTTTTCATGAAATTTCAATGGAAAACCCACTCAAAACGGGTCATTTTTCAAACTGAACTATAAAATTGTTTATTTTTTAAGATATTGCCATGAAAAAACTTTTAAACATAACCTTTTACCATTCTAGTTTCGCAATGTTGTTTCTAAAAAAAACGTTCGCTTGACCTTTTTGCCTCCAAACTTTTCAACAAAAAAAAACGTCTACGGAGCTTAGCATTGGCAACTACAGTGGCGCCTTCTGGAGGAACAAAAACAAAATAAATATCTATTCAGACATCATAATTATGACATTTTGTCGATAAAGAAATGACGAATTTGGTTGGAAAATAAGAAAAATAAATGAAAAAAGCTGCTCATTGAGCTGCTTTATAACACAGGTGTCACAGGCATCTGTAGACAGCTTCAGAATTTATTTGGCTCCGCCCCTTTTATGAGCGTCATCAATTTCTAATCGGTTTGTTACTGAGTCTGATGTCACACACTCCGCCCTTTTTATTTCTAATTGGTTGAAATTTGGTCTGACGCTCATAAAAGGGGCGGAGGCAAAGAAATTCTGAAGCTGTCTACAGATGCCTGTCTTTATAACTACTTTTAACAATTTTCCTATCTATGGAATCGATCTCTCTGAACTTTGAACTCCATTTAGTCAGAATATATATTACTTTTGTCACTCATATTCTCCTTGGCTTTCTAAGCCCCTCCCATATATATATATATACATATATATATACATATATATATATATATATATATATATATATATATACTGCGTTTCATATATATAGACGCACCCCAAAAATTGGTTATAACTCGAGTTATAGTCAATGGATTCACCTGAAATTTTCAGCATAAAGAGATCATCTTATATTCTAAACTTTCTGCTAGGCAGAAATTTTTTTCTTTAAAAGGTAAAAATTAAAAAAATTAAAAACTGGAAAATGACCGTTTCATAATTATAGACGCACTAATGAACTTTTCACTTTTATTAATTATTGTGACAAAATAACATGCTGAATCATTAAAAATAGTAAGGTATACAACTGTTATGATGTTTCAAAACTTAAAACATTCTTTTTTACAGAATTAAACAATATTTATAAGCAAATTTGCAGAAATTCTACCCCGAAACAGCTAAAATGGGACTTTTCAACTCTGCTATTGTAGTATAATCATAGCAATCTGTAAATCATTATTGTATGATGTTGTCCCGAAAGTTCTCTGTAAGATTTAAGTCCGGGGACACCCTGGCCATTCTAGAGTGGTGATATTCTGGTTTCGTAACCATTGATTCCTTAGATTACTGGAGCAAACTGGTGCATTTTCTTGCTCGAATGCTAAGCTAACGCTAGGAAATCGACTTTGGCAGGTCAGTAAACACTATCATAATATTGTCTGATAATAAACATTATTTTTTGGTTGGTTCAAATGCGCTAAATACTTCGCATATTGTTAGGCCACCACCACCGACATATCTGAGTGCGTGAAAAAATTCAATCTCGATGATTCTGACGGTTTTTTTTTTCTTTCTTCATATTGGAAGGATGTTACGAGAAAAGCACAATATTTTCCTAAACAAAATTTCGGCAGTGGGGGAGCCTAATATTATGGGGAACATTTAGTGCCTTTCAAACGAGCAGCTTAGTTTTTGAAACACGAGCTTAGCATTTATTTCAACCCAAATAAATATCAGTGATTATCAGACAATGTTACGAGGGTATGTACTGCCATATTACATCGCTTCTATAGCATTTGCTTAGTATTCCAGCAAGAAAATGGCCCAGTTTCCTCCAATAACCTAACGAAGGAATGGTTACGGAACCAAAATATCACCACTCTCGAATGGCCGGCGTGTCTCCCGGACTTAAATCCTGATGAAAACGTTTGGGACATCATTGTACATGATGATTAAGCAGATTGCCATCATGATAATACAATATCAAAGCTGAAAATTGCCATTTTAGCTCCTTTTCAGTAGAATTTCGGTAAATTTGCTTATAAATATTGTTTAATTCTGTAAAAAAGAATGTTTTAAGTTTTGAAACATCATAACAGTCGTATACCTTACTATTTTTAATGATTCAGCATGTTATTTTGTCACAATAATTAATAAAAGTGAAAAGTTCATTAGTGCGTCTATAATTATGAAACGGTCATTTTCCAGTTTTTAATTTTTTTAATTTTTACCTTTTAAAGAAAAAAAATTCTGCCTAGCAGAAAGTTTAGAATATAAGATGATCTCTTTATGCTGAAAATTTCAGGTGAATCCATTGACTATAACTCGAGTTATAACCAATTTTTGGGGTGCGTCTATATATATGAAACGCACTGTATATATATATATATATATATATATATATATATATATATATATATATATATATATATATATATATATATATATATATATATATATATATATATATATATATATATATATATATATATATATATATATATATATATATATATATATATATATATAAATAAATATATATAACATTAATAAAATTCATAAATTAATTAACAAACACAAATCAGACTAGCGTTTGCCCATTAGAATTAGCAGAACGCATGCGTAATGCCATCTTATCGTTTTATATAGGAAAACTAACCTAACCAAACCTATAGTGAACGTCTCATCGGCAGTTTCCATTGGTGGTCAATAGATGGCGCTGCTAACGCAAATCTGCAATTACTTTTCCATATAAAACGATAAGATGGTAATGCGCATGCGCTCTGCTAATTCTAATGGGCAAACGCTAGTACTAATCAGTTCAAATTTATCATTAATAATAAAATATTCTTACAGTGGTGAGCTTTTTTTGCCGGTTTTTCCGATTCAGATTCTAAATAATTATAAATTATACAAAATTATGTTAACATCAAACTTAATAAAAAGCGGTCATTTCACACAATTACAACAACAACAAAAATGTTCTAGAAACTAGAAGGGTAGCCCAATCATTTAAAATTCGGGATGGGGACATTAGAATCATCGAATCCCGCGAATCTTGAAAAAATATTCGAGATTCGAAAACTCGAATCTTCACGCTTTCTTTCGAATCCTAACCTTAAAAAAAATTTTGTTAAAAACTTTGGTAAAATTAGTTTTAACTCCATTGACGTCAAATAGAAGCGGTTCACTAATAAAAAAAAAACCGGCGATTGTTGCAATTTCGGTGGTCAGACCCGGATCACCAATGTGATCACCTTGTGGCGACCCTGAGTGCCACACGTTTTCAATTTATTATTAATAATTTAATATTTAATATTTATTCGTATATTTCTTAATGAATAATATACGATTCTCATATAAAGGATTCGAGGGATTCCAGAACCGTTTCGAATTCGAGAAAATGTAGGATTCGTCCCACCTTTATTCAAAAGTATAAATGTAATTGATAAGATTTTTTATGCGAGTTTGAAATGACATATTTTTTGTCTATTGAAAAAAGTTTATTTTAAAAGATATATCAACATAAAAATACGCTTTAAGTGATTGAGCTACCCTTCTAGTTTTTAAAACACATTCAAATTTCTCTTAATTTTGCTTCAGAGAGACAGAATCATCAAGAGTTCAAGGTCCGTTTACACTTCAAAACCCACCTTGAGATGATGATTCTGTCTTATTAAGAGAAACTATAGAAAGTGTTATAGAAACTAGAAGGGTAGTTCAATCACTTAAGGGTATTTTCATCTTTCAAATTTCGCTTTTTTTATGGACAAAAATGAACAAATATCGTCTTCTTAAAGTTGTGTTAATTTTCAAAATGACGATAAAAACGCTCATTTTGAATGATGAATACATCGTGAAAATACATCCTTAAGTGATTGAGCTACCCTTCTAGTTTCTAAAACATTTTCTATAGTTTCTCTTGTTCATTTTGCACAAGGTATTTTAATAAGATTGTTATTGAAAACAATACCGGTAATCATTGTTACCCACCTTCTTCCTCTACATATGCACCAGCTATAAAAATGAAAACAAAAGATCTTAATTATCATTAAATACATAATCAAATGAAGATTAAGGTGGCTGAATAGACATTTATTTTACTTTTGTTTTTTTTTCCGAAAAGCGCCACTGTAGTGGCTAACGCTATATGCTCCATAAAAGTTGGACACAAAAACGTCAAGTGAACAATTTTTTTTTAGAAACGACATTATGGAAAGAATTCAAATTGTTTTCAAAACTAGAATGGTAAAAGATTATTATATTCATGACAATATCTTAAAAAAAAAAAAACAATTTTATAGTTTCAGTTTGAAAAATGACCCGTTTTGTGGGAGTTTTCCATTGAAATTTTATGAAATTTCGCATATGTTTCAAACTGTCATAAAAAGTTTATTTTGAAAGATATCATCATGAAAAATTTTTTTAACATTATCAGTCCAACTATTCTAGTTTCTAAAACACTTTGAATTTTTTCAGTAATGTTTCTCCTAAAAAAAATGTTTGCTTTGAAAATAAAAAAAATTCTTAAAACCGCCACCCACTCGGTGGAAGAGATCATCGTATGAAACATATAATAGCCACTCCAGTGGCGCCATCAACAGGGACGGAAACAAAATAAATATATACAAAGCCATCTTAAAAAAATTGCTAATAAATATATTACCCATTTCATTCTTCAAACTTTCTTTTCTTTGTATGCCGCCAGTAAGAGTATGTCGTCCAACCTGTTTAACTATTTGAGAAATATTTTTCATATTTAAAGTTGTCCAATTTTGATGGTTCAAAGTGCAATGTGCACTTTAAATATTATGTTCATCTAGTGATAGAATGACAAAAATTTGGTAAGTGTTTTTCTATTTTTAAAAAGTATTTTAATATCGCGAATTTCTAACTCTTTAATGTTAAAACTCCATTGAGTACGCGCTCGTAAGAAAACATCCATTAAAATGCTTGTAAAAATACGTAAAAATAATTTTAAAAAACCAGAAAAAAATCAGCACGTGCGCCAATGTGTTGGCTTCACTGTGGTTTAATTGTGTTTTTTTTTAAATTATTTTTATCAACATTTTAATGGATGTATTTCAATGGAGTTTAACGTAAGAGTTAAAAATTCGCGATTTTGAAATACTTTTTAAAAATAGAAGCGCACTTTCCAATTTTTTGTCATTCTATCACTCGATCAGCATATATTTAAAGTGCACATCGCACTTTGAAGTTTTGAACCATCAAAATTGGACAACTTTAAATACGAAAAGTAAACTTAAATAATTTAAAAACTTTTTTAAAAACTAATGTTTTTTTCTTCTTTAACATGGGGGTCTATGGGCTCAATAGAAAAACGATGGTAGCGCTCTTTGTAGAGATTCTTCGAAGTAATTTTGTAATGTACAGCCTCTTAATTGAAAACTGGGCTGAGTTAACCAGTGAGATGAGTGAAACCACTGGCCTTAGAATACCTAGTACACACCTGATAATTTAAATAAACGTACTACTTAAATAAACGTGTTCTACAGAGCCCCGTGAAGGACAAACAAACAATATGTCGAATTCAATTTATTCAGTTAATAATCTGAAAATATTGAGTTAATTAACTTAAATATAATTTATATAAACTATTGACATTAAAATATTGATTTAGTATTTCAATTTAAAATATTAATAATAAAGTCAATTTTTATTTGGTTCATATGTCCTTAACTGGATTCCGTATAAATCACCTAAACACATTTAAATTTGAATTCATTTAACTCATGTGTGTACAAGGTATTATAGGATTCATGGTTAAAATGCAATTTTTCCTGTGACATTCACAACTTTTCATCTAATAAATACTAAATATGAGCATAATTAAATCTAAAATAATATAATATAATTTGAATATTATATTTTATAATAAAACAAATTGTGGCCAAAAAACTTAAAAAAAAGGTCCATAAAGAAAAAAGGGGCGACTTTCCAATAGGCAATTAGTTCACCCTTTATAGGGCCTATACCTGGGCCTCCACCGAGGTTCATTTTCTTCTGTCCTGTGGAACAATTGACATCGTCAATATTTTCCAACAAAATAACAGCCAAAACAACCATCAAAAACGTTCCACTAATTAGTCCAAAATGAGCGGCCATATTGAAAATATCTACAAAAAGAAATAGAGAAAAAGAAAAACATTAAAATTAGACATTAAAATATTTTACAACCTTTCTTAATTTGCTTAAAATTAAACTTAAAATATGTTTTGGTTTCTATAGGTGATTTTCAAACTCTGATTTTCAAACTGCGTTTCAAAGAAGCAACACAAATGAGGAAACTGAAAAGGTCTTAGAAACTAGAACGGTAGCCTGAACAGAGTTAAGATGGTCCGTTTTTCACAAGAGAAAAATTAAGAAAACTAGAAAAAGCGTTTTAGAAACTAGAAAAAGCGTTTTAGAAACTAGAAGGATAACTCAATCAGTTAAGGATATTCTTACGTTGGACATCTTTCAAAATAAACTTTTCATTGCAAGCCCCTTTGAAAATGACACAGCTTTAAGCAGAGGACATTTTTTTAAAAAATCCGTCCATAAAAAAAGTTTATTTTGAAAGATAGACATGAAAATACCCTTTTACGTGATTGAGCTACCCTTCTAGTTTCTAAAACATTAATTTTGCTCTTCTGAAAGCCAGATGCTTTGTCTGTTTTTTTTAAACATTTTTTTGGAAAACTAGAAAATAAAAATTCCCGTTCCTAAAATGCTTACCAGTTAACGTAGAACAGTAGAATGTTAAGCCGTGAAAGACGTGTTCGTATGTGTGGGATATCCCGTTGTGGGATGATTCCAGTTACTCTGGGTTTATATGCCGAATTTTGTTGCACTTCCTCCATTCAGTATTCATCCTAAAGACCAATCAGGATTTAACACGAAACCTTAATTCACCATGGTATTAACATTATAATAATATAATATTAATTTTAAATTGAAATATTTAAAATTAATGGTACTTTACCAGGTGCAAAGTGAAATATATTCAATTGTTGAAAATTTTGCAAAGATTTTTCCCAATCTCTGAACGTCACGCTTTCCATATCTGGTATACCCACGTAGAATGACGTCAATTCTGTTCATTTCAAAAGAAATACAGATGTTATAAGCCTATACTACATTTGTATCACAGGCAGGAACCGTTTTTAGGGGCGTGCGAGGCGTGCAGCCGCACGAGGCGCCGTCTTTGCTCATTTTTTTTGGCGCCCTCCAAAAAAAATGAGCAAAATATTTTTTGGAAATTTTTGAAACTTTATTTAAATTTTATAAATTCAATACCTGATAGCCTGATAGGAGTAAAAAGTAAAAGTCAGCTTATATACAAGAGTAGGTCAAGATACTAATGTTGAAAATGAACGCGGTTTTTTTTTTCTTAATGTTTTTTTTTATAAAATAAAAAGCGTTTTATATAAAAAAAACCGTTTTATATATAAAAAAATATGTTTTTTTTGTTTGCTTTTTTAATTTTTCTTGTTTTCCATTTCCCAACCCTACTAAGTGTTGAAAATGAACGTGTTTTTTACTATTACGATTTTTTTAAGTTTTTATTTAAAAAAAATGTTTTTGAGATAGTGAAGGTAATTAAAATGACTTAATTCACGAATCTCACATAATTTATATTCTTAATTCATTAATTTGCATTTCACTGCTAATTGTATTTGTATTTTTTCGAATAGTTCTGTTATTATTACATGTAGATTTTGACAATGCAAACACCGAGTGCCCCATGAACGTTTGAAGCAACTACGAGGCCCACAAGTCACCAATGACGTCATGAAGTCACCGCCTCCCCCATGGCAGCCTTCTGCACAATTACAAATGACAGGCAATTAGAAATTGGGACAAACAGAAGTTCTTGTTTGTACAGCGTTATAGACAGACAGACTTTAGGGTTAGTATATATGTATATACAGTGTATATATAATATATAATATACTAGTGGGGTAACCTGTCATAAATGACGGGAGCAAAATTCACACGCAATTGTGCCCAACATTAGAATTTCTATTCCTCCGCCCTTTTATGACGTCAGACCAAGTAACAAACCCAATTAGAAATTGATGACGTTCATAAAAGGGCTGAGCAAAAGAAATTCTAATGCTGGGCACAATTGCCTGTGATAAACTGTAGTTTAATTTTGCTACTCTTATCCCCTCCCTTTTTTATATTTGAAAGAGAAAATGAGCTTTTCATTTTCTCTGGTGTGCGCATGCACGTCGTTTGTTCCTTTTGTAACGTCCCGCCGGACCGTCACAATAACCCGGTAAATGAAAACGCCCACGAAACGCACCGACGTAAAAGCTTACCGTCAACCGACTCCTCACAGGGACGGGACCGTACCCGCAGCCGCCTCTCCCACGGTGTTCCTGGAGATGTGTCGGCTCATTGGAGCCACCCCCGATGGACACGGACGAAAACCACGCCACCACGCGGAGAATATCGCGGTAGAACAACGGTTCTACCGCGAGCCGACACAGGTACCGGCCGAAACAAGTCGGTGAAGACGGTGGTGTTGACCCCAACCCGGACAACCCACCCTCCGCGGTACTCCCCAAAGAAATACACACGACACAAAGCAAGTGATGAATTAAGTGTTTTAATTATACACTTACGATGTATGATGCAGTGATGGTTATATACAAATAAGGGCTGGTCCGATTGACCAGCCCAAAGGCACTTTACACAAAGGCACAAGGCCAAAAGGCAAACCAAAGATGAAACAAAAGAGCTGGACAGTGGAGGTCTACTTGACCTCCACCCACAGGTCTAGTCACACTCAAAGCCTACAACCCACTGCCCAGATCCTGTGGTTGACTAGGCCACAGGAAACCTCCAGGCAACTCCACATGGAGGGGACAGAGGTCACATCTGACCTCTCACCCATAGACTTCATGGTGAGAGGTCTGCTGGCACCAAAATGGCGTCCGTTATAACAGCCTACTGTAGCTGTAGCAGACCACCATAGGGAAATTCGTCTGCTCAATCAAAATTTAAAATTGAGCAGACCAGGTTGCCACACTCTTTTTACACCTTTCATTTCAATTTCAGTCACCCCCTCCCACTTTTCCCCCTCCACGTTTCTCTCTCTCCCCCTTCTACACTTTCCAACCTTTTCTCCTCTCCAATTTAATATCATGGGGTTCGTAGATGGGGAGTGTGCAACATATAGTTGACCTTGAGAAAAAAGCGATTCATTTATTCATTTAAATTTATATAAATTCCGACGTGCTTCAAGGTTTTTGTCCTTGTTTGTAAAGCGTTACTGACGGAAAGAAGGGTAGACGGGGCTTAATATATATAATAGATGTAGATAAGGTAATAACTCTTCTAGTTTTGAAAACACTTTCAAGTTTATTTTGAGGTTTAATAATTCTCCAATGGTTCTTAAAATTAACAATATTCTAATTGTTTGGAATTTATTAAAACCAGTTTAAAAATTCGATTTTTTTGTTTGTCAATTTCTTTTCTAAAAACCAAAACATAAAATTGACATTTTTTTAGTGCAGTCCGTCAGAGAAGTTCAAGTGGTCAAGTGGTCAGTCCAAAAACATCGTGTAGATCAGGTTGTCATAAGTATACCTGCACCAGAACGAGGCCCTAAAAAACATTGTTTTTATTTTAAAAATAAATTAAGTTTCTAATAAAAACAATCAAATCATCAATAATTAATAAATCATGTGTAATAGATCTAAAGGCCGCTCACCAAAGCCTCCAATAGGTCTTTGTCCACCTAAAAATGCGTCGCCATCTCCAGTAGATGTCTTACGACCCGGTTCTTTAGCTAAATTTCGTAAAAATATGTCAAAATTGAAAAAACAATAATGTGCACAGGTTAGCTGGGGGTGGGGTCTTTAGAATTTCTTCAAATTTTCTTAACTTAAAAGAAAATTAATTTCTAATTTGCCGAAAAATGTAACTATAACCACAATGGGAATGATTTAAATAGACTGTGGGTCTTTTAAAACTCTTCAGTTAAAATGAATAGACTGTAAATCGCGATTTAAAATGGCTTCATTTAAATCAGTGGACTTCAAACCATGATTTAAATCAGTAAAATTCTAAATCGCGATTTAAATCGACTACATTGTAAATCGTTATTTAAATAATTGGCTTGATTCGAAATTTTGATTTAAAAAAACTTGATTTCAAAGCATGATTTAAATCAATTAAATTGAATGCCATGATTTAAATCGGCTAGACTATAAAATCAATCATTATTAATATTTGCCTCGGAACACGGGCAACATTTGAAACACTTTTCGCAGACAAAATGAAGTCGAAAGTCGCAAGTTTGTCGTCGCAATGTATTCTACTATGAAAAAAAAACCAAGCCAACCTTGGTTACACAGAGGCGACTTTTAATTCTAAAGTCGCCTGTATTCCCTTCAACTTCATTTTATCATCGAAAAGTCTAACCAAAAGTCGCCTGTGTTTCAAGGCCCCCTTTTAATCGAACAGCAGATTCCAAATCGATTGATTTTTTTTTTGCTTTAGAAAAAAATGTTAATTGACAAATCACACTTTATTCTTTGTTGTTTAAGTCAAACTTAACTTTATTTTAAGTAGCGATTTAGAATAACTGGACACAATTAACCAAGAAATTCTTGTTTAGTATTAACTCACCACCAGCATCATGACCAACACCTCCAATCGATTCGAAATCAGCTGACCTTCTCTGACGATCTAAAACGCCGAGAAATTAAATAAAAATTCACTTAGAATACAAATAATTAAAAAATCTCGTAGTCGAAAATTCTGCCATCAGAGAAATTTGCTAGAAATTTCACTTATTGCTTTAACCAGCTGTTAGCCTCCAAATGCAGACTTGACAACAACAAAGTGGTTCACTTTACTATTAAATTAGGGTAATTTCCACATTGCCTGCAATATTTAAAGCAAGATTCGTTGCAATATTTAACTTACTTCTTGCAATGAAAATCTTACGAGAAAAAAATAGCCAGTACGAAAGCCGCTTTAGAAACTAGAAAAGCCATAGCACAACCACTTAAGGAGATATCTCCATGTTGACATCTTTTAAAATAAACTTTTTAAAGACCAAAATTTCAAAATCAAATAAAAAGCTTATTCTGAAAGATACCAACATGAAACAAACACATTTTTATGTGTTTTTCTTTCCTCATTTTAATCAAGAGTTCGAGAGGCGCGTTAATTAACACTTGCAAACCACCTTAACGAGATGAGCCTGTACATAGAGGATAGCAGAAAGCGAATTAGCATAATTCTCTGTATGATAGCATTTTCTAACATAATAAAATTTTAAAAATATCCAGATCTTGTTCGTGAAATATTAAGAACAAAATTGACACTAACAGAATATTTTCAATATGAAATTCATCCTAAGTAAAGTGAAAATAGCTGTTACCACGCGGTGGCAGCTTTCCGTGTTGTTGCTCAGTTTGTCCGCCAACGATACCAGCGATTTTAGCATTCTCGGCTAAAGATAGCAATAGAAATTGGTTTCATTTATTTAATTGTCAATCAAAAATAATTAATAAAAATAGTTATACCTTTTAATGCTTTGTCCACAGCAGAGTCCAACTCTGTTTAAAACAAACCAAATATTTTAATAATTATTCATTTTATCAATTTCACATAAAATCAAGACATTTATAAGTCAGCCATTTTTTCTTATTAAAAAAAATATGCAAATTAAAAAAAAAAACAGTGGAATTCGAACTCTCGTTATTCGACCTGTGTTTCAGAAGCAACACTAAGAAACACAGAAATGACTGTGCGCAGCTTCAAAATTTCTTTGGCTCCGCCCTTTTTTGAGCGTCAGACCAAACATCAATCAATTAGAAACTGAAAAAAGGCGGGGCATGTGACATCAGACGCAGTAACAAACCAATTAGAAATTGATGACGCTCATAAAAGAAATTAGAAATTCTAAAGCGCTGTCTACAAATGTGCCTGTATATAATCATAATAATAACCACGAGTTCGAAAATCAGCTGTTTCTAAAACAGGCAATTAGAAATCGGGACGAACAGAAGTTGGCTCCGCCCCCTTTTATGACGACCGGCAACTTCTAATTGGTTTGTTGTGTGGGTCAACGTTGAAAAGGGCGGAGCAAGTGACGTCACACTACATAACCAACCAATTAGAAGTTGCCGTTCGTCATAAAAAGGGGCGGAGCCAACTTCTGTTCGTCCCGATTTCTAATTGCCTGTGTTTCTAAAACATCTCGCCCTGCATAAACCGAATAAATGAGTTTGATAAACTTTTTATACAAATTACGAACGTTTTTCAGTTTCAGCTTCTATCTTTGTAAGTTCACTTGTTTCTTTTTTATCACCAGCAGTTGAGGATCCTCTCTTTCCTAGAATAAAAATAATATTAGAAGAAACTTCAGATCCCTACCCTTTATGCCATGCAACTGCAGGCAACTGCCTAATTCAGAGGCTAATCGCGTAACATGAATAAAATCAGCGCATGATGCAATAACTGGTATAAGCTTGGTTTACATTCCATGGTTAAGCGGCAAAGTTTAAAAAATGACGTCAAAGCACAGTCAAATCTGCCCATGCACTAAAATGTCGTTTGCCGTCCGCCCTTTTATGAACGTCAGACCAAATATCAACCAATTAGAAATTGCCATCCTTCGTAAAAGGACGGGGCAATAAAAATCTTAGTGCTGGGCAATGTCACCAAAGCTTCAGATTTTTGCCTTCGGGAGAGCATATGAAGCTAGCTTTGAAATTGTTCAACTTAATTTCAAAGCTTCGCAACTCAAAGCAACAATCATGAACGGATTAATGAATTATATAGGATTCGAGAGATTCGAGAATCTTTTAGGATTCGTATTCGGGAAAATTTAGGATTTGTCCCACTTTCTATGCACGTTAAGACTTAAAGCTACGGCGTCCTCAACTTTGTGTTGATCGATGTTCTATGTTTCTTGAAAAAGTTGCCAGTTGTTACCAAATGTTTCTTCAGGTTGCAAATGTCCCTTTAGGGCAAATAGTTTTAGGGCAAATGATTTTAGGGCAAATGTCCCACACCCCTAATTATGTTGCTTCAGTGTAGACAAAATGTTTCTGCAATTAGTTGGTCGTTGTTTTTTGGAACATCCAGCAACAACCAGCAACAAAATGTTCCTCGTTTTTGCTTCAATGAGGAGGCAGCTTTAGCTTTATACTGTGTTTAATTAGAAAACTAGAAAGGTACCTCAATCACAAAGAGTCTTTTTATGCTGATATCTTTTAAATGGCGCAGTTTGAAAATGACTCAACTTAAAGCGGATGATTTTTAAAAATTTTGCAAATAAAAAAAAGTTTATTTTAAAAGATATCAAAACATGAAAATACTATTAAGTGATACAGGTATATACCGTTCCAGTTTCTAACACACTTTCAATTTCTCCTTTCAATTTCTCATAATCACAAATCAGCTGTTCCTAAAACGCCTTAAATAAACCGAAGGAAATAAATTTAATAAACTTTATTATACAAACGTTTTCCAGTGACATCTTGAGTTCTTCCTCCACTTCCTTCATCTTTATTTCCGAGAAAAAAAGAAATTTCCATGTTTTTTTAGCAGAAACCTTAGACAATTATGGAACCGAACCGGCAACTGCATAATTAATGCATATAATTTGTTGCCACCAACTTTATAGAGAAAAAAAATTCTTGCAGCTTTTCCACTAATTTTTATCCTAAAATACATTTCCAAATATTCATAATATGCACCTGAAGCCAATAAATGGCACTATTTTCTAAAACTCCCCAATTATAATCATCAAGACAGTCAATTAGAAATCGGGACGAACAGAAGGGCGGAGCATGTGACGTCAGACTACATAACCAGCCAATTAGAAGTTGCCGTTCGTCATAAAAAAAGGGCGGAGCCAACTGAAGTTCGTCCAGATTTCTAAATGCCTGTGTCATCTACCCCCTTCTAGTTTCTAAAACACTTTTCTAGTTTTTGAAAAACAGAATATAATTGTAGTTAGGCTTGCTACCTGTCCTCCGTTGTGGAGGACATGTTTGCCCTCGTGGAGGACGGTCTTGAACGGAGGACATTTCTTCCGAATGGAGGACTGTCCTCCACAAAGAAGGATGGGTGGCAAGCCTAGTTGTAGCATACCACGCCATCCGGAAAAAAAGGGGAGGGGGAATGGCAAAATAAATATCTATTCAGCCACCTTAAAACAAAATAAAAAGCGTGTTTGAGCTACTGTTCTAGATGATATTAAAAAAAAATGGTGTTCTTTGAATGTATTTGAGGCTATTTCATATTTAGCCTTCATATCACTTGCACTTCCGTATGAAATAGTTCTGCGCGGGCGGCGGGCGCCCCTGCTGTTTCGCAATGTCTACCCGCTAGATATCCCAATAAACCCACCATTAAGTTCACTTGGACTATCCCCATCTGGAGTTGGGAAATAACACACACCGTCATGGCAAACAAGACCTGCCTGTCCCGGCCTACGGCCTAAGAAGGAAACTACGGATACGTATTTTTTTAAAAAAATTAAATTAAATAAAACAATGCCTGGCAATACCTCCTTTTCCTAATTTGGTGGGGCAAACAATCTCGCCGAAAAGACAAACAGCCAAAAGAACCACAAGGAACTTGGCAGCAGTTGGTCCAAAATGAGACATATTCAACTTCGATAAGTTCTATAAAATTATTTTTAAACAAAAAGAAAATTAATCATAAAAAGGCTAATCGTTATATGGTTTAGCCTTTTTTTTTAGAAAATAAATCGTCAATTTTTTTAGTTTCCAAAAAAAATAGGCGATTTGTTATTACAACAGTCAGTTACATTCGTTTAAAAGTCGTCCAATACAACAAACAGCCGTAAAATGTTTTATGTCAACGTAAAAAAACATCATTAGTTTATTTTACTCTTCTAGTTTCTAAAACACTTTCAATTCATTTTCAAAATGAAAAAATAACCATTTAGGTGACAGAAAATAAGGTTTAAAAAAAGGTGAAATTATTTCAACTTCTTTTCTATTCACGTGTTTTAAAAACTAGAATAGTTAGCGATAATGCTAAAAGTTTTTTTCTCAATGGGGCTATATCTTTCAAAATGAACTTTTTATGACAAGTTTGAAAAAAGGCCCGAAAATAGTTTTTTTTTTCATGAAATTTCAATGAAGAAAAAAACCTAAAAACGGATCATTTTTCAAACTGAACTATAAAATTGTTTATTGTGTAAGATATTGCCACGAAAAAACGTTTATCATAAACATTTACCATTCTAGTTTTTTTTTGAAAACAATTTGAATTTTTTTCGTAATGATGTTTTCAAAAAAACCGTTCATTTGACGTTTTTGCTTCTAAATTTTATGAAAACGTCTATGGAACTTAGCATATTAGCCACGTATGGCAGTTGCGCCGTCCTGGTGGACAAAAAGCAAAACAAATATCTATTCAGCCACCTTAAGCTTTGCATACATCTAAGCCATGCACGAACACGAACGAGCAAGGCTGAGGACAAGCACACGTATGCTCGATCATACGGTGAAAATGTTCATTCCGAATGATTCAACGAACGTCGAAGGCAATTCCGTTCCATTTGTTACGGAATGCGCTTCAGTAATCAAAACCGTTCATACGTCGAACAATTTTGATTCAAAGAACCGACTCCGAGTGGCTCAGATTCGAAGCGAATCCGCAATGACCCGAGACCATTCGTATTGTTTCGAATATTGACGTACAAACTAAAAAAAAAAAAGCAGATCGTGCGTCCTCGTGCAGTACCGCCCCTTAATCCGTCGTCGTTCGCATTCGTAATCGAAGCCTTACAGTTTAACCTATGCATCAATTTTGCACGTGCAATCAATAGAAAAATAGAAAAATAAAAATTCCCCATTCCTAAAATGCTTACCAGTTAACGTAGAACAGTAAAATGTTAAGCCGTGAAAGACGTGTTCGTATGCGTGTGTGTGTATACGTGTCTTCCAGTTACTCTGGGTTTATATGCCGAATTTTGTTGCACCTCCTCCAGTCAGTATTTTATCCTAAAGACCAATCAGGATTTAACACGAAACCTTACCATTGTATTAACAATTCAATTTAAAATTAATGGTACTTTACCAGGTGCAAAGTGAAATATATTCAATTGTTGAAAACTTTGCAAACGTTTTCCCGATCTCTGAACGTCACGCTTTCCATCCGGTATAATACCCACGTAGAATGACGTCAATTCTGCTCATTTCGGGAAAAAAAAAATACAGATGTTATAAGCCTGTACTACAATTGTAAAAACAGGAGTTTTAATGACACGTTGTATTTCTTACAACTTTTTATGTTACACATGCTTACTGCATTTTTTTTTAAATGCCAAAATTGTTGGCGTATTTCCGGTTCAATAAAATCAGCAAAAACGTAAAAGCAATTGTAGTAATTACCACGTTTACACGGCCAACTTTTTTTTTTCTTCCAAACAACGTTTGACCAGTACGTACTTGCAAGCATGCGTGCTTGCTTTTGTCGGTGAGTATGCCGTAACGAAAGTCCTTTTCGTTTCTCCGCGCGCAGTAGCAGCAGCAGCAGCAGCCACTACCGCTAGACTCGTTACGTCGTGCTCGAATTGATTTCGATGAAAATCGTACAACTTTTTTCAGAAAAAAAAAACACAAAAAAAACTGAATTGTCGAAGAAGTTGTCCGAGAAATTTTAAGCTAAAACTTGTTTTAATGTAGGTTTTCATTAGGGTTTTTGGAGTCGTTACATAATTGTTCGACTCCGCGGCTTCGACTCGTTTAATTTGAAATTTGTAATTCGACTCCTAACAAAAATGAACGACTCGACCGACACCGACAGCCCTAGTTTCCATCAGTAGTAAAGACATACATAAATTTAAAAAAAAAAATCGTCTTCTTCTTCTTCGGCTTTCGTTGGACCACGACCACGTCCTGCACCGAGCGGGATCGGTCAAATGATGATGAATGATGGCGGCATATACGAGTGAGGATTTGGCGGAATTCGTTTTACGACCGGCTCTGATGTCAATTCTGCAATGACGGAGAAATTATGAAAAGACAAAACACAATACAACAACCATGCCTCGATCAACGGGGATTCGAACCTGTGGGACCGGCACGTACAGCACTACAAGTGGAGGAGTATTTCCAGTCAGCCATCCTCCGGGTTCTCGGCACCTAAATTAAAATTATACTATGGAAGCGTTCACATTGAGGGTGAATGCCACACTCACGCACACTTGAGCGTTAGGTCAAATATATCATACTATAGAATTTCAACTGAAATCCAATGTATTCAGAAAGTCCGCATCATTCACACTGGTGACCACACTAAGATCATGCATGTTTTACATAGAAAATTCATCGGTACATGACCAGGACCAAACCGTTAAATGACTGGATCCCTCAGCCACCACCGTTAGCCGCCGAAGCCAAAATCCGCTGATTAATTTTATGAGCTAGCCAAAAAAAAAGAAAGTTTAATATTTAATAAAATTGCATGGTTATATTTAGGAATGTCCTCTGGGTCAGTTGCAGTCGAGAGCAGATGTTCTCCACAACGTTACTTTTATGCATTGGCGGTCGTTCCTCATCGCTCGATCGTTGGGACCTGAGAAACTAAACAGAATTTTTTTGTTATTCACGATAATTTTCAATTATTCTAACTTGAAAATTGAAATTTAATCCAGTGTCCTAATAAATGAAATTATTTTCTTTATTCAAATATTTATTTATTTTTGCAACTGCTCGGAACTTGAAGACGAATAATCGCCGAATTTCAGCCCAGCCGAACGCGCCACTGGAAAAAAAAGTCCGACTTCTGCCGAAATTTATCGGGGAAACTGCCAAAAATCATAAAAAAAAAAAAACAGGCTGAGGGGTCTGGCAGAGACCCTATACCTGAACTGGGCGCATACCCGTATACCAACGAAATCTGCCAGAATACTTAAAATCTAGACTCAAGTCGAGACCGTGCCATGAGTGTTGACTGTTTCGAGAGCGTTAACGCATGGCTTGACCGAAACCTTCATGAGTCTGAATGGAAACAAACATTTCTTCCATTAAGAAGTGATACCATGTAACTGACAATTTTTGGTGATTTTGATGCTTTGGCAAAGTTTGGCATACAAAAATCAGAAAAAATGTTGCAAAATAAACAAAAATTTATTTTAAAAGATATTGATTGGTAGAGACATCTGGCAGAAAGGGTGTTCAAATCCATTTAATGTGATTCTTGCCAATATTTAGAGAAAAAATATTGTTTGTGATGTCATTTACGTAACATTATATATAAGTATATTAAGCTCCGTCTATCTTTCTTTCCCTGTATCCCTGTGTAACGCTGTACAAACAAGGACAAAAACCTTGAAGCACGTCGGAATTTATATACTGTAAATTGAAATAAATGAACCGCTTTTTTCCTCAAGGTCAACTATATGTTGCGTTCTCCCCATCCAAGAACCCCATGATATTAAATTGGAGAGGGGAAAAGGTTGGAAAGTGTAGAAGGGGGGAGAGAGAGAGAAACGTGGAGGGAGAAAAAAGTGGTAGGGGTGACTGAAACTGAAATGAAAGGAGTAAAAAAAGAACAAACGACGCGCATGCGCACACCAGAGAAAATGAAAACTCATTTTCTCTTTCAAATATAAAAAAGGTGCGGGGATAATAGAAGCAAAATTAAACTACAGTTTATCACAGGCAATTGTGCCCAGCATTAGAATTTCTTTTGCTCCGCCCTTTTATGAACGTCATCAATTTCCTGTTAATTTTGCTCTCGTCATTTATGACGGGTTACCCCACTAGTAATAATTATATTAATTATGGCTCAAAAAACCGTCCAAATAATTTTATTAGCAAAAAAAAATTATGTAAAACAACCTTAAATTTGCATTCTAACGTTTTTTGATTCCTATTGTAAAATTTCTATTTTGTTAGTTACGTGGTATCACTTCTTAACTGACGATATACCGATTACAATCCCTATGTTACGGATAGGGTTACCATACGTCCTCTTTTTTACCCTTAAGTTTTTGTCCGGGCGGATTTTTTTTAAATACAAGAAAATGTCCGGGTTTTTGACTTTTCCTTTATTTTTCGCTACACTTGTTTGTGATGTCAAGTACTTAACATAATTACATTAATTATGGGCTCAAAAAACGTCCAAATAATTTTATTAGCAAAAAATTGTACAACACAACCTTATAAATTTGCATTCTAAAGTTTTTTATTCCTCGTGTAAAATTTAGATTTTATTAGTTTTACGTGGTATCACTTCTTAAACGACGAATTTGCTTGTTTCATTTATTTTTGAAAGACAATACAATTAATTTGCATTTGCAAAAATCTGGTAAAGGTGTTTTTATTATTGTTTATAACATAAATCATTAAAAGTAAATTAAGAAGAAATTCCTTATTTTGATTTTGATTTTACAAAAAAAAAAAAATTGAAAATTCTTAAAAAAAGTTAGTTTAAATTGAAATAAAAGTTAAAAAGATGCAATTTTAAAATTAAAATTAAAAAAGCAGCATCAAGTTTGAAGTCGGAAAAGAATTGTAGTTCAAGCCTCGAGAGAGAGAGAGAGAAGATCGAAGTAGAAAGTAGAAGAGTCGAGCGAAAGTAGGCCTAATGGTGGTCAGTACTTTTGGTCAATCAAGAAAAAAACGTCATTCAGGCCCTTTAAACATGTTAAACACCCGATCATTATTTCAAATTAACTGAATAATTTGGTAAAATATATCGTCATGAATAGGGATCGGATTTTTATGGAAATATATCAAGCCAATGTTTCTCAAATTGTGGCCCGAAGTGTGCCAATTGTGAAATAATCTGCATCATCATCATCATCATCATCATCATCATCATCATAAGAGCTTGGTTAGAGGCTAGATATCTGTGGTTACTATCGGTTGTCAACTAGACAGTTCTAGCCTCTAGCAAGTGTTCTTGATCGAAAAAGCAAACAATTGTTGATCTATAAACTGACAATTGTTATTTTACAAAATGGCTCTTGAGCCACAGATTGAGAAACATTCGCTTATTATATTGCATAAAAATCCGAACTCCAAAGGCATGAAATATATAAAACATATAAAACCGTTTAACACGAAAAAAAAAAAAGAAATCCGATAAGACAAAGTATATTTTCGGTCAGGTTCCTTAGAATAGCATAAAAATTCTTTTAAACCGAAAAAATATTCAGGTCCCTTCCATTTCGTTTTAAACTGTTTTCGTATAAATGTTACTGTCAATCTGCGCGAATCAGTCAATCTGCGCGAATCAGTCAATCTGCGCGAATCAGTCAATCTGCAGATTGCCTATGCAATATGCAAAACCACCAACTTGCTAGTGAATCTGCAAAATTCAACCGCCTTAAAATGTACTGAATTTTGCAGATTCACTAGCAAGTTGGTGGTTTTGCATATTGCCTAGGCAATGTGCAGAGTGACTGATTCCGCGGATTGACTGTAAGATATATACAGTAAATATATTATTATTTTGAAATAAAAACCCTCCTAAACATCAATTCATTTTGTTTAAATCTTATTTTTTCTAATTTGTTCTTCAATAAAATCTTTATGATTTTTGTTCGTAAATATTAAATATTAAATTTTAATTAATATTCATATTAAAAATTAATTAAAAGTAGAAAAATTAAATTATGAAATGCTTGAGTGTTATTTTCTATAATTTAAGGCGGTTTTAAGGCGGTTTAAAGCCTCTCACACTCTTGATTATTCTGTCTTTCAGGTGCAAAATGAAGAGAAACTTGAATTTGTTTTAAAAACTAGAAGGGATATACATGTATAGCTCAGTCACTAAAAAATCCCCATTCAATTAAAAGAGAAAAATAATTAACAAGTTAACAAATATATTCAATTCAATTAAAAAAAAAGACTTACCAGACTTTCTAACAATGTTTACAATCTCCTGATTTTCATCTAAATAAATCAAAATTACAATTTTGTAAAAAAAAAAAAATGTTCTCAAAAGTTGTTTTCAAGTGGAAAACGACTCTTTCGAACTCTGATTATTCTGTTTTTTCAGGTAGTAAATCAAGACAAACTGGAATGTGTTTTAGAAACTAGAAGGGCATCTCAATCGTTTTCACGTTGATATCTTTCAAAATAAATTTTTAATGTCAGTTTGAAAAATGACCCAAATTTATAAGCAGACAATATTTTTTTTTAATTTTATTCTATAAAAAAGTTTATTTTGAAAGATATGAACAATAAAAATACCTTTTGAAGTGATCGAGCTACCCTTCTAGTTTCTAAAACACTTTCTATGTTTTGTTTTCTTTTTTTTCTTATAATTTTGCTCCTGAACAACAATAAGACTTCGAAAGTTCATAAACCAACCTTAAGAGAAACTGGAAAGTGCTTTAGAAACTAGAATGGTAGCGCAATCACTTCAAATTGTATATTTTCATGTTTTGATATATTTCAAAATAAACTTTTAATGTCAATTTGAAAATGACGCAACTTTAAACAGATAATACTTTTTTTTTGTCTATTTTAAAAGATATTCAAAAACATGAAAATACAATTAAAAGTGATTCAGTTATCGTTCTAGTCTCTAACGTAACTTCCTGAAACAGCAAAAATAACTAACTGCTGCACAAAACATCTTAAAAAGAAGAACAAAATAATATTAATGTAGGCCTACCTCTCAAAACTGCTGCAGCAGCATCCATTAGTTCTAATTAAAATTAAATACTTATTAGTTTTAACTTTAAATCAGGATAAATTAATGAGTTTAGGGCTCGGATTTTTATGCAAATACATTTTATCAATCAAATGTTTCTCAGATCTGTGGCTCAAGTGTCACCTGGAAAGTAACAATCCCTCCCCCCCCCCATTGACAAAGCTTAATGCTGCACTTTTATGTCCCCCTGCCACAGGCCTATTTGGCTGCTAGCAGAGTACTTTTTGTAATTGTAATTGAGATCAACCAACAATTATGGTATTTTTCCAATAAAAACACCTGGTTAGAGGGTAGAACTCTAGGTGACAACTAATTGTAACCCAACATCTAGCCTCTAACCAGCTTTTTTTTATTTAAAAAAAAGTGTAATTGCAGTTGCTCTAATTGGGGCCACAAATTGAGAAATAGTTGTTGAGTTTGCATAAAAATCCAAACCCTATTAAGGTGGCTGAATAGATGATTATTTTGTTTTTATCCTCCTGCATGGCGCCACTGCAGTGGCTAATGCTAAGCTCCATGGACGTTTTGTACAATTTGGACTCAAAAACGTCCAGCGAACGTTTTTTATCAAATTTTTAAATCAAATTGTTTTCAAAACTAGAATGGTAAATGTGTATGCTAAAAGTTTTTTCATTTTTTCATCTTAAAAAATAACAATTTTATAGTTCAGTCTGAAAAATGACCTGGTTTTTTGGTTTTAACCATTGAGATTTCATTAAATCGCCATCATGAAAAAAAAAAACTTTTAGCATTATCAGCAACTATTCTAGTCTCTAAAACACTTCGAATTGTTTCGTAATGTTTCTTCTGAAAAACGTTCACTTGAAAAATATATAGATTTTCTCAAAACCGCGGGTGGAGGGGGGAAGAGACCTCCAATAGAACATAATAGCAACTGCAGAGGCGCCATCTGGGAAGAGAGGAGGGTACAAAAATAAAATAAATATCTATTCAGCCACCTCAATTAATGTTGTTTGTAATACTTCGACGAGCGTTTTCTTCCGCATCATCCAATGCCTGAGGGCCCTTAGTCTTCTGAACTCCACCGGGTTGAGTAAGTTTATCTATTTTGACGCAAAGAAAATATTTAAATTTCCATCTCCAATTTATCTAAGTTGTTGCTTTGCTTTTTCTTCAAAAAATTAATAAAATTATGAGAATATACCATGTTTACTGGGTGCAGCCCGGACATCGTCGATAATATTGACTATGAAAAACACAGCGAACAATGCGGCAAAAAAATAGTCCATAACGAGCCATCGTACTTTCTAGATAATTATCCTAAATAAAATATATATAAAATAAAGCTTAAGAGGCTACATTGCAAAATTACTTCGAAAAATCTCCACAAAGAGCGCTAGCAGCGTTTTTTTCCATTGGGCCCATAGACCCCGATGTTAAAGAAACGTTAATTTTTAAAATACATAGCAGTCGCGGCGGCAATATGTTTATAATTTTCATATTTAAAGTTGTCCAATTTTGATGGTTTAAAGTGCAATGTGAACTTCAAATATATGCTGATCTAGTGATAGAATGACAAAAAATTGGTAAGTGCGGTTCTATTTTTTTAAAAACTATTTCAAAATCGCGAATTTTCTAACTTTTATGTTAAACTCCATTGAGTATGTGCTCGTAAGCAAATAACATCCATTAAAATGTTGGTAAAAATACGTAAAAATAATTTAAAAAAAAAACAGAAAAAAAATCGGCACGTGCAGCAATGTGTTGGCTTCACTGTAGTTTAATTATGTTTTTTAAAAATTATTTTTACGAGCAATTTTAATGGATGTTTTTTTCTTATTTGGACGTACTCAATGGAGTTTAACATAATAGTTAGAAAATTCGCGATTTTGAAATATTTTAAAAATAGAACCGCACTTACCAATTTTTTGTCATTCTATCACTCGATCAGCATATATTTAAGATACACATTGCACTTTCAAAACTTAATATTGAACAACTTTAAATATGAAAAATAAACATATTGCCGCCGCGACTGTGTTTTTTACGGGCTCAATCGAAAAACGATGGTAGCGCTCTTTGCGGAGATTTTTCGAAGTAATTTTGCGATGAAGCCTCTTAAGATGGTTTATGAAAACAGCTTAATTTTTGAACTCAGCTGATTCTTCTGTCTTTGAGGAGCAAAATCAAAAGAAACTTGAATGTGTTTTAGAAACTAGAAAAGTAGATTGAATCACTTTATGAATAAAAATTTAAAAAATATATATATTGTTTGGTTAAAAGTTGGGTAATTTACAAACTCAAATTAAAAGCCAGTTTTGAAATCGCTTGACTTAAATATATCTTTCCTGACTAGAATAATCAAAGAGTTCAAGAGGCGTTTCTACTTTAAACCCATCTTAATGAAAAACAGCAGAAAAAACTCCAAATACTTACAACACAATTAATGTAGGCCTATTTGAGTTTTTCGAATACTTTAGTTAACAAAAGTGAATAATACTGTTGCAAATGAAGAAATGGTTTAAATACTTTTTTTATTGGATGTCACCTATTCAGGTGATTAGCCAATAAAAATTCAACACGAAACCAACCTATTATTATACAAAACATGACGTAACTGACGTCAGCACTAAACGATTAATTAAGAAGGCTATTATTATGCCTTGACAGAAATTATTATCTGCACCAGGATAAAGTGAGTGAATGGGTCCTTTTGTCAGCGTCACAAGTGCCAAATTGGGCATGAAAGTTTCCCGGTAGTGAATTTCATTTTTTTTAAACAAATTTCAAGTTTATTCAAATTTAATTCATTTTTCAATTTTATCCAAATTTCATTCAATTTCCACAATTTTCTTCAATTTTTAAATTTATTCAAATTTAATTTTTAATTTTATTCAAATGTAATTCATTTTTTAATTTTATCCAAATTTCATTCAATTTCCAAATTTCTTCAATTTTTAAATTTATTCAAATTTAATTTAATTTTTAATTTTATTCAAATTTAATTTAATTTATAATTTTATTCAAATTTAATTCAATTTTCAACTCGTAACTGACTGAACTGCCCTTCTAGTTTTTTAAAAAAAAACACTTTCTAGTTTCTCTTCATTTTGCTCCTCCGAAAAAGAGAATAATCAAAATTGCGTTGAAATATCTCTCAATCAATTTTTCACATTTGTTTAAATTTATTTCTGCACGAGAGTAGAATTAATTTTCATTTGCAGGTTTTGCGAATTATTTCTAAATTATTTCTAAAGTAGATTAAAAGTGTTGAATTTTTTTTTGGTTTTAAACAAACGAGAAAATACGTGAAAAAATTAAAATTTTGATTTAAAAATAAAAAATATACAATTTTAAAAATTGCCTAAACGTGGTTTTTTTTTCGCCAATTAATTATTTGAGTTGTTTTAAATTGCAAAAAGAAAAATAAGAAAAAGCATCAACATTAGTAGTTCAAGTCGAGAGAGAGAAGATCGAAGTAGAAAGTAGAAGAGTCGAGCGAAAGTAGGCCTATTCGTGGTCAACTTTTGGTCAGTCGAGAAAAAACATAACGTCATTCAGGTCCTTTAATGACCACCTTCTGATTAATAGACATCGTGACTTGAAAATTAGATTTAAATAAACAAAAAAAAAACAAAGATCAGTTTAACAAATGGGGCTCAGGGTAATTACACGGAACTACACACAGAACACACATGTACACACGTGTGCGCATGTGTACGCACATGTACACACGTGTGCGCATGTGTATATAGATAAACACATGTATGTATTCAAGTACATGACATAGTTACATGTGATGCGCATGCGTCATTCATTTGTAATAATATGGTTTAGAATGAATATACGTCACATGTATTCTAATATACAAAAATAATAACAGAACTTAGAAAGGAACACCCCTCCTAAATAATAGAAAAGTCCCCCCTTTCGAATGCTACAACTGGAAAGAGGAAGAATCTCGATTTTTTGAAAAAAAAATTACGTTTTTAAAAAATCGAAATTTTATATATCGAATCGCTCTAAAATTCCAATTTTTTTCCAGTTTCATCGTCAGAATGTTTACATCATTTTAGGTCTGATGACATTTTATTGTAGGTGGCCCCGTTTTCGAGTTGTTCGACCCACTAAAAATTATGACCCAAAACTCAAAATTTGTTTCTAAAAATTCATAAAAAAATAACCCCTGGGTAAAATTTTCTAATTTTTTGTCAGGAGCTTCATATTGACCCACGGAATCAAATAAAAAATACTGCATGTCTTTATCTCATTCCGTTCTTGAGTTGTTCGAGGAACTAAATCGGGTTCCGGACACACACACACACAGACATCCTTTTTTTCCCCTTTTCTTGCATGATCCTATATACCTCCATTGCTCTTTAGAGCAATGGAGGTCAAAAATTCAATTTTGATACATTTTTGTCCGCCATCTTTTCTCTTATCGATGGATAGAAGTGGGTATATTTTAATAACGACTTTTTTGGATAAATATGCACTTCTGAAAAAAGGAAGAGCAACTTTTGATCTACAATGGTGAGTAATTTGAGTTGTATACAATTAGTGGTCAAATTTTAGGGTACTATGAAACTTATTGTTAGTGGGAAATTTAGATCCTATAAAATGTATAAACGGAGGAGCTTTTGTGGCCTATGGGATTTAACATGAGCTAAAAAAATACGAGATTTTAAAATGAAATTAAAAATAGAAAAACTAATTATAATTTTTTACCAACTTATCACTAGATGAGCAATATTGTTATGTACATGTTGCATTTTGAATTTTGAAAATCACAATTTTGGTTGCAGAAAAAAAAACATTTGTCTGAACCATTTATTTTTTAAAATAGGAATTTCTCTTTCTCATTGGCTTCAATGGCTTAGCTGTGGGGCGCCACTAAACGGCGAAAAGTGGAACTATAACTGTCATCTGCTAATATTCAAAATAGCGTCACACATATAGGCTCTTAAAATAATTCAACATAAAAATTCCATTGTTTGATTCAGCTACTCTTCTAGTTTCTAAGACAAGACAACACTTAGTAGACGATATTTGTTATTTTATTTGTCTATATAAAGTTTATTTTGAACGATATCAACATGAAAATACTTGTAACTGACTGAACTGCCCTTCTACTTTTCTAAAAAAAAAACACTTTCTAGTTTTTCTTCATTTTGCTCTTCTGAAAAAAGAGAATAATCAAAAAAGCGTTGAAATATCTCTCAATCAATTTTTCAAATTTGTTTAATTTATTTCTGCACGAGAGTAGAATTAATTTTCATTTGCAAGTTTTGCGAATTATTTCTAAATTATTTCTAAAGTAGATTAAAAGTGTTGAATTTTTTTTTTTGGTTTTAAACAAACGTGAAAATACGTGAAAAAATTAAAATTTTGATTTAAAAATAAAAAATATACAATTTTAAAAATTGCCTAAACTTGTTTTTTTTTCGCTAATTAATTGAGTTGTTTTAAATTGCAAAAAGAAAAATAAGAAAAAGCATCAACATTAGTAGTTCAAGTCGAGAGAGAGAAGATCGAAGTAGAAAGTAGAAGAGTCGAGCAAAAGTAGGCCTATTCGTGGTCAAGTTTTGGTCGTCAGTCGAGAAGAAACAAAACGTCATTCAGGTCGTTTAATAATTATCAGCCTCTGGTTAATGGACATCATATGATTTGAAAATTAGATTTTAAGAAACAAAAACAAAGAAGATCAGTTTAACAATTGTAGCTCAGAGTTAAACGGAACTACTTTTATACCTCGTTTTCAATACAAAACTTAACTGCAGTTAAAAATTTAACCACAGTTGAATTTCTAGTGAAAATGAGGGGAGGGGGGGAGGTAAAACTTACCAGAGTTTCGGTTTAGCCAAAATATTTTTAATTGCCTTATTTTCACCTAAATAAATGAAAATGATATTAAAGAGAAGAAAAATTAATAACAAAACTAGATTTATTTCATAAAAACAAAAGGATAAATAACCGGATCGTGCAACTAAAACACGTTCTCTGTTTGAAAATATTAAGTGAAAACATGTTTAACACGAAATAATAGGATTTTATCCGAATTATTATTATTTTTTTTTCGTTTTAAACGAATATCTTGAATGCGTTGCAGTATAAAGGACCACGCATCTGAGTGAGAGCGATTATCCAAATTGAGGTAGAATGAATTCGAAAAAAAAATAATGAAAAAATGCAGCCCGTGTAGGTCCATAGGGCCCCAAACATGTTAAACAGGCGTTTTTATACTGCAATCCTACCAACATTTTTAGTTGCACGCACCCTATAATCGTAACACTTTTGAGGAAGCTGTTTTTCAAAACTTCACATGTCCCTATTTTATTGCAGTTCTGGCAAACAGTTTTTAAAGCTGAAAACCTGATATCTGATAACTAGGGCTCGGATTTTGATGCAATATCAACCGGAATGTTTCTCAATTTGTGGCCCAAGATCCAAATTATGAAGTTATCATCATCATTAGAGCAACTGTAATTATGTCTTTTCTAATCAAAAAAGCTGGGTAGCGAGGCTAGATGTCTGGTTACTATCAATTTGTCAACTAGAGTTCTAGCCTCTAATCATTGTTTTTGATCATCTTTTATCATCTAAACGAGATTGTCACTTCACAAATTGGCACTTGGGCCACATATTGAGAAACATTCCGGTTGACATTGCATCAAAATCCGAGCCCTACCGATAACTGATATTTTTTTCAGGTTTTCTATCTCTTTTTCGTTTCCCGAACCCTCGATGTTGAATGAACTTCAATGGGAATCACTATAAAGCAAACCGTAGAGCTGAACCAAACAGGGCCCGTTCGTGTCCTTCTTGAACGTTTTTGCTCGCTGCAGAAAACAGAGCATTGTTAGAAGGAATAAGAAGTAATAAGAATCATATCCAATGCTTATTTAAGAAATAAAATCTAGAACTAATGCCACATTTTGTGGTCTTCATTTCCAAATGTTATTCAGGCCCAGCATAACACTTTTGGAGGCCCTGTGCCTGCAAAGTAGAACCTGCATGCGGCCCTTAGAAGTTGCGGCGCATATCGGGTATATGTACCATAAATGAACAGACAGGGATTCGATTAGAGAATTTCTAGTTTAGTTTGGGATAAATTTTTTACGATAAAACAAATAAAACATAAAAATATTGAAATATAATATAATCACAAAATAAATATGACAAGTGAGGCCCCCTAAATCTCGAGGTGGCCCTCTGAGGATGGCAAATTTGGCACATGTTCTGTTTTAGGACGATGATTTGTCTAAATTTTAATGTCTAAATTACAATCATTTATGATAGGGAATTATTCTCTAGGCAAGTCTAAGTAGACCTACTTATTTGAATTGAATTGCAAAAAAAAAATTGAGTAACTGGACATGTTAAGTTTTGAAGAAAAAAAGCTCCTCATTTCGAAATATTTTTTTTTTAAATAAAAAAGGAGTCTATACCAGCCATGGCTGCTTTAACAGCTACCTTCATGTCTACATTAAAAATCAAAGCCATCATTAATATATTAATAATAATGATCAATTTATGAATAAATTTATAAATAATATATGAATGAATGTACGAACTATCTTCAGTTATTTCCTCTGCTGTTTTTATAAGTGCATCTCTGCCTGGTCCCGGAAGAAGATGGCTTATGTCAATTGATACCATATCTAATTTGGATAAATTAAGAGAAAAATAAAAACACGTTTTGTATGTTTAATTACATATTTTTTTATGTAAAGTAACAAACAAACAAAAAATGTCATAAATATTCCAGTACCGGGCTTTTTAGGTTCAGTTGGGACGGCAAAGACATCGTCCAAAGTGATGACGACGACGACGACCAAAACTACCAAAATGAAAGAACCACCGATTAATCCGAAATGGGCCATTTTACTTTATGTCAGCTAGAAGAACCTAATTAAATCATTAAAAAAAAGGTTTAAAATATGTTTTATGTAAGTATAGCTGTTACCGTCAATTTGAGGAATCAGTCGATCTGCAGATTGTCTAGGCAATCCGCAAAACCACCACTAAACTGCTAGTGAATCTGCAAAATTTAATACAGTTTAGGTGTTGAATTTGGACAAATTCACTAGCAGGTTAGTTGTTTTGCAGATTGCCTAGACAATCTGCAGATTGACTGATTATTGCAGATCGACAGTAACATAGCCATAGCAAAATATGCAAATTAAATGCAGAAACTGAAAACGTTTTAGCAACTAGAAGAGTAAATGAATCACACTTGAAGAAATATCATAATTTACAGGAACTGAGTGAGTCTTTTTTAAAAAAAAACTATTAAGGTGGCTGAATAGATATTTATTTTGTTTTTATCCTCCTGCATGGCGCCACTGCAGTAGCTATTATGTTCTATAGGATGTCACAATGACTATGAATGACAATATAAAATTGTAGGCCAAAATCAATTTAAATCACGACTAGTAGAATAATTAACTAACTTCTAGCAAATAATTTAATAAAATGAATAAACTAGAAATAATGAAAAATCATTTCAAATGTTGAAACTACGTGACTGCATTGGTTCTTTCATTATTTATTTAAGAAACGGAAGAGACATCAAGTCAAGTAATAAAAAAATTAATACCTTGTACACACACACATGAGTTAAATAAATTCAAATTGAATGTGTTTATAGGTGAATTATACGGAATCCAGTTAAGGACATGAACACCAAATAAAAATTGACTTTATTATTAATATTTTAAATTAAAATACTAAATCAATATTATAATGTCAATAGTTTATCTGATTATATTTAAGTATTAACTCAATATTTTCAAGATTATTAACTGAATAAATTGAATTCGACATATTGTCCGTTTGTCCTTCACAGGACTCTGTAGAATGTGTTTATTATTTAAATGCATTTAACTGTGCATGTGTTTGGAAGGTATAATACCTAGTACACACCTGTTAATTTAAATGCATTTAAATGCAATAAACGTGTTCTACGGAGCCCCGTGAAGGACAAACTAACAATATGTCGAATTCAATTTATTCAGTTAATAATCTGAAAATATTGAGTTGATATATACTGTATAAACTGTGAAATTTCAAATTTGTATATAAGTGATTTAAATCATGATTTTTTAGTGATTTAAAACATGATTAAAATGAACCAACCCCTGAATAGAGGAGTATATATATATATATATTACTCAGTACTTACCAAGAGACACCACAACTTTAGTGAATAACTAATGTAGGAGAGTGTTTTTAATTTAATTCAGTTAGAAAGTTAAGAAGTAGTTTAAATACTTTTATGTGGTGTCACCTGTTCAGAGACGAACCAATAAGAACAGGCCACGGAAACACATTTGGCACTTTCATGGCCATTTTCCAAAAAAATGTGAGCTGCCAGTTTGGCACCAAAGACAACATTTCCTTTTTTTTTATGAATTACGTCATTTGACTGGACGTGATGACGTAAGCTGATCCATTGTATGCCATTTAATGGTGGCACTGAATAAGCGGTTCCAAATGAAACGAATTTGCCAGACTGATTAAGTAGAACCTACTAAATGGAACATGGCCAAAAGGATATGAGCATGTGGGAAGCAAATGTGTTTTCAAAGAGTATTAACGTCATAAAATCAGCTGGTGTACTGGCACAAAGTTTTGTTGCTGGGCGTTATTGTGTTTAATATGCCTCGTTTTAAGGGCTTAAAACCCCACCTATTTTGGAAATTTTAATTTTCTCTCTCTCTCTCTCTCTTTCTCTTTTTTCATACGGTTTATAGTGTCTTTCTTGGAATATATTAAACAGGCGCGGAGACGCACAAATAACGCCAAGTAACTTGTGACGTACTGCTGATGTTAGTAGAGATGGGCGAATACAACTTTTCTCGAATTCGAATATTAACCAGGGGCCCGTTTCACAAAACTATTGAAGTCCTGTTCGTAACAATTGTAGGTTACAAGTCCTTGTAATCACAATGAGCCAATATGTCCAATAAGCACCTCTAGTGGCAGTAGGCTAAAATATGGCCCCCTAAGAAGTTAGCAGACGAAACCTTAACATAGAACTCTATGGATAAATCGCTGCACTCGTAAGTTTTTTTGGCGTTTTCTCGCAAATTACTCGCCCAATTTTCGTGAATTCTTGAAAAAATTAAGACAAAAGTACGTAGTTTCACATGTTTTGTTGTTTTCAATGTTTGTTCTGAACGTTGCTGTTAAACCGAAACTTTTAACATGGAAGCCAATGGAGATTTTGATATGTCCGTAAGTTCTTTTGCTTATTTCTCGTAAATTACTTGCACAAGTATCGTGAAATTATAAAGAAATAAAGATAAATAGGTAGTTTTATAATTAATCATTGTTTAGTTAAATGTTCTTCCTGTTTGTTTGTTTGTTTTTCATGTGTTATTCAAAAAATGAACTTCAACTATTCAGTGTAGGGTTCAGATTAAAACGTTGAAAACAAACAAACAACGAGGGACATTAAAAAAAACCAATGCCTGATTGTGAAACTACGTACCTTTTTTCTATATTTCTTTAAAATTTCACGATAATTGTGCAAGTAATTTACAAGAAATAAACAAAAGAACTTACAGACATATCGAAATCTCCATTGATTTAATAGCAACATTTCAATTACAATTACAATTAGTACTCTGCTAGCAGCCAAATAGGCCTATGGCAGAGGGACATAAAGAGTCCACATGCAGCAATAAGCATTGTCAAGCACATATACATGTGCACTGTATATAAAAACAAAATGAATAGACAAATGTCAATCTCACAAAACAAAATTATCCCCATTTACCACTTCTTCCTCAGGAAGAGAGTTCCATTGTCTTATAACTCTAGGAAGAAAAGACCGATAATATGAATCTGTCCTAGCAAAAATCTCCCTAATTTTCTTAGAGTGGTATCAGCCCTGCCCATATATATAGTGCTTTATGAATATCACTGGACTGCAGTTTAGGACAATCACCACGTGCAATTTTTCCAAACAATTTCAAGCTTAACTCAGCCCTGCGATGTGCCAAACTATGCCATTGTAGCACTGACAACATCTCAGTGACACTATCTGTAAATTTGTGCCTGCCACAAGCAAACCTAGCTGCCTTATGCTGAACCATTTCAACTGAATGAGTGTGTGTGGCAGAGAGAGGATTCCATACATTGCAGCAATACTCAAGATGAGGCCAAACCAATGCTTGAAGTAGGCAATAGTTTTAACTTGTGCTGGGCAGGTGCCCAATGTCCTTTGACTAAAACGAAGCATTTGTAGAGCTTTCCCAGTAACACCATCAATGTGTTTTTTCCAAGAAAGGTCATCTGTTATTGTTTGTTACTTCACAATTAACCCTTGGGGCCACGAATTGAGAAACACTTGCTTGTATATTGTATAAAATTCCGAGCCCTAATAATAATAATAATAATAATAATAATAATAATAATAATAATAATAATAATAATATTCTCCGAAATTATTCAAATAATTCCAAGAAATTTGTTTTAAAAAAGGAAATGTTTTGAGACCAGGGTCAATCATTGGTCAGTTTGACCTGTGATTGAGCCCTGGTTGACATTGGCGGGCCAAAAGAATAAAACTGGCATGCAGGGTAACCTGAGGACAGGTCTGGGACACAACAGAAGTTCGAGACTGTGTTACTATGTTCAAGAAGTTTTAGAGTAAGTTAGAGTAATCTTGGACTTTCAAGTACAATCATTCAGTTTTGTTTACATTAATGTCAAGTCACTTTCAGTAACAAGTTCTGTGTCTTCGGAAAATATAAAGTATATATTTTAACCTATGTTGTGTCCATTCTTTCCACTTTCTGAGGTTCAAGAGCAGTTCATCACTTCCCCTTTAATTAAGAATAGAGAGCCGAGTAAGAACTAAAGACTGCCTATAATTCTAAACTGGAGATCCAGGCATGTCACAAAGTGGTGGCGGTGCAGGGTATAGCCTCACCAAACATGACTGGCAGAAGTCCAGTCATGTTAAAATAATAATAATAATAATTATGATAATAATAATAATAATAATAATAATAGCAGCAATAATAGTGATAATATTAATAATATAATATAAAAGATTATTAATAGTAATAATTAATAATAATTGTAAAAATAATAATAATAAAAATTAAACTGCAATAAATTCGATGCTTTAGTGGGGGTTTTTTTATTTCAGAATTTTACTCTAAAGAAAAATGTCCTAAAAACCAAAGTTTATATTTACATAAATATGAAATTTTAAGAATTTCAGAATTTACAATTTTAAAATATTACATTGTATTAATTTAGAAATTGATACCTTTCTTTCATGATCGTATTTTTCGTTTTATTAAATAATTTTTTTTAAAATTTGCATTGTCCAAAAGCATCGTAGTTCATAGTAAAATATGAAAGATGGTTGGTTGGTTGGTCGGTCGGAGGTCAAAGTTCGGTCCGTCAAGGTGGGGAAAAAAGAACAGCTTGCTGGTTAACCTAATCTACGTCTGCATTAGCAAGAAGGAGTAAAACAAAACGTTATATATTTGAATTTAATGAAACATTAAATTTTAAACCACAATTAGAAATTCAAATCCAGTTATGAATTGTATTTAATGCGGCTTTAAAAGAGCAAACCGAGGAGAAACTTGAAAGTGTTTTAGAAACTAGAAAGGTAGCTCAACACCTTCACAAATAATTCCATGTTTGACATCATTTAAAATCAAACTTTTAATGTCAATTTCAAAATAATTAAACTTTATATAGAACGATATATTTTTAAAAAAAATGTTGTCTGCAAAAATTAAAATAATTAATATAAATAATAATTATTAATTAAATTAAAATATTTTGAGCTACCCTTCTAGTTTCTAAAATGCTTCCTATTTTTCTTCTGAATCAAGATTTCAAAATTCATAAACCATCTCAAGAAAATTATTTTAATGGTAGAAGATTATGCTAATTAGTTTTTTCTTGGCAATATCTTAAAAAATAAACAATTTTTTATAGTTCAATTTGAAAAATGACCCGTTTTGAAGAGTTTCATGGAAAAACTATTTTCGCCATTTTTCAAACTTGTCTTAAAAAGTTTATTTTGAAAGATATCATCATGAAGACACTTTTAGCATTATCACCAACTATTCTAGTTTCTAAAACACTTTGATTTTTTTCGTATTGTTTCTTCTGAAAAACGTTCGCTTCAACCTCAAAACTGCTGGTTGGAGGAAGAGACCTCCTATAGTCCATAATAGCCACGCATGCACGCCATCAGGTAAGGTGAAAAAAAAATATATATCTATATACAGCCACCTTAACTAAATATTTTTGCTGCATTTGCAGCGTGACGTCACTCCAACACAACGTAATGATGAGTTTTAACAGTATTTTTTATGCAATTGTAACACCCTGTAAATCGTGATCCCGCCAAAACCATAGCCCGGGGGGATAAACAACTCTCAACTGTCCCTCCCTCCTTTCTGACTCATGCCCAAGCAGCGGATTGATACATAAAGGACCATGGTCACTTGGACCTGGTTACACCTCGCAGGTGTACACAGGTCCAAGGTATAAAAGGACCGTGTTCCTCTTTGTTCCTCAGTTTTGTCCTTTGCCTGTATTTTGAGATATCATTCCAAATCATGGGCCTGAGGATTCGCAGTTAGTATTATTAATATTCACCCTTGTATTCTGTACTTCTTACAAGGAATGAATAAAAGTGTTGTAACAAGAAGTAGCGTTGTCTCTATGTCTTTATGTAAATAACTTCTCTTCAGAGGCCGGAGGTTTCATAGGGCAGGAGCTATACAATTCTCAGCAGCTACAACATCTTCTCTTGTCGGTATACCGATGGAGAAGATGTATATCAGCATCAACCGGAAGAGAGAGAGATGGCCGCCACTCTCCTGCATCGATTTCACCCCCATGCAGAAGAGTGACTACAATCTGTCTCCATCCAGCTCTCTCTACAGCTCGGATCTTCTCTGTGCAGGTGTCATACTGCTCAGAGAAGAAACGAAATGTGGAAAATGTCATCTAAAGGTTGGTAATAAAATTGGGTTGATGTCAAAAGCTCACACAATTTACATAAAAATGTTATTTCTAACAAGTGATTTAATTATTTTGATGAAATTTTGCCAAACTATGATTAGGTTTAAAACGCAATTAATTACCTGTTGGAACCCGTTTACGCTTTAGCTCTCTATGACGGGTAAATAATGTTACTAAATTTAATTAAAATGTCAGAAATTTAAAGTTGAACAAGGGATTTAAGGAACCATATATAGACCCTCCATTGCTTTAATATATGCTTTCATATATCAAACAACCAATTTTCTTTCATTGTTAAGCTGATGCTACACGTAGCAACAGTCAAGCAACAATACTAGTTGTAGCAACAGTAGTTTCCTATTTGTTGCAAGCAACACCTATGATACATGTTGCAACGTTCAGGAAACTTAGATGAAAGCAACAACCAATGAAACAAAGAGGTTGTGGAGCCAAAGACTAGAACATTTTGCTTCGTCTTTCTCTTCTTCATCAGTTGAAAATTTGATTTAAATTATTTAAGCCGTTTTTATTGGCTGTTGGCTGAAATGGTTGCTCGAAAATAGAACCAAGTTCTATTTGAAAATTCTGTTGCTTTCAATCTGTGAGCAACAATTCGGGTTTGTTGCTCTTATGACAGATGTTTCAACATTGATGAAACAATAGAGCAACACCGGCTATGTTGCTCTAAAGTTGCTGAATTGTTGCTACGGGGAGCACCGGCTTTACATGTGTATGCATGCAGTACACGCATGCGCGCATGTGTATGTAGATAAACCCTAAAATCATTTGTCCTAAAGGGACCTTTAGGACAAATGGTTTTAGGGCAAATGTTCCTTTAGGGCAAATGGTTTTAGAGCAACAGAAATAAATATCTATTCAGCCACCTTAAGGCAAATAAATTCAAATCCAAATTTTTAAAAAAAAAAAAATAGCAAAGAAATGAAACTTACATCCTGTTTTTGGATCCCTGTTACCAGCAGGGGCGGATTTACCAATAGGCAGAGTAGGCAGCTGCCTAGGGCGGCAAATTTTTGGGGCGGCAAATTGTAAAATTTTTTTTTTGGGGAAATTCGTTTTGGATACAAAAAAAGTATTGTAAAACAATAAACTGCCTAATATAACTTAGTTGGCAAGAGTAATTGATGTAACAAGAGCCAGAATGACCACTTCTGACAAAACAGTTGACATTACCATTGTGAAAAGCATACAAAAGTAACTATTACTTTAAGGCCATGTGTTTTCAGTTGCTGCCTAGGGGCGTCAAAATGGTGAATCCGCCACTGGTTACCAGTCAGAAAATCCGGTTTAAAATCCTTTGGATCCTTTTCTAAATAGACAACAAATTAACATTTTACTGTATATATTAAGCTTACTCTGTCTGTTAAGCTTAGTATGTCTGTATGTCGTCGGCATTTATTTAAATTTAAATAAATGAACCCGATTGTGGTGCCGGGTTTACACGGAGTCGTGAATTGGGCGAGAACACGCCCCAGTAATGCGCATGTCACACTTCTTGCTTATTCAACACCCGGAGTTCAGGACCATTTCCAGTTCACACGGAGTTCTCCAACGACCATCTATTGTCGTCGCCAAACGTTGTCTCGCAAGTAGTTGCTCAAACGGCAGAACGAGAAGCTGCGAAAGCCGTTTGTAAACTCTTGATGAATGCCGAATTCACGACTGAAGCGGTCGTTGTCACTCCGGCAGGTTGGAGTGAGCGCACGACCTCACTTTTCTAAGGTCGTGTACGACCGCCCACTTCAACGACCACTTGTTTACAGGAGGTAGTCATTACTACTGCTAGCCTACCGGTAGTGCTCTCTCGCCCAATTCACGACTCCCGTGTAAACCCGGCTTAAAGTTTTTTCACGAAATAATCACATTGTGAAATTATTGAATTATTTCGTAAGAAACGAAATAAACGCGCATGCTGCGTTATTGTAACACTTGAAATTTGTTCAATTTGGCGCTTAATCAGCGCCACCAACTTATAGAAATAAAATATATATAAAAATGAAGTTTACTTTCTGCTTCTGAGACAAGTTTCTCCAAATCTGTTTAGAAAAAAAAAAAACAATCAATTAGTATTAATTGGATCGAATATAAGAATTAAAATGTTCAACGTCATAAATTCAAGATGACAAATTCAGCATTTGAACTTCAACTTTTACCCTCTGAACATCGGTAATTATAACATCGAAAATATCCATACTTTTTTTTTAATCTTGGAACCCCTGTTTAGAGGATTCAAGTTAAAGTTAAAAGTGCCAGAAATTGTGGTGTTCGGAAACTTAACACCAATTTCTTTATGCTGTAAAGAATCTAGAAGGATGATTTTTCTCCACCTCACAAAAACAATTCTTTAAAAAAAAAATAGAATTCCCGGATATGCTTGATTTTTTTTTTTCACATTTTCTTCGGAAATATGTGGCTATAAAATTATGAAAAAGGCCATTGGTGCAAACAGGACGTCTACATTGGCGTTTGTTCCAAATGGCACTAGTTCAGTTTGGCGTTTAATTCGTTTGACATTTAATGTAGTTCATTTGGCTTTTAATCATTTTGGCGCTTATTAAGTTCCGTGTTAACCTGTTTGGCGTTTGATCAATTTGGCGCTTATTCAGTTTGGTGTTAATCAGTTTGGCGTTTAGTGAATTTGGCGTTTAATCAGTTTGGCGTTCGTTCAATTTGGCACTTATTTAGTTTGGCGTTTAATAAGTTTATCATTCGTTGAACTTGGTGCTTAATCAGCTTGGCACTTATTCAGTTTGGTGTTAATCAGTTTGGCGTTTAGTGAATTTGGCACTTATTTAGTTTAGCGTTTAATAAGTTTATCATTTGTTGAACTTGGTGCTTAATCAGCTTGGTGCTTATTCAGTTTGGTGTTAATCATTTTGGCGCTTATTCAGTTTGGCGTATATTCATCGTCGCCAATTGCTAAGTCAAAATCAGTGCTGAACTCAAAAGCTTTCGATAGAAGATTTCACATAAATTAAATTTATGAGTTTAGCATCAGCTACGCTTTGTGCTTTACAAAGCCTTAAGTAAGTCATCGATTCTCCAGATGTTTACGCCCCGAGAGAGTAAACGTTTTACCCGTTCTCAACCTATTATGACCGTGGCCAGTTTTGACCAAAGTGCAGCCACTTTTGACCACGGTTGTCCGGAACTTGGCCCGGGTTGCCGACGCACTCTGCGGGGTCCTAACCGACCAGAGATGGTCAAGCGCTTTTCGACGGCAAAAATATTAGCTTGAGTTTGAGAATGCGCCCCCACAATATCGGCCTTACTATTTATAATGTACATGTATATACTGGACCTGTCTCAAGCTCTGCTGCCACCTTTATGTCTGCAGCCGAAACTTCTATTTCCAAACAAAAACAGAAAAATGGCGGATATTTTATTTTTAATTTAAAAAAAGAAACTTAAAAATAATTGCAATACTTGGTGGTTCACTAAGATTTGGTGCAGTTCTACCGGTGGCACAACTAACATCGTCCAGAAAGTTAACGGTTAAAACGACAACCAACAACAACGTTGCCGAACAAATTAGTCCGAAATGAGCCATTTTCAGATTAAATCACTTCGTTAATTAACTAAAGAGAAATAAAAATTGAAAACATATTTTAGTGAATAATAATAAAAATTATGCAACAAGAAAGGTTTTTAGATTTTCATAAGCTACATTGGCTACAAGGCTACATTGCATCTCCACAAAGAGCGCTGCCATCGTTTTTCTATAGAGCCCATAGACCTCAATGTTAAAGAAAAAACGTTAACGTTAAACGTTTATTTTTCATATTTAAAGTTGTCCAATTTTGATGGTTCAAAGTGCAATGCACATTTTAAGTGATAGAATGACAAAAAATTGGAAAGTGTACTTCTAAATAAAAAAATAAAAAAATCTATTAAAATGTTGATAAAAAATACTTTAAAATATCAGAAAAAAACACAGCATGTATTGGCTCCACTGTGGTTTACTTGTGGCTTTTTAAAATTATTTTTACGCATTTTTTAACAACATTTTAATGGATGTTTTTTGCTTACGAGTGCATACTCAATGGAGTTTAACATAAAAGTTAAAAATTCGCGATTTTGAAATAGTTTTTTAAAAATAGAACCGCACTTACCAATTTTTTTTAATTCTATCACTCGATCAGCATATATTTGTAGTGCACATTGCACTTTGAACCATCAAAATTGGACAACTTTAAATATAAAAAATAAACATATTGCCGCCGCGACTGCTGTGTGTATTTTAAAAATTAACGTTTTTTCTTTAACATCGAGCCTATGGTCTCAATAGAAAAACGATGCTAGCGCCTCTTTGCGGAGATTTTTCAGTAAGCATGTATACTACTTCAAAAGTGTTTTCTTATCAAAAGTCTATTTTGTCTGATTGATTAATGAGGCCCTTTCTATCGCCCAAATACGACCACTTTTTTTTTTGCAGTTTATACTCGACCACATTTCAACCACCGCAGTGGTCTGAAAGTGGTCGGTTTTGGTGACAAAAACCAATTTCATTTTGCAGTCAATAAGTGGTCTCTCTCGTGTGTCTGTGTTGCCTCAGCTTTTTCACCGAAATTGAAAGTCTATTCTAGTTTCCAAAAACACTCAATTTCATCTTAAAAGTTGCCTTAGGAAAAAGCTCCAACAATATCACTAAGAAAAAATACTGGGAAATGTAACCTAAAAAGGAACCAAAAAAAAACACACATCGCCCAAGTATAGGCCCACTTTAAAAGTATAGGCCGTTGATTAATGCTTACCAAGTAGGCTTACACGCTATTAGGTCCGAGTAAAGTCGTGAAAGAAAAAAAAGTGTAATGTAATCGTGTCTTTTCGGTTAAAATGGTTTATATACGAAATTCTGTTCCACACATGTTCAGGAACTGTTTCAGTACAGACCAATAAGAACACGACACGCGAAACCTATACGAGCTCTTATTATGCAAATTTGTTACAGGGGCGGGGTGGGGGGGGGGGGGGAGATCGAAAAACACGCAACAAAAAAAAATACAATGACACCTACATGGAAGCCGTAAATTGGGTAACTCATTTTGTCGTGTACATATTATATGTAAGTCCATCTGACGACTATATGTGAAAATTGCTAATTAGCAACTTTTGACAGAGCTGTATAACTATAGAGAGAAGCGAGTTTGGAACTTCTGTCTTTTGGTGCAAAACTTATGAATGCAGAAATATAGTGGCGCCAAAAAAATAACTGCAATGATAATTATTAATTACTATAAGGTGGCTTCAGTTTTCTGCTAATTGCCTCGATTGAGCTCACAATTAATTAGTTGTAAAAAAAAACATTGGTCACTAGGAAATACTGGTTGTATATCTCACGTTTTGGCGACGTCCATGCACTGGCCACATGATTTAACACAGGTAGTTAGAAATAGGGGAGAACTTCAGTTGGCTCCGCCCTTGTTATGACGACCGGCAACTTCTAATTGGCTGGTTGTGTAGTCTGACGTCACATGCTCCGCCCTTTTCAACGTCGAACCCCACAACAAACCAATTAGAAGTTGCCGGTCGTCATAACAAGGGCGGAGCCAACTGAAGTTCTCCCCTATTTCTAACTGCCTGTCTTCCTGCGCGACGCTTGTCTTTTGTGAGAACGCGGGCTTACATTTTTGGTCATTTGTACCTAGGCACATGTTAACAGGTTATTTTAACCTTAAGACTATTACTTTACTGGACTGGCAACTCCCTATCTTCTCCCATGTTAAAGCGTTGACTGCATTGCATGTTCTTAGGCAAAAGTGATGCCAGCTCCGTCTGGTGCATTATTTTTACAGAAAATCGGAGTAAAAGTCTGTTTTTTTGTGTGTGGTTCGACGTTGATTGATGTGACGTCAGAGTACATAACCAACCAATTAAAAGTTGCGTTCGTCATAAAAAGGGCGGAGCCAACTTCTGTTCGTCCCTCTCCCGATTTCTAATTGCCTGTGTCATAGCCTCCTATATATATTATCTATAGGAGGCTATGCCTATGAACTCGTCCAAAACGTGACTTTTACTATTCAAGTTCATATACCACAGTCCCGCTAGAGGCGCCACTTGGAAACCGACGATGCAAAACTGCCAAACACAAAATTTCGGGAGTTGCCAGTCCAGTAAAGTATAAGTAGTCTAAGTTTTAACCATGCATTTCTTATATTCCTTTAATATGATTCAGTCATAGGTTCCTCTGGACTGATTGCGAAGTAATTATTCATAATTAATAACATTTAAAACTTTAAAGCATGGTTTCCATTGAAATGAAAATATTTGAACTTTTAGAAAATTTGAACTGATGTAAAATAGAACAAACGTGGCTCCCGTCTATTCACTATTATAGGTGGGGGGGGGGGGCCACGTTTGTTCAATTTTTCCACCAGTTGAAATTTTCAAAAAGAAGTTCAAATTTTCACTTCAATGGAAACTAGGCCTAAAACCTGGTTTCCATTGAGCTGTAAATTTGAACTGTTTGAAAATTTCAACTGGTGGAAAAATAGAACAAACGTGGCTCTTCCCGCCTAGCCTCACTCTTTTAACGCACAATTATATTGTGAATCCATTGATACATTTACGAAACCTAGTTATGATTCCTTCTATTTTTAAAACAATTCTGAAAATGGCCTACATGCTAATTCCCATAGAGCAGATTTAGAAACGAACTGTCCGTCTTAGTCGTCTATGGAAATTAGCATGTAGGCCATTTTCAGAATTGTTTTAAAAATAGAAGGAATCATAACTAGGTTTCGCAAAAGTATCAGTGGATTCACTCAATATTTGAGTTTTTTATTGAAGTGATCAAAATTACGTTTCAAACATATAACTGTTCGTAAAACAGATGAAAACGTAAACCAAACATCGTGTTAAACGGGTATACCAGGTATTGCATCATTTCACGATTAAGCATCTTAAGGTTTTCAAACTATAATGAAAATATGCTAAAAATCAGTAAAATAAAGTATGCATTTAACGATTTATTTTGACAAGAAATTTTCAAACAAAACTAAAACTAATTTAAAATTCAGAACTTAAAAGTCAAATTTTGAAACAAAACTAGAAAACTAAAATTCAAATTTCCGATAAAAGTCGAAAGTTATCAATAATTGTAATCAAGGCTGGAAAATTCGGAGAAGAAAAAAAAGAATCGGAAATTACAAACAAGTTATTCGGAAAAACATCGGAAAAACATCATTATTTTCGAGAGAAAGAAACAAAAAACTGTATAAATAATTAATGATTAAGAAAATGTAAATGAAGGATTTCTCGGCTTTTTTTCTCATCCAAATGACCTGGTTAGAGGCTAGAGTTCTAGTCTAAAAAAATAATAATTTTAGACACTACGTTTAGTCTCAAAGCAGGTTCTTTGACTGCGAAAAACGCGTTTTTTTTTCTGGTTTATTATGATTGAGTTTTCATAAAACATTTCTATAAAATGTTAAGAGAAAAACAAAGTTGTTTCATTTTCCAGCCATGGTTATCATTAAAGAATGTTGTCGTGGTCAAGTGGTCAAGGTGGAGTGTTCCTGTGGTCAGTTCGTAACATCGTGGTCCATTATGTTGACTTGCCACTATGTGACGATGCTAATTAACCAATTTTTAATCAAGCATTCATTAATTAATGATTTACAATATTTTAAATATTAAATTATCGTTAATTACATGATGTTCCAGAACGACTGCGACCAGTACGTGACGTTGAATGAGGCTTTCCTCCCGTACCGCTTTGGCCGCTGGCGCTAGGTTTACGTGCCGTCTTTGGGGCGGCAGGGGCCGCTGCGTGACCATGTGTCCCACTATGTGCAGCTGCATTATTATAGAAGAGCAAGTTTTTAAAAAAAAAAAGCCCAAAATATGCAAATTTCATTGTTCTTTCGGTGGTTTTAAAGTGAAAATGCATCTCGAACTCTTTGATTATTTTGTCTTTTTCGGTGCGAAAAATGAAGAAAAACTTTGAAAGTGTTTTAAAAACTAGAAGGGTAGCTTATAATCACTTAATTACGGAGCCCTGTAAAGGACATGCGAGATTTTTTTTTAAATCTCGACATTTCGACTTTTAATCTCGACATTTCGACTTTTAATCTGGAAATTTCGACTTTTAATCTGGAAATTTCGACTTTAATCACGAAATTTCGACTTTTAATCTCGAAATTTCGACTTTAATCTCGACATTTCGACTTTTAATCTCTTTTATTCGGCCATGTTAATTATGCCATGTTGCACGCACCATACTCTAATAATGAAATTATTGCAAGAGCCCTCTAGTGGCAGCAATAATTTAATTATTAAGAGTATGGTGCGCACAACATGTCATAATTAACATGGCCGAATAAAAGAGATTAAAAGTCGAAATGTCGAGATTCTGGAAAAAGTCGAAATTTCGAGATTAAAGTTGAAATGTCGAGATTTAAAAAAAAATCTTGCATGTCCTTTACGAAGCTCCGTACTTAATAGTATTTTCATGCTGATATTTTTTTTAAATAAGCTTAAAATGTAAGCTTAAAATGAAAGATTTTTGAAAATGATCCAACTTTAAGTGGACGATATTTTCTTAATTTGTCTCTGTAAAACGTTTATTTTGAAAGATATATCAACATGAAAATACTATTAAGGGATTCGGCTACTGTTCTAGTTTTTAAAACACTTTCAAATTTCTCTTATTCTATCTTTCAGATAAACGTGGAAAGTGTTTTAGAAACTAGAAGGGTAACTTGATCACTTAAGGGTATTTTCATTGTTTGATTACATCTTTCAAAACACAACATTTTTATTGCGACTTATAAACTTTAAGACAAATAATATTTTATTTTAGGATTTTTTTTTTGTCCAATAAAAGTTTATTTTGAAAGATCATGAAAATACTTTCATTCGATTACTTTTACTCTTATAAAGTTTTTTTTTAAATCTACTATAAAGAGTAGGGTTCGGATTTTTATGCAAATATATCAAGCTAATGTTTCTCAATCTGTGGCCCAAGTGCCAATTGTGAAGTAACAGTCTTACGTTTACAGAGAGCAACCCAACAATTATGAATTTATTTATTTTTTCAATAAAAAAAACAGGCTGGTTAAAGGCTAGAACTGATAGAACCAGGCATTTAGCCTCTAACCAGCCTTGTTTGTTTTTTTATTAGAAAAAGCATAATTGCAGGTTGCTCTAATGATTATGATGATGATGATTACTTTGCAATTAATGGCACACTTTGGGCCACACAAATTGAGATCATAATTTGCTTTTGATATATATTTGCATAAAAATCCGAGCTCTGATAATTATTGATCATCGAAGCTAAATTGTTAAATATGTTTGAAAATTACATGGTGGTTTTGCGGCGTGTTTGGCTGCTGGTTTGGATGATTTGTGTTTGTCACCACTGGGCGACATTCCTCCTCCAAATTCTCCTTCTTCCTCTCCTCCTCCTGCTCCTTCTTCGTCGTCTTCGTGGTTCGAAAATATGCCAGCTAAATTTGAAACATTTTTTTATTGTAAATAAAAAGCCCATTAAAATTAATTAAAATTCACGATTTCCAAAATATATTTCTGATATGTTTTTGTTTACATGAGGGAGAATGAGAACGACCGTCGTTACCACCGGAGTCAGAGGACTGACCTGTTCCAAAAGTACGAATACTTAGATCATCACTATCAAAAGGATGAGAATGTCCTAAAAGTAAAAATTATCATCACATTGTAGAAAATGTAAAGCAGACAAAATAAATTGCTTAAAATGAAATATTTCAGAAATTAAAAAAAAAACATATATGTTTTTCAGGAGAAAAATTAAGACAAAAAAACTAGAAAGTACTTTTAAAAAATAGAAAGTAATTTCAGAAACTAGAAAGTAGTTTTAAAAACTAGAAAGTATTTTTAGAAACTAGAAAGTATTTTTAGAAACTAGAAAGTATTTTTAGAAGCTAGAAAGTAGTTTTAAAAACTAGAAAGTATTTTTAGAAACTAGAAAGTATTTTTAGAAACTAGAAAGTACTTTCAGAAACTAGAAAGTACTTTCAGAAACTAGAAAGTACTTTTAAAAACTAGAAAGTATTTTTAGAAACTAGAAAGTATTTTTAGAAACTAGAAAGTATTTTTAGAAACTAGAAAGTACTTTCAGAAACTAGAAAGTACTTTCAGAAACTAGAAAGTACTTTTAAAAACTAGAAAGTATTTTTAGAAACTAGAAAGTAGTTTTAAAAACTAGAAAGTAATTTCAGAAACTAGAAAGTACTTTTAAAAACTAGAAAGTATTTTCAGAAACTAGAAAGTACTTTTAAAAACTAGAAAGTATTTTCAGAAACTAGAAAGTATTTTAGAAACTAAAAACTCAATTTAACTTTAAGGATATTTTCATGTTGATATCTTTCAAAATAAACTTTTTTATAGACAACGATTAAAACATATCGCCTGCTTAAAGTTTAGTCATTTTCAAACTGAAATAAAAAGCTTACTTTGAAAGATATCAACATTAAAATACCCTTAAGTGATTAGTTAGGCTACCCTTCTAGTTTCTATAACATATTTAAGTTTTTTCTTCAAATGTTAATTTTTTTTTAAATTATGCAAATTAAATGTAAAAAACAAAACCAAAACAACAACTAACCAACATCCAGAAAAGCAACTGTCAGAAAAAATCCCAACAACAAGGCAGACATTGTGATCAAAAGAGCCATTTCTTTCCTTCTGTAATAAATAAGTTACTTTAAGTTACTTTTTGAAGTAACTCAAAGATGTTTTATGAATCAGCTGATATTCGAACACAGGCAGTTAGAAAACGGGACAAACAGAAGTTGGCTCCGCCCTTTTCATGACGACCGGCAACTTCTAATTGGTTGGTTATGTAGTCTGACGTCACATGCTCCGCCCTTTTCAACGTCGAACCACACAACAAACCAATTAGAAGTTGCCGGTCGTCATAACAAGGGCGTAACCAACTGAAGTTCGTCCCGATTTCTAACTACCTGTTATTCGAACTTCTAGACTGTTCTGCAGTTTCAGATGAGCAACAACTAAGGAGAAAATTGAAAGTGTATTAGAAACTAGAATGGTAGCTCAATCACTTAAAGTTATTTTCATTTTGATGTATCTTTCAAAATAAACGTTTTATAGGTATGGTTCATTTTCAAACTGACATAAAAACCTTAATTCAAAACATATCAACATGAAATTAGCCTTAAGTGATTGCGGTGATTGGCTTAAGTAATGGATGAAACCTCAGTCTTTATCCGTCTTATTCATTAGGCCTTGTTTCCACTGGGGTGAAAATTTGAACTTTTTTTCAAAATTTCAACTGTGCAAAATGTATATGTGCTTGACAATGCTACATGTGGACTTTTCTGTCCCTCTGTCATAGGCCTATTTGGCTGCTAGCAGAGTACTAATTGGAATTGGAATTGGAATTGTAAGAAGACACGTGACCGTCGCCTATTCACTATCATAATAGGCAAAGAGGCCACACGTTTGTTCAATTTTTCACCAGTTGTAATTTTCTCAAAAAAAAGTTCAAATTTTCACCCCAATGGAAACAAGCCCTTAACCTACAATAATTTGTTTTAAAAAAAATAGGACCTATTGTTTCAAAGTTGCCCCAAAGACCTAAAGTTAACCCCAAATTATTCAAAATGCTTAATGTTATGTGTGTTTTTCCAAATTGTTTTTCTATTAGAAAAATTAATGTTTAAAACTATAAACTATAAATTTCTGCCCAATCCCTATGAGGCTCAGGGCCCCTGATACTTACCAAAAAAAAGTATTCACGACAAAATCGACTGATAACCAAAGATGATTACTTAATACTTCGACTGTGGACGTTACCAATAATTTTACCAGTTTATATACTCGAAACCTTAACCACATGCTATGTTCGGACAAATTATATTTCATCCAATCCAAGAAGGACACGTACGACATAATGTCTGTCATAACAATTGTCAATTTTAAAATTGATCGTTTTAAAATTTAACACAAAGAAATTTTCAATGTCATTCAAATTGCCAGGCATAGCGTTTTAACCGGATCTTTTTCCGTAATAGACTTTCAAAAACCTAATTCAATTGTATATCCGTTCCTTAGGCCGGCCCTACACGTAACGTTCAATTGTGCAAATTTAAACTGCACGTGTGCTATGCCGCGTCATTCATGTCAAAATTACTGCCAAATTAGTGATATATCATTAATTCAAATTATGATATCACTAATTCAAATTATGGTATCACTAAATTAAATAGTGATATGACTAATTTGAAATGTTTTCGACTTGAACGGCGCGGCATAGATTGGTAGACATGGGCAGTTAACCGTTCCGTCTAGGGCCAGCCTTAGTACAAAATTGGGTAATTTCTAACTACCTGAGGCCCAAATAAAAAATTCAACTTTAAACTTCTTTAATAAAGTTACAAAATACAACCCCCCCCCCCCACCGTCTTATACCTTGTACGCACATAAACAGTTAAACACGTTCTACAGAGCTCCCTGTGAAGGACAAACAAACAATATGTCGTCGAATTCAATTTATTTAGTTAATAATTATGAAAATATTCAGTTAATACTTAAATATAAACAGATAAACTATTGACATTAAAATATTGATTTAGTATTTCAATTTAAAATATTAATAATAAAGTCAATTTTTATTTGGTTTATGTCCTTAACTGGATTCCGTACAATTCACCTAAACACATTTAATTTGAATTCATTTAAAGGTACTAATTAATAATTGGGAATTAAGGTTTCCTTATTAAAACTGTCTAATTTAAAGCGTTTTTTTAATTTGAATTTAATCAAAACTGTTACTAGTTAGTAACAGTTAAAATCTGACACTTTTTTACCACATGTGGAACACGATTACGGATGATGATGATGATATATAATAGAAATGAAACCTCGTTATGACGTCATTGTGTAGGATGTAATTCCGTGTTTTTGTATAAAAAACGTAGTCTAGTATTTTTTTTTTTTTTTTTTTTTGACAATTTGTACGTCAGACGTGCATCGCAACAAGCATGTCGACGTTGCATGGGTTTGGGAAGTGCTCGAATATCGTATGCCCTACTGTGAATCAAAAAAGTGAATCTCTAGTGAATCAATGAATCTTGGTGATGAATCTTAATGAATCTTTAAGCTACTGTATATTCAGCCCAATGGTGGGGGAGGGTGTGCTATTTTGATGAATGGCGGAACGTTTGGAACAACGGTAGGAACTGTCGGAAAAATAGTAGGAACAGTCGGAAGATTAGGTTTAGGTTAAATGAAGCTTGTTGCAGAGGGTCTGCTGGGGGCGCAGTAACCCATTTTTTTAAAGATTTTTTAATTCCCTAATTTGATCAATGGTCGGAACAATGGACAAATTTGATTTAATAATGCTTTAAAAACTGGAGGGCTGCGCCACCCAGACCCCCTGCTACAAGCTTAACTAAACCTAACCTTAACCTTAAAGAATTATTTATCAAATTAGGAAACGGGAGGAACAGTCTAAACAGTCGGAATTATCGACTAATTTGATGAAATAATTCTTTAAAAACTGCAACAAGCTTAGTTTAATCTTAGACTATTAACTTCCTAGACTGGCAACTGCCGGGAATTTGCACAAGCATTTAGAAATCGGGACAAACAGAAGTTGGCTCCGCCCTTTTTATGACGAACGCAACGTCTAATTGGTTGGTTATGTAGTCTGACGTCACATGCTCCGCCCTTTTCAACGTCAAACCACACAACAAACCAATTAGAAGTTGCCGTTCATCATAAAAAGGGCGGAGCCAACTTCTGTTTGTCCCGATTTTTAAATGCCTGTGGAATTTGCGTGCAACAGAACTGCGTCGTTTTTGAAACAACGCCTCTAGTTGGAATATGATAAATTAAATTTCGAGAATAGATCTATGTCACGTTTAGGACCACGAGTTCATTTTGTAGCTATACAGGGTATAGTTATATCTTAAGACTTCTAATGGTATATTACTCAGGAAGTCAGTGGCTAAGATTTGACAGACAGATAATATCACCAGACGAAGCCTACAGCTTCGTGCTTCCGCCTGCACTTCCGACTTAGAGCAGTTATTCAACGCTTTATTATGGAGAACATTGTTAGTTGCCAGTCCAGGAAGATAAAAGTCGAAGTTTTAACAAGACCTAACTGTCTGATTATTAGTGATTAACCATCAAAATAGTTTGTGTTCAGAGTATTCCACCATTTACCGATTTAGTACCACGTTCCAACCGTTCCACTGTTCATCAAAACAGTACCCCTCCCCCTAGACCTGTGCGCCGCCGGGCGAAAACGCCGCCGCCGGTGGTTTTGAAGCTAAAAATGCCGCCGCTCGCCGCTTGTACTTTTTTAAAGAAACCCGCCGAAAGTGTATGACTGGCGGCCGCCGAATTCAAATTTTTTTGGTTGGTTTTGTTTCAAAAACTGCCATAGGAATGAAATGATACCATATTCGATATTTATCGATTTCAATTTATATCGATATTTACCACATTCAATATATCAATATATCGATATATTTATTCAATATGTTCAATCTCAGACGCCGGTAGTCGCCGCCGCCGCTGCTCGTATTTACCCTCGCCTGCCGCCGCCGATCAATATGCTACGGCGCACAGGTCTACCTCCCCCGAAAACATTCAACATGAACAGTAAAGTTTAATTAAAAATAAATCAACTCAAATATTTTTACAGCGCTCATGTTTTCACCCAGCGACCACAAATCATGAGATTTTTCTCATTATATCAATAGATGGCATTGCCATCTATGCCACCGTGGTAATATAGAAATAATGGTATCACTGGATTATACCGCAAAGATGAATATATCATTTATTATATTATGTTCTTAGCATTGAAAATGTGTAAAAAAAATTGAAATTGAATTATTTCAAAAACTATAAAAAAATTTGAAACATTTTCAATTAATTTTAAAAAAATTGTCTAGGGCCCTTTGGGCAAGTCTGGGCTCAGGAAAACTACAATTACAATTACAATTAGTACTCTGCTAGCAGCCAAATAGGCCTATGGCAGAGGAACATAAAAGTCCACATGCAGCATTAAGCATTGTCAAGCACATATACATGCACAATGCACATATATAAAAACAAAATGAATATATATATATATATTTTTTGATTGAGCAGACGAACTCCCTATGGTGGTCTGCCTGACAGCATGCAGTAGGTTGTTGGGACGGACGCCATTTTGGTGCCAGCAGACCTCACAACATTGGAGTCAATGGGTGAGGGGTCAGAAGTGACCCCTGTCCCCTCCAGGTGGAGCAGCCTGGAGGTCTTATATGGCCTAGTCAGCCATTAAGTCTGGGCAGTGTGTTGTAGGCAGCAGGAATGACTGGATCAATGGTGGAGGCCTCCATTCTCATCTCCTTTGTGCTTTTGTGCCTTTTGGCCCTTGTGTTGTATTTACGGGGTCTTGGCTGGTGGAAGTCACCAGCCAAGGTGTGTAAATAATCACTGCCTTCGTTCTGTAAGTTTATTAAATACGTTTTATTTTACCTACTCTTGTGTCGTGTCAGTCATTAAGGGGGGTTACCGCGGGAGGGTGGGGGATGTCCGGTGGGGAACCGTCCTATTTTGGCCGGTAACTCGTGTTGGCTTGCGGTGGAAATGGAGTTCCACCGCGATATTCTCGTCGTGGCGACGTGGTTCTCGTCATGTCCATCGAGGGAGGCTCCGTCGAACTGACACCACCTGGTTTGAACCGTGATAGGCCGTTACGGGTGCAATCCCGTCTCCGTTAAGGAGCCTGGAGCTGGGTAAGTTGGTTTTTCTTGCCTGGGGGTATTGCGACGAACCGATCGGGTCGTTTCACACCACTGCCTCAGGAAGAGAGTTCCATTGCCTTATAACTCTAGGGGGAAAAAAGACCAATACCATGAATCTGTCCTAGCAAAATATCTCCCTAATTTTCTTAGAGTGGTCAGCCCTGCCTATATGAACATCACTAGACTGAGGTTTAGGACAATCACTACGTGTAATTTTTCCAAACAATTTCAAACTTAACTCATCCCCAATTTCCCTCCCCCTTCTTGTCAAGACTGCAGATCAACCCTCAATCAATTATCCATTATGTTCCCATACCCGCTTACCACATGAACCTGGAAGAACAGCATTGGAACTGTTAAATTAAATATAATCACCTTAACTTTAAATTTGCATGAAGAAATTTTAGGCAATATGTACAGTTAGTAATAAAATCAATTTGAAAATGCAGTTTCCCTGCCTTTGAATAGAAATTATTCAAATTCAAGTTCATTCAGTTGTTAAGATTTAACAATGAACTGATAACGTGCCACATATGTCAATCCGGTCAATCATCAAGATTGGAATATATGACGTCACTAATTTAAATAATTCATCCAGTTTTCTTTCATTCTGAAATTGACAATTCAAAGAGAGAAAGAGAGAGAGAAAAAAGCTCCTACCTATGGCAACTGACCCAAATGACACACACTTTACAATGGTAATTGTTACCAAGAGCTTTTTTTTGTTACGGTAATCCAAAAAAAAAAACATAGATCTATACGTATAACGAGCGTTAGACTATATGAAGTAACCCATTTCTCAATGAAACACTTTCAAATAACATATGTTAAAACATGTGGTTAACACGAACAAAGAAAAAAATCTTCCTTTTTTCAGTATACGATATAAATACTGGAAGAAAACGTTTCAAACAGCCATTTTACTAACTCAACTTGCAGAAAAAAAATTGTTCAATTTGAACGATTACGAAACTTTCTACCAAACTGTTAAAACATCAGAATCATTTACGTAAGTTTAATAGGAAAAACGTCTCAGAAATGTTCAGAAGTAACTTTAATATTTAGAAACTAGAAGAGTAACACATTTACCCTTCTAGTTTCTAACATAATAAAAAATAAAATAATTACCAACCAATTTTACAACATCTTAACAAACTAGAATGCCAAATTTGAGAACATTGTGGTCGGTGGCAACTGCAATCGTCGTCATCGTCGGATTGTTGAATGATGTCAACTGCAAACGACGGGGAGGACGTGCGTATTTTCATTCATATTTAAGCCTATAGAGAGAGCCGCTCCAGCACGTATAGGCCTATACGTGCTGCATGACGTCATAGTCATACAAATATAAAGCCACCTTAAGCCTTCAAAACTAAAGCTAAATTTCAAAATGATAATAATTTTTTTAGAAAATTTTAAATTAATCATTTTTAATTATAAAATTACTAATCAATTAAAAGAAACGTTTCTTAAAACTTTTAATTTTTTATAAATATTGTTTGGTTTCGTGCATATTTAAAATGTAATTAATGAATTTCAATTTTAAATTTCTAATTAAAACCACCCTGGAAAGCAGAAACGTAGCAGAAACTTTCTTCTGTTCTAATTATTATTTCTATTTTCCGCTTTTTAACTTTTCATAAAAAAATTCTTAACTATAGTTAAATGAACGGTTAATTTTCAAACTCTATTTATTCCGTCTTTAAGAAGCAAAACTTAAAAGAAACTGGAAAGTGTTTTAGAAACTAGAAGGGTACTTACTATACCGCAAAATAAACTTTTTACGTGAATTTGAAAATGAGCCAAGTTTAACTGCGGACGAATCTGATCAACTTTGATCACATTTTCAACAGATCAACATCCGAATTCTGCTGGACACAATGGACAACAACAACAACAATACCAAAACAGTAATTACTAATTGTCTATAAAAATGTACAATTTAACAAATTTCATTGAAAAATTTCAATTTATTTCTTGTTGTTGTTGTTGTTTCATATAGCAGATCCAAATGACCATCAAATTCGAAGAACTCAAAGGCGATCTTCAATGTCTTCCAGTAAGTTCTTCATTGAGGTGTTTTACTTTGTTGTAAATTAGTTTCAGAACGTCTATCAAGTTAATAATATTTGTCTTTGTATTGTAACTTAAGGTGGCGATGAAGACGATGAGCAAGACGAAACATTGCCATTAAGTGAAAACGTATGGTTTGTATGGAATAAAAATAGAAGGAATCATAACTAGGTTTCGTAAAAGTATCAGTGGATTCACACAATATTTGAGTTATTATTGATTGAAGTACAAAATTACGTTTCAAACATATAACTGTTCGTAAAACAGATGAAAACGTAAACCAAACATCGTGTTAAACGGGTATACCAGGTATTGCATCATTTCACGATTAAGCATCTTAAGGTTTTCAAACTATAATCAAAATATGCTAAAAATCAGTAAAATAAAGTATGCATTTAACGATTTATTTTGACAAGAAATTTTCAAACAAAACTAAAACTAATTTAAAATTCAGAACGTAAAAGTAAAATTTTGAAACAAAACTAGAAAAGTAAAATTCAAATTTCCGATAAAAGTCGAAAGTTATCAATAATTGTAATCAAGGCTGGAAAATTCGGTAAAAAAAAAGAATCGGAAATTACAATTCGGAAGAAAAATAAACTGGTTTATTTTCGAGAGAAAGAAACAAAAAACTGTATTAATAATTAATTAATGATTAAGAAAATGTAAATGAAGGATTTCTCGGCTGTTTTTTTCTCATCCAAATGACCTGGTTAGAGGCTAGAATTGTAGTCTAAAAAAAAGAATAATTTTAGATACTACTCTTAGCCTCAAAGCAGGTTCTTTGACTGCGAAAAACGCGTTTTTTTCAGGTTTATTCTGATTGAGTTTTCATAAAACATTTCTATAAAATGTTAAGAGAAAAACAAAGTTGTTTCATTTTCCAGCCATGGTTATCATTAAAGAATGTTGTCCTGGTCAAGTGGTCAAGTGGAGTGTTCCTGTGGTCAGTTCGTAACATCGTGGTTCACTTTTGCCACTTGGCCCAAAATTCTAATTAACCAATTTTTAATAAAGCATTCATTAATTAATAATCTACAATATTTTAAATATTAAATTATGGTTAATTACGTTTTCCAGAACTACTTACTATATGGTGAACCAGTATTTCCAGCCGCACCGCTTTGGCCGCCGCTGCTAGATTTATGTGGCGGCTTTGTCCCACCATGTGCTGCATTATTAAACAAGAGCAAGTTTTTTTTTAAAAAAAAAACCCCAAAATATGCAAATTTCATTCTTCTTTCGGTGGTTTTAAAGTGAAAATGCATCTCGAACTCTTTGAGTGCGAAAAAATGAAGAAAAATTTGAAAATGTTTTAAAAACTAGAAGGGTAGCTTATAATCACTTAATAGTATTTTCATGTTGATATTTTTTAAAATAAGCTTTTTTTTATATGTAAGATTTTTGAAAATGATCTAACTTTAAGCGGACGATATTTTCTTAATTTTTCTCTGTAAAAAGTTTATTTTGAAAGATAATTAATTATCAACATAGAAATGTTATTAAGGGATTCGGTATACTGTTCTAGTTTTTAAAACACTTTCAAATTTCTCTTATTCTTTAGAAACTAGAAGGGTAGCTTATGATCACTTAAGGGTATTTTCAATGTTTGATTACATCTTTCAAAATACAACATTTTTATTCGAGTTTATGAACTTTAAGACAAACAATATTTTATTTTCTGAATTTTTGTCCAATAAAAGTTTATTTTCAAAGATAATTAATCAACATGAAAATACTTTCATTCGATTACTTTAATTCTTATAAAGTTTTTTTTAAATTGTGTGCCAATTGTGAAGTAAAAATCCTACATTTAGAAAGATCTACAGAGTCCTGTAAAGGACAGGCGAGATTTTTTTTAAATCTCGACATTTCGACTTTAAATCTCGAAATTTGGACTTATGCCACGTTGTGCACACCATACTCTAATAATTAATTATTGCTGCTACAAGAGGGCGCTTGCAATAATTTCATAATTACAGTATGGTGCGCACAACATGGCATAATTAACATGGCCGAATATGAGATTAAAAGTAGAAATGTCGAGATTTTAAAAATAATCTCGCATGTCCTTTACAGGGCTCCGTAGAGATCAACCCAACAATTATGTTGTTTTTTGTTTTTTCTTTTTCTCAATAAAAAACAGGCTGGTTAGAGGCTAGAACTTTCTAGTTGACAACTGATAGTAAGCAGACCTTTAGCCTCTAACCAGCCTTGTTTTATTATTAGAAAAAGCGTAATTGCAGGTTGCTCTAATGATGATGATGATGATTACTAAGCAATTAATGGCACACTTGGGCCACAAATTGAGGTCACAATTTGCTTTTGATATATTTGCATAAAAATCCGAGCTCTAATAATTATTAATCATTGAAGCTAAATTGTTAAATATGTTTGAAAATTACATGGCTGTTTTGCGGCGTGTTTGGCTGCTGGTTTGGATGATTTGTGTTTGTCACCACTGGGCGACATTCCTCCTCCAAATTCTCCTCCTTCCTCTCCTCCTGGTCCCCCTGGTCCTCCTGCTCCTCCTCCGAATCCTCCTTCTTCGTGGTCGTCGTCTTCGTGGTGGCCAGAAAGCACATCAGCTAAATTTGAAACATTTTTTTTTAAAAATAAATTCACGATTTCCAAAATATATTTCTGATAAGTTTTTTGCGGGAGAACGAGACATGAATGACTGAGGACCGTCATTACCACCGGAGTCAGAGGAGTGACCTCTCCCAAAAGTACGACTACTTGAATGAGGAGCACCAAGAGGTAGAGAATGTCCTAAAAGTAAAAATTATCATCACATTGTAGAAAATGTAAAGCAGACAAAAGAAATTGCTTAAAATGAAATATTTCAGAAATTTAAAAAAAAAACATATATGTTTTCAGGAGAAAAATTAAGAAGAAAAAACTAGAAAGTATTTTAGAAACTAGAAAGTACTTTCAGAAACTAGAAAGTACTTTTAAAAAATAGAAAGTATTTTAAAAACTAGAAAGTGCTTTTAAAAAATAAAAAGTATTTTAAAAACTAGAAAGTACTTTTAAAAACTAGAAAGTATTTTCAGAAACTAGAAAGTATTTTAGAAACTAAAAACTCAATCACATAAAGAATATTTTCATGTTGATATCTTTCAAAATAAACTTTTTAGAGACAAAAATTTAAAAAAAATCGTACGTTTAAAGTTAATTTATTTTCAAACTGAAATAAAACGCTTACTTTGAAAGATATCAACATGAAAATACCCTTAAGTGGTTAGTTAGGCTACCCTTCTAGTTTCTAAAACATATTTAAGTTTTTTCCTTCAAATGTTAATTTTTTTTTAAATTATGCAAATTAAATGTAAAAAACAAAACCAAAACAACAACTAACCAACATCCAGAAAAGCAAATGTCAGAAAAATTCCCAACAACAAGGCAGACATTGTGATCAAAAGAGCCATTTCTTTCCTTCTGTAATAAATAAGTTACTTTAAGTTACTTTAAGTTACTTTTCGAAGTAACTCAAAGATGTTTTATGAATCAGCTGATATTCGAACACAGGCAATTAGAAAACGGGACAAACAGAAGTTGACTCCGCCAATTTTTATGACGACCGGCAATTTCTAATTGGTTGGTTATGTAGTCTGACGTCACATGCTCCACCCTTTTCAACGTCGAACCACACAACAAACCAATTAGAAGTTGCTGGTCGTCATAAAAAGGGCGGAGCCAACTTCTGTTCGTCCCGATTTCTAATTGCCTGTTATTCGAACTCCAAGATTGTTCTGCAGTTTCAGATGAGCAACAAACAACTAAGAAGAAAATTGAAAGTGTATTAGAAACTAGAATGGTAGCTCAATCACTTAACGTTATTTTCATTTTGATTTATCTTTCAAAATAAACTTTTTATAGGTATAGTTCATTTTCAAACTGACATAAAAACCTTAATTCAAAACATATTAACATGAAATTAGCCTTAAAGTGATTGAGTTACCCTTCTAGTTTCTAAAACATATTCAAGTATCTCTTCATCTTGTATCTGATAGACAGAATAATCAGAATTCGAGAGAAGTTGCCAGGTTGAACCACGGTTAAATATCGTATTATAGATTTTCAATTGAAATCCAATGTATTTATAAAAAAAAATCAGCGTTCCCACTGGCCGTCCACCCTTAGATCATCGTTTTCCATAGAAAAATGATCGGTGACCACGACCGGACCGTATTACGTGTGTATAGAGACCCTTGATCATAAATGTGGCCCACACACAACGTTTTGTACTACGCTTTGATCGTGCAGTAAAAAAGGTGTACGTAAAAACGGTGTGCCCAATACACAGTTTTCAGCACCGTTTTTCCAACTCAGTTCAATGGAATCCATCGAAATCCAACTCCGCAAACAAACGAAAACTGTGCAGTTCGCGCGGATAACTGAGCTCTAACTGGGCCTCAGTTTGTTGTCTCCGCGCAGTTCACATAATTGCAAAGTTTTCTCCAAGCCCATATTAAGGCATGTGGCACAACAGTGCCATGCACAGGGTCCCCCGCCCGCCCCGTAAATAAATCACTTTAACTTGTCAGATTTATGTATTTTATGATAATATTTATATTTCAATATTTTTGTTTTGTTTTTCGGAAAATTTATCCCAAACTAAACTAGAAATTTTAACTATTCGAATCTCTGTCTGTCCATTTATTGTACCCGATATGCGCCACTACTTCTAAGGGCCCCCGGGTTCTACTTGGCATAGGGCCCCAAGAAGTGTTAATCCGGGCCTGAGTATTCCTGGCCACATGTAACGTTTTGAACTGTGCAGTCAAAACGTAATGCAAAACGTTGCGTGTGGACTGGGGCTTAAGTAATGGATGAAACCTCAGTTTTTATCCGTCTTATTCATTAGGCCTTGTTTCCACTGGGGTGAAAATTTGAACTTTTTCAAAATTTCAACTGTGCAAAATGTATATGTGCTTGACAATGCTTACTGCTGCATGTGGAATTTTAATGTCCCTCTGCCATAGGCCTATTTGGCTGCTAGCAGAGTACTAATTGTATTTGTAATCGTAATTGTAAGAAGACACGTGACCGTCGCCTATTCACTATCATAATAGGCAAAGAGGCCACACGTTTGTTCAATTTTTCACCAGTTGTAATTTTCTCAAAAAAAAGTTCAAATTTTCACCCCAATGGAAACAAGCCCTTAACCTACAATAATTTGTTTTAAAAAATAGGACCTATTGTTTTAAAGTTGCCCCAAAGACATAAAGTTACCCCAAATTATTCAAAATGCTTAATGTTATGTGTGTTTTTCCAAATTGTTTTTCTATTAGAAAAATTAATGTTCAAAACTATAAACTATAAATTTCTGCCCAATCCCTATGAGGAGGCCCTATGAGGCTCAGGGCCCCTGATACTTACCAAAAAAAAGTATTCACGACAAAATCGACTGATAACCAAAGATGATTACTTAATACTTCGACTGTGGACGTTACCAATAATTTTACCAGTTTATATACTCGAAACCTTAACCACATGCTATGTTCGGACAAATTATATTTCATCGAATCCAAGAAGGACACGTACGACATAATGTCTGTCGTAACAACTGTCAATTTTAAAATTGATTGTTTTAAGGAAATTGAACACAAAGAAACTTTCATTGTCATTCAAATTGCCAGGCATAGCGTTTTAACCGGATCTTTTTCCGTAATAGACTTTCAAAAACCCCATTCAATTGTATCCGTTCCTTAGGCCGGCCCTACACGTAACGTTCAATTGTGCAAATTTAAACTGCACGTGTGCTATGCCGCGTCGTTCTTGTCAAAATTACTGCCAAATTAGTGATATATCATTAATTCAAATTATGATATTACTAATTCAAATAGTGATATGACTAATTTGAAGTAATTTTGACATGAACGGCACGGTATAGATTGGTAGACATGGGCAGTTAAACGTTCCTTCTAGGGCCAACCTTAGTACAAAATTGGGTAATTTCTAACTACCTGAGGCCCAAATTTAAAAATTCAACTTTAAACTTCTTTAATAAAGTTTCAAAATACAATCCTCCCCCCCCCCCCCCGTCTAAAGGTACTAATTAATAATTGGGAATTAAGGTTTCCTTATTAAAACTTTCTAATTTAAAGTTTTTTTATTTGAATTTCAGCAAAACTGTTACTAGTTAGCAGGATGGTTGATTTTTTTGATTTTTTTTTAAAAAATCAAATAAATCGATTTTGTTGATTTAAATCAGATTTTTTTATTTCTTTTCATTTATATGAAATATTACATTTTTTATGACGATGTTTGCAAAAATGAGTAATAATAACATTTTGCTAAGTTGTTAGTAAAATAATTGCAAAACAAGAAAAAAAAATGTTAATAAATATTCAAATTTGAAAATAATAAGATTCATGTACTTTTAATTTAACATTCTGAACGTAAACACAAGCTTTGCAGCCTTTTCAGTTCCCAAAGCTAAGTTAGTTAAGTCACTTTTAAAAAATAAAACACGATTTTACATCTTCATAAGATGTAAAATTTGCGTTTTTTAAACAGTTTGTCACGTTTTATCAGTGGCAAACAGTGGTAAGTCCACAGTTTTACGCATTAGCTGCTAGATGGTGGTATACCATGTTAAGTCCTATTCCTTCAATGAAGAGAAAAACTTTCAAATGACTCCACTGTAAAATTTAGGTTTGGTGACTTAAAATGGTTAACCTCTGAGGTTCTTAAATAGATTACTATTACTATTTACACCTACAGTATTTGTCTCTGATTTCCACCAATCAATTGGGGGATATTTGCACAAGTATATCTTCCGAAAAAATAATGCATTAATGAAAGGACTACCACTGGACTTTATTTTAGAAACATAGAGAAAAATGCTGGGAACTGTTTTATTTTTATTGCATAATTTTAATGTTTAAATAAATGTAAATTTTTTCTAAAAAAATCATTTGATTTAAATCATGATTTAAATCACTGCCACCCTGCTAGTTAAGTAACAGTTAAAATGTGACACGTTTTTACCACATGTGGAACACGATTACAGATGATGATATATAATAGAAATGAAACCTCGTTATGACGTCATTGTGTAGGATGTAATTCCGTATTTTTGTACGAAAAACGTAGCCTAAATTTTTTTTTTTTGACAATGGGTTTGGGAAGTGCTCGAATATCGTATGTATGCCCTACTGTGAATCAAAAAAGTGAATCTCTAGTAAATCAATGAATCTTGGTGGCGCTTTAAGCTACTGTATATACAGCCCAATGGTGGGGGAGGATGTGCTATTTTGATGAATGGCGGACAGGGCCGGATTAAGACGAAATTGGGCTTGATGCAGCAGTGCAAGAATCCCCAAGATATTGCAAAAAACGCAGTTAAATTACTAAGTAAACTGTTTAACGTCGTCGTCTGTTTTCATCTGGGCCTATTTCAGGAATCGGCCTAATGCTGCAGCATCAATAGCACCCACCTTAATCCGGCACTGATGGCGGAACGTTTGGAACAACGGTAGAAACTGTCGGAAAAAATAGTAGGAAAAGTCGGAAGATTAGGTTTAGTTAAATGAAGCTTATTACAGAGGGTCTGTTGGGGGCGCAGTATTATTCCATTGTTCTGACTGTTCCCTAATTTGATCAATGGTCGGAACAATGGACAAATTTGATTTAATAATGCTTTAAAAACTGGAGGGCTGCGCCACCCAGACCCCCTGCTACAAGCTTAACTAAACCTAACCTTAACCTTAAAGAATTATTTATCAAATTAGGAAACGGGAGGAACAGTCTAAACAGTCGGAATTATCGACTAATTTGATGAAATAATTCTTTAAAAACTGCAACAAGCTTAGTTTAATCTTAGACTATTAACTTCCTAGACTGGCAACTGCCGGGAATTTGCACAAGCATTTAGAAATCGGGACAAACAGAAGTTGGCTCCGCCCTTTTTATGATGACCAGCAACGTCTAATTGGTTGGTTATGTAGTCTGACGTCACATGCTCCGCCCTTTTCAACGTCGAACCACACAACAAACCAATTAGAAGTTGCCGTTCGTCTTAAAAAGGGCGGAGCCAACTTCTGTTTGTCCCGATTTTTAAATGCCTGTGGAATTTGCGTACAACAGAACTGCGTCGGCGTCGTTTTTGAAACAACGCCTCTAGTTGGAATATGATAAATTAAATTTCGAGAATAGATGTATGTCACGTTTAGGACCACGAGTTCATTTTGTTCAGGGTATAGTTATATCTTAAGACTTCTAATGGTATATTACTCAGGAAGTCAGTGGCTAAGATTTGACATACAGATAATACCACCAGACGAAGCCTACAGCTTCGTGCTTCCGCCTGCACTTCCGACTTAGAGCAGTTATTCAACGCTTTATTATGGAGAACATTGTCAGTTGCCAGTCCAGGAAGATAATAGTCGAAGTTTTAACAAGACCTAACTGTCTGATTATTAGTGATTAACCATCAAAATAGTTTGTGTTCAGAGTATTCCACCGTTTACCGATTTAGTACCACGTTCCAACCGTTCATCAAAACAGTACCCCTCCCCCTAGACCTGTGCGCCGCCGCCGATGTTTTTGAAGCTAAAAACGCCGCCGCTCGCCGCTTGTACTTTTTTTAAAAAACCCGCCGCCACTCGCCGCCGGTGTATGACTGGCGGCCGCCGAATTCAAATTTGTTTTGGTTTTGTTTCAAAAACTGCCATAGGAATGAAATGATACCATATTCGATATTTATCGATTTCAATTTATATCGATATTTACCCCATTCAATATATCGATATATTTGTTCAATATGTTAAAACTCAGACGCCGGTAGTCGCCGCCGCCGCTGCTCGTATTTACCCTCGCCCGCCGCCGCCGATCAATATGCTATGGCGCACAGGTCTACCTCCCCCGAAAACATTCAACATGAACAGTAAAGTTTAATTAAAAATAAATCAACTCAAATATTTTTACAGCGCTCATGTTTTCACCCAGCGACCACAAATCATGAGATTTTTCTCATTATATCAATAGATGGCATTGCCATCTATGCCACCGTGGTAATATAGAAATAATGGTATCACTGGATTATACCGCAAAGATGAATATATCATTTATTATATTATGTTCTTAGCATTGAAAATGTGTAAAAAAAATTGAAATTGAATTATTTCAAAAACTATAAAAAAATTTGAAACATTTTCAATTAATTTTAAAAAAATTGTCTAGGGCCCTTTGGGCAAGTCTGGGCTCAGGAAAACTACAATTACAATTACAATTAGTACTCTGCTAGCAGCCAAATAGGCCTATGGCAGAGGAACATAAAAGTCCACATGCAGCATTAAGCATTGTCAAGCACATATACATGCACAATGCACATATATAAAAACAAAATGAATATATATATATATTTTTTGATTGAGCAGACGAACTCCCTATGGTGGTCTGCCTGACAGCATGCAGTAGGTTGTTGGGACGGACGCCATTTTGGTGCCAGCAGACCTCACAACATTGGAGTCAATGGGTGAGGGGTCAGAAGTGACCCCTGTCCCCTCCAGGTGGAGCAGCCTGGAGGTCTTATATGGCCTAGTCAGCCATTAAGTCTGGGCAGTGTGTTGTAGGCAGCAGGAATGACTGGATCAATGGTGGAGGCCTCCATTCTCATCTCCTTTGTGCTTTTGTGCCTTTTGGCCCTTGTGTTGTATTTACGGGGTCTTGGCTGGTGGAAGTCACCAGCCAAGGTGTGTAAATAATCACTGCCTTCGTTCTGTAAGTTTATTAAATACGTTTTATTTTACCTACTCTTGTGTCGTGTCAGTCATTAAGGGGAGTTACCGCGGGAGGGTGGGGAATGTCCGGTGGGGAACCGTCCTATTTTTCCGGTAACTCGTGTTGGCTTGCGGTGGAAATGGAGTTCCACCGCGATATTCTCGTCGTGGCGACGTGGTTCTCGTCATGTCCATCGAGGGAGGCTCCGTCGAACTGACACCACCTGGTTTGAACCGTGATAGGCCGTTACGGGTGCAATCCCGTCTCCGTTAAGGAGCCTGGAGCTGGGTAAGTTGGTTTTTCTTGCCTGGGGGTATTGCGACGGACCGATCGGGTCGTTTCACACCACTGCCTCAGGAAGAGAGTTCCATTGCCTTATAACTCTAGGGGGAAAAAAGACCAATACTATGAATCTGTCCTAGCAAAATATCTCCCTAATTTTCTTAGAGTGGTCAGCCCTGCCTATATGAACATCACTAGACTGAGGTTTAGGACAATCACTACGTGTAATTCTTCCAAACAATTTCAAACTTAACTCATCCCCAATTTCCCTCCCCCCTTCTTGTCAAGACTGCAGATCAAACCTCAATCGATTGTCCATTATGTTCCCATACCCGCTTACCACATGAACCCGAAGAACAGCATTGGAACTGTTAAATTAAATAAATTCACCTTAACTTTAAATTTGCATGAAGAAATTTTAGGCAATATGTACAGTTAGTAATAAAATCAATTTGAAAATGCAGTTTCCCTGCCCTTGAATAGAAATTATTCAAATTCAAGTTCATTCAGTTGTTAAGATTTAACAATGAACTGATAACGTGCCACATATGTCAATCCGGAAAATCATCCAGATTGGAATATATGACGTCACTAATTTAAATAATTCATCCAGTTTTCTTTCATTCTGAAATTGACAATTCAAAGAGAGAAAGAGAGAGAGAAAAAAGCTCCTACATATGGCAACTGACCCAAATGACACACACTTTACAATGGTAATTGTTACCAAGAGCTTTTTTTTGTTACGGTAATCCAAAAAAAAAAAACATAGATCTATACGTATAACGAGCGTTAGACTATATGAAGTAACCCATTTCTCAATGAAACACTTTCAAATAACATATGTTAAAACATGTGGTTAACACGAACAAAGAAAAAAATCTTCCTTTTCCTCAGTATACAATATAAATACTGGAAGAAAACGTTTCAAACAGCCATTTTACTAACTCAACTTGCAGAAACAAAATTGTTCAATTTGAACGATTACAATACTTTCAACGTACGGCTCGTACATCGTTTTTTTTTTACGAAACTTTCTACCAAACTGTTAAAACATCAGAATCATTTACGTAAGTTTAATAGGAAAAACGTCTCAGAAATGTTCAGAAGTAACTTTAATATTTAGAAACTAGAAGAGTAACACATTTACCCTTCTAGTTTCTAACATAATAAAAAATAAAATAATTACCAACCAATTTTACAACATCTTAACAAACTAGAATGCCAAATTTGAGAACATTGTGGTCGGTGGCAACTGCAATCGTCGTCATCGTCGGATTGTTGAATGATGTCAACTGCAAACGACGGGGAAGATGTTCGTATTTTCATTCATATTTAAGCCTATAGAGAGAGCCGCTCCAGCACGTATAGGCCTATACGTGCTGCATGACGTCATAGTCATACAAATATATAAATATAAAGCCACCTTAAGCCTTCAAAACTAAAGCTAAATTTCAAAATGATAATAAGTTTTTTAGAAAATTTTAAATTAATCATTTTTAATTATAAAATTACTAATCAATTAAAAGAAACGTTTCTTAAAACTTTTAATTTTTTATAAATATTGTTTGGTTTCGTGCATATTTAAAATGTAATTAATGAATTTCAATTTTAAATTTCTAATTAAAACCACCCTGGAAAGCAGAAACGTAGCAGAAACTTTCTTCTGTTCTAATTATTATTTCTATTTTCCGCTTTTTAACTTTTCATAAAAAAATTCTTAACTATAGTTAAATGAACGGTTAATTTTCAAACTCTATTTATTCCGTCTTTAAGAAGCAAAACTTAAAAGAAACTGGAAAGTGTTTTAGAAACTAGAAGGGTACTTACTATACCGCAAAATAAACTTTTTACGTGAATTTGAAAATGAGCCAAGTTTAACTGTGGACGACTCTGATCAACTTTGATCACATTTTCAACAGATCAACATCCGAATTCTGCTGGACACAATGGACAACAACAACAACAATACCAAAACAGTAATTACTAATTGTCTATAAAAATGTACAATTTAACAAATTTCATTGAAAAATTTCAATTTATTTCTTGTTGTTGTTGTTGTTTCATATAGCAGATCCAAATGACCATCAAATTCGAAGAACTCAAAGGCGATCTTCAATGTCTTCCAGTAAGTTCTTCATTGAGGTGTTTTACTTTGTTGTAAATTAGTTTCAGAACGTCTATCAAGTTAATATTATTTGTCTTTGTATTGTAACTTAAGGTGGCGATGAAGACGATGAGCAAGACGAAACATTGCCATTAAGTGAAAACGTATGGTTTGTATGGAATAAAAATAGAAGGAATCATAACTAGGTTTCGTAAAAGTATCAGTGGATTCACACAATATTTGAGTTATTATTGATTGAAGTACAAAATTACGTTTCAAACATATAACTGTTCGTAAAACAGATGAAAACGTAAACCAAACATCGTGTTAAACGGGTATACCAGGTATTGCATCATTTCACGATTAAGCATCTTAAGGTTTTCAAACTATAATCAAAATATGCTAAAAATCAGTAAAATAAAGTATGCATTTAACGATTTATTTTGACAAGAAATTTTCAAACAAAACTAAAACTAATTTAAAATTCAGAACGTAAAAGTAAAATTTTGAAACAAAACTAGAAAAGTAAAATTCAAATTTCCGATAAAAGTCGAAAGTTATCAATAATTGTAATCAAGGCTGGAAAATTCGGTAAAAAAAAAGAATCGGAAATTACAATTCGGAAGAAAAATAAACTGGTTTATTTTCGAGAGAAAGAAACAAAAAACTGTATTAATAATTAATTAATGATTAAGAAAATGTAAATGAAGGATTTCTCGGCTGTTTTTTTCTCATCCAAATGACCTGGTTAGAGGCTAGAATTGTAGTCTAAAAAAAAGAATAATTTTAGATACTACTCTTAGCCTCAAAGCAGGTTCTTTGACTGCGAAAAACGCGTTTTTTTTCAGGTTTATTCTGATTGAGTTTTCATAAAACATTTCTATAAAATGTTAAGAGAAAAACAAAGTTGTTTCATTTTCCAGCCATGGTTATCATTAAAGAATGTTGTCCTGGTCAAGTGGTCAAGTGGAGTGTTCCTGTGGTCAGTTCGTAACATCGTGGTTCACTTTTGCCACTTGGCCCAAAATTCTAATTAACCAATTTTTAATAAAGCATTCATTAATTAATAATCTACAATATTTTAAATATTAAATTATGGTTAATTACGTTTTCCAGAACTACTTACTATATGGTGAACCAGTATTTCCAGCCGCACCGCTTTGGCCGCCGCTGCTAGATTTATGTGGCGGCTTTGTCCCACCATGTGCTGCATTATTAAACAAGAGCAAGTTTTTTTTTAAAAAAAAAACCCCAAAATATGCAAATTTCATTCTTCTTTCGGTGGTTTTAAAGTGAAAATGCATCTCGAACTCTTTGAGTGCGAAAAAATGAAGAAAAATTTGAAAATGTTTTAAAAACTAGAAGGGTAGCTTATAATCACTTAATAGTATTTTCATGTTGATATTTTTTAAAATAAGCTTTTTTTTATATGTAAGATTTTTGAAAATGATCTAACTTTAAGCGGACGATATTTTCTTAATTTTTCTCTGTAAAAAGTTTATTTTGAAAGATAATTAATTATCAACATAGAAATGTTATTAAGGGATTCGGTATACTGTTCTAGTTTTTAAAACACTTTCAAATTTCTCTTATTCTTTAGAAACTAGAAGGGTAGCTTATGATCACTTAAGGGTATTTTCAATGTTTGATTACATCTTTCAAAATACAACATTTTTATTCGAGTTTATGAACTTTAAGACAAACAATATTTTATTTTCTGAATTTTTGTCCAATAAAAGTTTATTTTCAAAGATAATTAATCAACATGAAAATACTTTCATTCGATTACTTTAATTCTTATAAAGTTTTTTTTAAATTGTGTGCCAATTGTGAAGTAAAAATCCTACATTTAGAAAGATCTACAGAGTCCTGTAAAGGACAGGCGAGATTTTTTTTAAATCTCGACATTTCGACTTTAAATCTCGAAATTTGGACTTATGCCACGTTGTGCACACCATACTCTAATAATTAATTATTGCTGCTACAAGAGGGCGCTTGCAATAATTTCATAATTACAGTATGGTGCGCACAACATGGCATAATTAACATGGCCGAATATGAGATTAAAAGTAGAAATGTCGAGATTTTAAAAATAATCTCGCATGTCCTTTACAGGGCTCCGTAGAGATCAACCCAACAATTATGTTGTTTTTTGTTTTTTCTTTTTCTCAATAAAAAACAGGCTGGTTAGAGGCTAGAACTTTCTAGTTGACAACTGATAGTAAGCAGACCTTTAGCCTCTAACCAGCCTTGTTTTATTATTAGAAAAAGCGTAATTGCAGGTTGCTCTAATGATGATGATGATGATTACTAAGCAATTAATGGCACACTTGGGCCACAAATTGAGGTCACAATTTGCTTTTGATATATTTGCATAAAAATCCGAGCTCTAATAATTATTAATCATTGAAGCTAAATTGTTAAATATGTTTGAAAATTACATGGCTGTTTTGCGGCGTGTTTGGCTGCTGGTTTGGATGATTTGTGTTTGTCACCACTGGGCGACATTCCTCCTCCAAATTCTCCTCCTTCCTCTCCTCCTGGTCCCCCTGGTCCTCCTGCTCCTCCTCCGAATCCTCCTTCTTCGTGGTCGTCGTCTTCGTGGTGGCCAGAAAGCACATCAGCTAAATTTGAAACATTTTTTTTTAAAAATAAATTCACGATTTCCAAAATATATTTCTGATAAGTTTTTTGCGGGAGAACGAGACATGAATGACTGAGGACCGTCATTACCACCGGAGTCAGAGGAGTGACCTCTCCCAAAAGTACGACTACTTGAATGAGGAGCACCAAGAGGTAGAGAATGTCCTAAAAGTAAAAATTATCATCACATTGTAGAAAATGTAAAGCAGACAAAAGAAATTGCTTAAAATGAAATATTTCAGAAATTTAAAAAAAAAACATATATGTTTTCAGGAGAAAAATTAAGAAGAAAAAACTAGAAAGTATTTTAGAAACTAGAAAGTACTTTCAGAAACTAGAAAGTACTTTTAAAAAATAGAAAGTATTTTAAAAACTAGAAAGTGCTTTTAAAAAATAAAAAGTATTTTAAAAACTAGAAAGTACTTTTAAAAACTAGAAAGTATTTTCAGAAACTAGAAAGTATTTTAGAAACTAAAAACTCAATCACATAAAGAATATTTTCATGTTGATATCTTTCAAAATAAACTTTTTAGAGACAAAAATTTAAAAAAAATCGTACGTTTAAAGTTAATTTATTTTCAAACTGAAATAAAACGCTTACTTTGAAAGATATCAACATGAAAATACCCTTAAGTGGTTAGTTAGGCTACCCTTCTAGTTTCTAAAACATATTTAAGTTTTTTCCTTCAAATGTTAATTTTTTTTTAAATTATGCAAATTAAATGTAAAAAACAAAACCAAAACAACAACTAACCAACATCCAGAAAAGCAAATGTCAGAAAAATTCCCAACAACAAGGCAGACATTGTGATCAAAAGAGCCATTTCTTTCCTTCTGTAATAAATAAGTTACTTTAAGTTACTTTAAGTTACTTTTCGAAGTAACTCAAAGATGTTTTATGAATCAGCTGATATTCGAACACAGGCAATTAGAAAACGGGACAAACAGAAGTTGACTCCGCCAATTTTTATGACGACCGGCAATTTCTAATTGGTTGGTTATGTAGTCTGACGTCACATGCTCCACCCTTTTCAACGTCGAACCACACAACAAACCAATTAGAAGTTGCTGGTCGTCATAAAAAGGGCGGAGCCAACTTCTGTTCGTCCCGATTTCTAATTGCCTGTTATTCGAACTCCAAGATTGTTCTGCAGTTTCAGATGAGCAACAAACAACTAAGAAGAAAATTGAAAGTGTATTAGAAACTAGAATGGTAGCTCAATCACTTAACGTTATTTTCATTTTGATTTATCTTTCAAAATAAACTTTTTATAGGTATAGTTCATTTTCAAACTGACATAAAAACCTTAATTCAAAACATATTAACATGAAATTAGCCTTAAAGTGATTGAGTTACCCTTCTAGTTTCTAAAACATATTCAAGTATCTCTTCATCTTGTATCTGATAGACAGAATAATCAGAATTCGAGAGAAGTTGCCAGGTTGAACCACGGTTAAATATCGTATTATAGATTTTCAATTGAAATCCAATGTATTTATAAAAAAAAATCAGCGTTCCCACTGGCCGTCCACCCTTAGATCATCGTTTTCCATAGAAAAATGATCGGTGACCACGACCGGACCGTATTACGTGTGTATAGAGACCCTTGATCATAAATGTGGCCCACACACAACGTTTTGTACTACGCTTTGATCGTGCAGTAAAAAAGGTGTACGTAAAAACGGTGTGCCCAATACACAGTTTTCAGCACCGTTTTTCCAACTCAGTTCAATGGAATCCATCGAAATCCAACTCCGCAAACAAACGAAAACTGTGCAGTTCGCGCGGATAACTGAGCTCTAACTGGGCCTCAGTTTGTTGTCTCCGCGCAGTTCACATAATTGCAAAGTTTTCTCCAAGCCCATATTAAGGCATGTGGCACAACAGTGCCATGCACAGGGTCCCCCGCCCGCCCCGTAAATAAATCACTTTAACTTGTCAGATTTATGTATTTTATGATAATATTTATATTTCAATATTTTTGTTTTGTTTTTCGGAAAATTTATCCCAAACTAAACTAGAAATTTTAACTATTCGAATCTCTGTCTGTCCATTTATTGTACCCGATATGCGCCACTACTTCTAAGGGCCCCCGGGTTCTACTTGGCATAGGGCCCCAAGAAGTGTTAATCCGGGCCTGAGTATTCCTGGCCACATGTAACGTTTTGAACTGTGCAGTCAAAACGTAATGCAAAACGTTGCGTGTGGACTGGGGCTTAAGTAATGGATGAAACCTCAGTTTTTATCCGTCTTATTCATTAGGCCTTGTTTCCACTGGGGTGAAAATTTGAACTTTTTCAAAATTTCAACTGTGCAAAATGTATATGTGCTTGACAATGCTTACTGCTGCATGTGGAATTTTAATGTCCCTCTGCCATAGGCCTATTTGGCTGCTAGCAGAGTACTAATTGTATTTGTAATCGTAATTGTAAGAAGACATGTGACCGTCGCCTATTCACTATCATAATAGGCAAAGAGGCCACACGTTTGTTCAATTTTTCACCAGTTGTAATTTTCTCAAAAAAAAGTTCAAATTTTCACCCCAATGGAAACAAGCCCTTAACCTACAATAATTTGTTTTAAAAAATAGGACCTATTGTTTTAAAGTTGCCCCAAAGACATAAAGTTACCCCAAATTATTCAAAATGCTTAATGTTATGTGTGTTTTTCCAAATTGTTTTTCTATTAGAAAAATTAATGTTCAAAACTATAAACTATAAATTTCTGCCCAATCCCTATGAGGAGGCCCTATGAGGCTCAGGGCCCCTGATACTTACCAAAAAAAAGTATTCACGACAAAATCGACTGATAACCAAAGATGATTACTTAATACTTCGACTGTGGACGTTACCAATAATTTTACCAGTTTATATACTCGAAACCTTAACCACATGCTATGTTCGGACAAATTATATTTCATCGAATCCAAGAAGGACACGTACGACATAATGTCTGTCGTAACAACTGTCAATTTTAAAATTGATTGTTTTAAGGAAATTGAACACAAAGAAACTTTCATTGTCATTCAAATTGCCAGGCATAGCGTTTTAACCGGATCTTTTTCCGTAATAGACTTTCAAAAACCCCATTCAATTGTATCCGTTCCTTAGGCCGGCCCTACACGTAACGTTCAATTGTGCAAATTTAAACTGCACGTGTGCTATGCCGCGTCGTTCTTGTCAAAATTACTGCCAAATTAGTGATATATCATTAATTCAAATTATGATATTACTAATTCAAATAGTGATATGACTAATTTGAAGTAATTTTGACATGAACGGCACGGTATAGATTGGTAGACATGGGCAGTTAAACGTTCCTTCTAGGGCCAACCTTAGTACAAAATTGGGTAATTTCTAACTACCTGAGGCCCAAATTTAAAAATTCAACTTTAAACTTCTTTAATAAAGTTTCAAAATACAATCCTCCCCCCCCCCCCGTCTAAAGGTACTAATTAATAATTGGGAATTAAGGTTTCCTTATTAAAACTTTCTAATTTAAAGTTTTTTTATTTGAATTTCAGCAAAACTGTTACTAGTTAGCAGGATGGTTGATTTTTTTGATTTTTTTTTAAAAAATCAAATAAATCGATTTTGTTGATTTAAATCAGATTTTTTTATTTCTTTTCATTTATATGAAATATTACATTTTTTATGACGATGTTTGCAAAAATGAGTAATAATAACATTTTGCTAAGTTGTTAGTAAAATAATTGCAAAACAAGAAAAAAAAATGTTAATAAATATTCAAATTTGAAAATAATAAGATTCATGTACTTTTAATTTAACATTCTGAACGTAAACACAAGCTTTGCAGCCTTTTCAGTTCCCAAAGCTAAGTTAGTTAAGTCACTTTTAAAAAATAAAACACGATTTTACATCTTCATAAGATGTAAAATTTGCGTTTTTTAAACAGTTTGTCACGTTTTATCAGTGGCAAACAGTGGTAAGTCCACAGTTTTACGCATTAGCTGCTAGATGGTGGTATACCATGTTAAGTCCTATTCCTTCAATGAAGAGAAAAACTTTCAAATGACTCCACTGTAAAATTTAGGTTTGGTGACTTAAAATGGTTAACCTCTGAGGTTCTTAAATAGATTACTATTACTATTTACACCTACAGTATTTGTCTCTGATTTCCACCAATCAATTGGGGGATATTTGCACAAGTATATCTTCCGAAAAAATAATGCATTAATGAAAGGACTACCACTGGACTTTATTTTAGAAACATAGAGAAAAATGCTGGGAACTGTTTTATTTTTATTGCATAATTTTAATGTTTAAATAAATGTAAATTTTTTCTAAAAAAATCATTTGATTTAAATCATGATTTAAATCACTGCCACCCTGCTAGTTAAGTAACAGTTAAAATGTGACACGTTTTTACCACATGTGGAACACGATTACAGATGATGATATATAATAGAAATGAAACCTCGTTATGACGTCATTGTGTAGGATGTAATTCCGTATTTTTGTACGAAAAACGTAGCCTAAATTTTTTTTTTTTGACAATGGGTTTGGGAAGTGCTCGAATATCGTATGTATGCCCTACTGTGAATCAAAAAAGTGAATCTCTAGTAAATCAATGAATCTTGGTGGCGCTTTAAGCTACTGTATATACAGCCCAATGGTGGGGGAGGATGTGCTATTTTGATGAATGGCGGACAGGGCCGGATTAAGACGAAATTGGGCTTGATGCAGCAGTGCAAGAATCCCCAAGATATTGCAAAAAACGCAGTTAAATTACTAAGTAAACTGTTTAACGTCGTCGTCTGTTTTCATCTGGGCCTATTTCAGGAATCGGCCTAATGCTGCAGCATCAATAGCACCCACCTTAATCCGGCACTGATGGCGGAACGTTTGGAACAACGGTAGAAACTGTCGGAAAAAATAGTAGGAAAAGTCGGAAGATTAGGTTTAGTTAAATGAAGCTTATTGCAGAGGGTCTGTTGGGGGCGCAGTATTATTCCATTGTTCTGACTGTTCCCTAATTTGATCAATGGTCGGAACAATGGACAAATTTGATTTAATAATGCTTTAAAAACTGGAGGGCTGCGCCACCCAGACCCCCTGCTACAAGCTTAACTAAACCTAACCTTAACCTTAAAGAATTATTTATCAAATTAGGAAACGGGAGGAACAGTCTAAACAGTCGGAATTATCGACTAATTTGATGAAATAATTCTTTAAAAACTGCAACAAGCTTAGTTTAATCTTAGACTATTAACTTCCTAGACTGGCAACTGCCGGGAATTTGCACAAGCATTTAGAAATCGGGACAAACAGAAGTTGGCTCCGCCCTTTTTATGATGACCAGCAACGTCTAATTGGTTGGTTATGTAGTCTGACGTCACATGCTCCGCCCTTTTCAACGTCGAACCACACAACAAACCAATTAGAAGTTGCCGTTCGTCTTAAAAAGGGCGGAGCCAACTTCTGTTTGTCCCGATTTTTAAATGCCTGTGGAATTTGCGTACAACAGAACTGCGTCGGCGTCGTTTTTGAAACAACGCCTCTAGTTGGAATATGATAAATTAAATTTCGAGAATAGATGTATGTCACGTTTAGGACCACGAGTTCATTTTGTAGCTATACAGGGTATAGTTATATCTTAAGACTTCTAATGGTATATTACTCAGGAAGTCAGTGGCTAAGATTTGACATACAGATAATACCACCAGACGAAGCCTACAGCTTCGTGCTTCCGCCTGCACTTCCGACTTAGAGCAGTTATTCAACGCTTTATTATGGAGAACATTGTCAGTTGCCAGTCCAGGAAGATAATAGTCGAAGTTTTAACAAGACCTAACTGTCTGATTATTAGTGATTAACCATCAAAATAGTTTGTGTTCAGAGTATTCCACCGTTTACCGATTTAGTACCACGTTCCAACCGTTCATCAAAACAGTACCCCTCCCCCTAGACCTGTGCGCCGCCGCCGATGTTTTTGAAGCTAAAAACGCCGCCGCTCGCCGCTTGTACTTTTTTTAAAAAACCCGCCGCCACTCGCCGCCGGTGTATGACTGGCGGCCGCCGAATTCAAATTTGTTTTGGTTTTGTTTCAAAAACTGCCATAGGAATGAAATGATACCATATTCGATATTTATCGATTTCAATTTATATCGATATTTACCCCATTCAATATATCGATATATTTGTTCAATATGTTAAATCTCAGACGCCGGTAGTCGCCGCCGCCGCTGCTCGTATTTACCCTCGCCCGCCGCCGCCGATCAATATGCTATGGCGCACAGGTCTACCTCCCCCGAAAACATTCAACATGAACAGTAAAGTTTAATTAAAAATAAATCAACTCAAATATTTTTACAGCGCTCATGTTTTCACCCAGCGACCACAAATCATGAGATTTTTCTCATTATATCAATAGATGGCATTGCCATCTATGCCACCGTGGTAATATAGAAATAATGGTATCACTGGATTATACCGCAAAGATGAATATATCATTTATTATATTATGTTCTTAGCATTGAAAATGTGTAAAAAAAATTGAAATTGAATTATTTCAAAAACTATAAAAAAATTTGAAACATTTTCAATTAATTTTAAAAAAATTGTCTAGGGCCCTTTGGGCAAGTCTGGGCTCAGGAAAACTACAATTACAATTACAATTAGTACTCTGCTAGCAGCCAAATAGGCCTATGGCAGAGGAACATAAAAGTCCACATGCAGCATTAAGCATTGTCAAGCACATATACATGCACAATGCACATATATAAAAACAAAATGAATATATATATATATTTTTTGATTGAGCAGACGAACTCCCTATGGTGGTCTGCCTGACAGCATGCAGTAGGTTGTTGGGACGGACGCCATTTTGGTGCCAGCAGACCTCACAACATTGGAGTCAATGGGTGAGGGGTCAGAAGTGACCCCTGTCCCCTCCAGGTGGAGCAGCCTGGAGGTCTTATATGGCCTAGTGAGCCATTAAGTCTGGGCAGTGTGTTGTAGGCAGCAGGAATGACTGGATCAATGGTGGAGGCCTCCATTCTCATCTCCTTTGTGCTTTTGTGCCTTTTGGCCCTTGTGTTGTATTTACGGGGTCTTGGCTGGTGGAAGTCACCAGCCAAGGTGTGTAAATAATCACTGCCTTCGTTCTGTAAGTTTATTAAATACGTTTTATTTTACCTACTCTTGTGTCGTGTCAGTCATTAAGGGGAGTTACCGCGGGAGGGTGGGGAATGTCCGGTGGGGAACCGTCCTATTTTTCCGGTAACTCGTGTTGGCTTGCGGTGGAAATGGAGTTCCACCGCGATATTCTCGTCGTGGCGACGTGGTTCTCGTCATGTCCATCGAGGGAGGCTCCGTCGAACTGACACCACCTGGTTTGAACCGTGATAGGCCGTTACGGGTGCAATCCCGTCTCCGTTAAGGAGCCTGGAGCTGGGTAAGTTGGTTTTTCTTGCCTGGGGGTATTGCGACGGACCGATCGGGTCGTTTCACACCACTGCCTCAGGAAGAGAGTTCCATTGCCTTATAACTCTAGGGGGAAAAAAGACCAATACTATGAATCTGTCCTAGCAAAATATCTCCCTAATTTTCTTAGAGTGGTCAGCCCTGCCTATATGAACATCACTAGACTGAGGTTTAGGACAATCACTACGTGTAATTCTTCCAAACAATTTCAAACTTAACTCATCCCCAATTTCCCTCCCCCCTTCTTGTCAAGACTGCAGATCAAACCTCAATCGATTGTCCATTATGTTCCCATACCCGCTTACCACATGAACCCGAAGAACAGCATTGGAACTGTTAAATTAAATAAATTCACCTTAACTTTAAATTTGCATGAAGAAATTTTAGGCAATATGTACAGTTAGTAATAAAATCAATTTGAAAATGCAGTTTCCCTGCCCTTGAATAGAAATTATTCAAATTCAAGTTCATTCAGTTGTTAAGATTTAACAATGAACTGATAACGTGCCACATATGTCAATCCGGAAAATCATCAAGATTGGAATATATGACGTCACTAATTTAAATAATTCATCCAGTTTTCTTTCATTCTGAAATTGACAATTCAAAGAGAGAAAGAGAGAGAGAAAAAAGCTCCTACATATGGCAACTGACCCAAATGACACACACTTTACAATGGTAATTGTTACCAAGAGCTTTTTTTTGTTACGGTAATCCAAAAAAAAAAAACCTAGATCTAAAGAGCGTTAGACTATATGAAGTAACCCATTTCTCAATGAAACACTTTCAAAAATATGTTAAAACATGTGGTTAACACGAACAAAGAAAAAAATCTTCCTTTTTTTCAGTATACGATATAAATACTGGAAGAAAACGTTTCAAACAGCCATTTTACTAACACAACTTGCAGAAACAAAATTGTTCAATTTGAACGATTACAATACTTTCAACGTACGGCTCGTACATCGTTTTTTTTTTTACGAAACTTTCTACCAAACTGTTAAAACATCAGAATCATTTACGTAAGTTTAATAGGAAAAACGTCTCAGAAATGTTCAGAAGTAACTTTAATATTTAGAAACTAGAAGAGTAACACATTTACCCTTCTAGTTTCTAACATAATAAAAAATAAAATAATTAAAAAATAATTTTACAACATCTTACCAAACTAGAATGGCAAATTTGAGAACATTGTGGTCGGTGGCAACTGCAATCGTCGTCATCGTCGGATTGTTGAATGATGTCAACTGCAAACGACGGGGAAGATGTTCGTATTTTCATTCATATTTAAGCCTATAGAGAGAGCCGCTCCAGCACGTATAGGCCTATACGTGCTGCATGACGTCATAGTCATACAAATATATAAATATAAAGCCACCTTAAGCCTTCAAAACTAAAGCTAAATTTCAAAATGATAATAATTTTTTTAGAAAATTTTAAATTAATCATTTTTAATTATAAAATTACTAATCAATTAAAAGAAACGTTTCTTAAAACTTTTAATTTTTTATAAATATTGTTTGGTTTCGTGCATATTTAAAATGTAATTAATGAATTTCAATTTTAAATTTCTAATTAAAACCACCCTGGAAAGCAGAAACGTAGCAGAAACTTTATTCTGTTCTAATTATTATTTCTATTTTCCGCTTTTTAACTTTTCATAAAAAATTCTTAACTATAGTTAAATGAACGGTTAATTTTCAAACTCTATTTATTCCGTCTTTAAGAAGCAAAACTTAAAAGAAACTGGAAAGTGTTTTAGAAACTAGAAGGGTACTTACTATACCGCAAAATAAACTTTTTACGTGAATTTGAAAATGAGCCAAGTTTAACTGCGGACGAATCTGATCGACTTTGATCACATTTTCAACAGATCCGAATTCTGATGGAAACAATGGACAACAACAACAACAATACCAAAACAGTAATTACTAATTGTCTATAAAAATGTACAATTTAACAAATTTCATTCAAAAATTTCAATTTATTTCTTGTTGTTGTTGTTGTTTCATATAGCAGATCCAAATGACCATCAACTTCGAAGAACTCAAAGCCAATCTTCAATGTCTTCCAGTAAGTTCTTCATTGAGGTGTTTTACTTTGTTGTAGATTAGTTTCAGAACGTCTCTCAAGTTAATAATATTTGTCTCTGTATTGTAACTTAAGGTGGCGATGAAGACGATGAGCAAGACGAAAGCATATTTTGCATGTGGCGCGAACGGGGTACGACATGCATAGCCCATTGCAAAGAAAGTCCGCGTTACACCAGTACGTGCTACTTTATGCCCTCAATGTATGATCCCTACCGTGGCCAATGCCACTGCAAAAGAACACCCAAACCAAATTGGAAAGGAAGCAATGGAAAACACAACAAATTGCCATTAAGTATAACGATACCGTGCGATCACACCAACTTTGATAAGAAATGCAAAGACGACTGCGAAGACAATCCGCTTTACATGAAAACGTGCAACTACGTGGCATCAAGCAGACACGCTGATGAAGGCTTATGTCACTGCTCGAGAATCAGAAAACCAACGCCAGCTGCATACAACCCAAGTTCGAGACAAAACAATAGACAGTTCTAAATTGTCGCCAACTTATGACAGTCTTCAACTGTTAAATCATATTACCAAAAGAAAATAACTGTAATATGTTTGAAAGTTTTTGTGTTTTGTATTATGCCACGAAATAAAACTTTCAATTGGGAAACATAATGTCTGATTAACTTAATTTAATTCAATGTGAAAAAGTGTTATTAGGCTGATAGGTAGCCAGGACCGGCGTTAGGACAAGACAAGCGAGGCAACTGCCTTGGGTCCCACGCTTTCAGGAGCCCCGCACTGTTGACTAAACATTTTTTTCTCAGCGCCGCTCATCGCTTACTGCCTAGCCTGCCTTGAGCCTTGCATACTCTAGGGCCGGCCCTGTAGGTAGCAAATGGGACAGCTATTCAATGCGACGGTTGAATGTGTCATTTTCGACATCGGTTAGCACCTCGTGTTCAGAATGTTGCTTACTGAACTAATACTAAGTTCAGACTGGCACTTAATACGCTACTGAACACTCTACTCAATACCATTTATGTTGTCTTAATGCACACCAATCCAGTATTCAATTCTGGGGGTAAGCAATCACTGAACACATGATATATTCCATACTTGCCCATTGGGGTGGGCACCAAAGGGATGCTCACGTGATTGTCCATCAAGGTCCCTCATGAAACAGTTGCAAAGTGGATCTAGACTGTGACTTTCTATAGAAAAAAACAATTATTCAGGGCCTCTCACCATTGGTTGAGATAACAAATGGTGACGCCTTGGGGTCAGAGTTGCTCCACCTTGGTGGTGACTGGTGTTTTGGGTAAAAGATGACGCAGAGCAATGACTGGGCATGTCCGTTTTCTGATGTTGAAATGCAAGCGGTAGCTATGGCCAGTTGCTCTTTCTCAGCACAGCAGAAAGTGGACCAGAAATAGTTCCTTCCATGGCAATTCTCCAGACTCGAAGGATCTTCTCAAAAATTGAGTGCTATTTGGAGACTTCGCGAACTCCAATGTAGCCTCTTATAACACGAGTAGTTCAAAACACACAAAATATTTTCTAAAAACTAAACAGCTCCGTGGAAATTAATGAAAGATCCTCAATCGAATCTCCAATATGTTCCCATACCTTCTTTGCACATGAACCGGAAGTACAGCAATGCAGTTTCCCGATTTGATTGTCCCTCTGCCCTTGAATTGTTAATTATTCAAATTCAAGTTCATTCCGTTTAGTCGTTTGCACGTAGTTGTTAACAGTTAACAATGAACTGATAACGTGCCACATAGTCAACGACTACATAATCATCAATGACGTCACTAATTTAAATAATTCATCCAGTTTTCTTTCATTGAAATCGACAATTCAAAGAGAGAGAGAGAGAAGAAAAAAACACTAACATATGGCAAATGGCCCACATGCCACACACTTTACAATGGTAATTGTTACCAAGAGCCCTTTTTTTGTAAATTCATTCATACAAATATACGTTACCAAGCAACCCGTTTCTCAATGAAATTTTCAAATAACATATGTTAAAACATGTGGTTAACACGAACAAATGAAAAGATCTTCCATTTTTTTTCACCATAGCATATAAATCCTGGAAGAAAACGTTTCAAACGGCCATTGCCACATCGATTTCACGTACTGTAATACATACAACAGTAAAATCTTTACTAACTCAACTTGCATTAACAAAATTGTTCAATTTGAACGATTCCAGTACTTTCAACGTACGGCTCGTACATCGTTTTACTAAACTTTTTACCGAACTGTTAAAAATATCAAAATAATTTACGTAAGTTTAATGGGAAAAACGTCTCAGAAATGTTCAGAAGTAACTTTAATATTTGAATATGATTTAGAAACTAGAAGAGTTTTTATTAATTTAATTAAATATCCTTAAGATAACTCATTTACCCTTCTAGTTTCTAAAAACATGTTAAATTTCTTCTTGATAAAATAATTCATTGCTAATTTTACATGTTAACGAACTAGAATGGCGAATCTGAGAACATTGTGGTCGGTGGCAACTGTAATCGTCGTCATCGTCGGATTACTGAATGATGTCAACTGCAAACGACGTGGAGGCCGTGCGTATTTTCATTCAAATTCAATTTTAAATTCTTCATAGACTCGTTGAGTCATTGTAGAAAAATCTTGTCAAAGTCTTATTGAGATATATACGGAGCCCTGTAAAGGACATGCGAGATTTTTTTAAAATATCGACATTTCCCAGAATCTCGACATTTCGACTTTAAACTCAAAATTTCGACTTTAATCTCGACATTTCGACTTTTGATCTCTTATTCGCTCATGTTAATTATGCCACTCTAATCGTGAAATTATTGCAAGCGCCCTCTTGTAGCAGCAATAATTTAATTATTAAGAGTATGATGCGCACAACATGGCATAATTAACATGGCCGAATAAAAGAGATTAAATGTCGAAATTAAAAAAAAAATCTCGCCTGTCCTTTACTAGAATCCGTAGATATATTTTTGATCCGGTTTCTTAAAATAATTTTTAATAAATTGTTTCTTTTAACACGAATTTCCTTTTTTTCAAGAAAAAATATTCCAGTCACTTGTTATTAAACTGTAGAAAAATGTTTGAAACATATTTTGCCAGTTTGAAATGTGTAACATTATCTCATTAACTAATTAGGACGTCGAAACGCTTGGAAACGAATTGACCAAAGTACTAATTTCGGCACAGCTCCTCATCTCCCAGACAAAAATCCTGGTAAAAGTTCAGTTCGATGAAAGTTTATATAAACCAATCAAATCAATTGACTGTTTAATTTTCAATTAAAAGACCAACTGGCCTTAGTACCATATGGAAGGCATCCGGAGACCAACGTGGACTACAGAAACAATAATAAAGAAGCCTATGGTAAAACCCAAACCATATTTCATTTTATCTTTCGTTTTCAGAAGAGCACTAAAACTAGAATGGTAGCTGTTATCACTTAAGAGGGTATTTTAGAAACTAGAAGGGCAGCTCAGTCAATTAAGTGTATTTTCATTTAAGGGACCTCCAATACTAGGATATTACTAATAGTTTTAAGAAAATATCCTTCCTTTAACCAATTAGGAACGACTTCAACCAGTGGTACACAAAGTACTGATTTCGGCAGACGTTCCAGTGTCAGCAGCCACAATCCTGGTAAAGTTCAGTTCGATGAAAATTTAAATAAACCAATCAAATCAATTGGCTGTTTAATTATCAATTAAAAGACCAACTGGCCTTAGTACCATTTGGAACCCGTTCGGAGACCTCAGAGACCAACTCGGATTACAGCAAAGACAATAATGATGTCCATGGTAAAACACAAGGTGGCTTTATAGATATTCACTTTGCTTTTATCTCTGTTTACGGCGCCACTGCAGTCGCTAATTTATGAAAATAATCACGTTTTTCCAGGGCAAAACGGACAGAATGTTAACAGACAGACTGGTAAGTCTGACGGTATAATGTTTATCGTCTTTCGGTAAAACATTAATTAATTATAAGTCACTAATTAATATTAACTTCTCTTTGTGTATTTTTTATTAGCTCCAATGGGTGAATTCCAGAATCAACGAGCTCAAAGCGGTTAGATTAGTAATTAAGAAGGTTTATGAACGGTTAATTTTCGATTTTCTAATTATTAATCCGTCTTTAATTCCGAAGCAAAAATTTAAAGAAACTGGAAAGTGTTTTAGAAACTAGAAGTGTATTTTCATGTTGATATCTTATGTTTGAAAATGAGCGAACTTTAAGCAGACGATGTTTTGTGGTCTAGAAAAAGTTTATTTTGAACGATATCAAACATGAAAATACCTTCTTAAGTGATTAACCTTTCTAGTTTCTTAAACACTTTCTAGTTTCTCTTCTGAAAGACAGAATTATTCAAGAGTTCGAAACTCAGCTGTTCATAAAACCACCTTTAAGACCAAAAGTGTGATTCAAGTGTTTCTTTTCTATAGGAGGTGGTGGCGCTTACAACGTTCCTTACAGAGGCGACCAAACTGCGTACCAAACTCCACCTAATGGACAGACGTCATTCAGTAAACAAATACGTTTAGCATTTTAAATGAATATACACTAATTCTTCCCTTTACGGCCGAGATACGTTATGAGAAAGTAGGCTGTAAAGCGAAATTGCCGTATAACGAATCATTTATTTTCACCATAAGTGACAACATAGTAAATTGCATGTAGGCCGACAGAATTATGTGCAGGGCTCGGATTTTTATGCAAAAAATATCAAGCAAATGTTTCTCAATCTGTGGCCCAAGTGCCAATTGTGAAGTAATCATCATCATCATTAGAGCAACCTGCAATTATGCGTTTTCTAATCAAAAAAGGCTGGTTAGAGGCTAGATGTATGGTTCTATCAGTTCTAGCCTCTAACCAGCCTGTTTTTTATTGAAAAAACAACAACATAATTGTTGGTTGATATAAACGGGGGGGGGGGGGATTGTTACTTCACAATTGGCACTTGGGCCACAGATTGAGAAGCATTGGCTTCATATATTTGCATAAAAATCCGAACCCTACTCATTATAGTAGGCTAGCTGTCTGGTTACTATCAGTTGTCAACTAAAGTTCTAGTCTCTAACCAGTGTTTTTGATTGAAAAAACATAACTGTTGGCTGATCTAAACGGGTTTGTTACTTCACAGTTGGCTCACATGGGCCATAGATTGAGAACCATTTGCTTGATATATTTGCATAAAAATCCTATCCCTAATTACGTGGTTTCCCAATTTTTTCTTTGGCCGTATTTATCGCAAAAACAAACTTGGGCTGTAAATAGAAACTGAGCTATAATAAAAAAGGCCGCGTTATAATAGCAAAACGCCGTATAAAGAGGGGGCCGTATAGCGAGGTATGGGTGTATTATTCCCATGGTGAGGTGAGGAACCCCCAATACTAGGATATTACTAATAGTTTTAAGAAAATATATCTATCTATAAATTTTTCCTTTAACCAATTAGGAACGACTTCAACCAGTACTGGTACACAAAGTAGGCCTACTGATTTCGGCAGACGTTCCAGTGTCAGCGGACAACATTCCGGTAAAGTTCAGTTCGATGAAAATTTATATAAACCAATCAAATCAATTGACTGTGTAATTTTCAATTAAAAGACCAACCAGGAAGGCATTCGGAGACCAACTCGGACTACAGAAACAATAATAATGAAGCCTATGGTAAAACCCAAACCATATTTCATTTTATCTACGTTTCCAGAAGAATACCAAGGAGAAATTGAAAGCTTTTTTTAAAAAAAAAACAAAAACTAGAATGGTAGCTGTTATCACTTAAGAGGGTATTTTAGAAACTAGAAGGGTAGCTCAGTCAATTAAGTGTATTTTCATTTAAGGGACCTCCAACACTAAGATATTACTAATAGTTTTAAGAAAATATCCTTCCTTTAACCAATTAGGAACGACTTCAACCAGTGGAACACAAAGTACTGGTTTCGGCAGACGTTCCAGTGTCAGCAGCCACAATCCTGGTAAAGTTCAGTTCGATGAAAATTTATATAAACCAATCAAATCACTTGACTGTGTAATTTTCAATGAAAAGACCAACTGGCCTTAGTACCATTTGGAACCCATTCGGAGACCTCAGAGACCAACTCGGACTTCAGCAACAACAATAATGATGTCCACGGTAAAAACCAACAATGTGTATTTCATTCCAATAATTAGACTTAAAGCAGTGTTGGGACAAATTACTTTTAAAAGTAATCAATTACAATAATTACTAATTATGTCAGTAAAAAAGATAATTAATTACAATTGATCATTTTTTTCAAAGTAATTTAAAATCACATTTAACATGCAATGAGACTTCGAAGTTGCATTGTCATGAGCTTCTATAGAAACCCCTTAAATTATAAAAAAAGCCCACTCTGAATTTGCCTAACTTTTGAGTAATGTATTGTGGCACAGGAAACGAAGACATTCTTGTCTTGGCAGACTTCACTGAGAATGTATTGCACCTAACATTTCTTCTGTCGTTCTTCCAGTTTACTTGCAATGCATTTTCAAATTTGCATTGTCATGAACATCTATAGAAACACCTCAACCAAGCCCACTCTGAAGTGGGCGTTCATGCAGTGCACCATGAATATATGAAGACATTCTTGTCTTGGTAGACTTCACTGGAAATGTATTTCATGCGACATTTCCAGTGTCTCTCTTCCAGTTTACCTGAAATGTATTTTTGAATTTGCATTGTCTTAACTAATTTATGTCGTTAAATTTTTTAAGAGTAGAATGGTTCAAGGACGGGAAGACTCAAATAAATGAGTCTTTTTTGTTAAACATTGTCCGGTAATGGGACAGGGAAAGTTTCTCTTCATTTTGCTTTTGAAAAACAGAGTAACCCGAGTTTAATGAGGGGTATTTTCACATTTTAAAAACCCAGCTAATCTCGACAAGCAAATTGTACATCTTTCAAAACAGAGCATTCCCAACTTGCTGTTACTCAGTACCAACAAGGAAACAGAAAAAGTGAGACTGAATCCAGTTACGGCAACTCACAATACGATACCGGTCGTAATCAAGGAGGTTATTGGCACCAACAGTCAAACCAGAGAAAACAACTGACAGGTATATTAATTCAAAAATGACTTATATAAAGCCCAAATTCAAGAAGAAAAAGTTGACACTTGGACTCTCAGTACACAGTTCTAACACAGAAAACCCTTGTTTTAAGGAGTTTTTCGAGTTAAAATTCAAGTGCTAACATTTAAAGAGCTAACATAAAGCTCATGAGCTGGGCTAAAAAAATTTATAAAATCAGCCATGGGCCTTGTTAGTTTCAAGGGCCTCATAGGCCTGGTGAGCTCTATGGGCCCAGTGATGTTTGTGTGCCTTATGAGTATTGTGGGCGGTTTGAATACAATGTTTTTTTTCATAGGAGGGGAACACAAAGACGACTTTCGGAACACTTTTCAACTGCAAAATGAAGTCAAAGTTGTTTGGGCTGAGTTTGCAATGTGATTGCAATGTATTTTCTATGGAAAGATTCGAGGTGGTCGGTTTTGGCAACAACGCGATATCATTTTACAGTCGAAAAGGCTTCCAAAAGTCGTCTGTGTGCCAAGGGCCTTACTTCAAAGCTGGTGGAAAACATGAAATTTGATATTTCACCAACTATACAGTAAAATGTTTAGTGTGTTGCGTTATTTCTTTACTCTTCTAGTCTCGAAGTTGCTAACAAACATTGTACTTTCTTTGTATAACCTAAGGTGGCGATGGAGCCAATGGAAAACACAACGAATTGCCATTAAGTATAACGATACCGTGCGATCACACAAACTTTGATAAGAAATGCAAAGACGACTGCGAAGACAATCCGCTTTACATGAAAACGTGCAACTACGTGGCATCAAGCAGACACACTGATGAAGGCTTATGTCACTGCTCGAGAATCAGAAAACCAACGCCAGCTGCATACAACCCAAGTCCGAGACAAAACAATAGACAGTTCTAAATTGTTGCGAACTTATGACAGTCTTCAACTGTTAAATCATATTACCCAAAAAGAAAATAACTGTAATATGTTTGAATGATTTTGTTATTTTTTGTATTATTCCACGAAATAAATCTTTCAATTGGGAAACATAATGTATGCTGAACTTCCTTTTAAATGTGACAGCAATTTAAGAGGGCTCCATAGAAAAACACTTGCATAAATTGCAAGGTAGATGGCGCCATGCAACCTCCAGAAGTGACAAACTACACTCGTCGCCAATTAGTTGAAATCGAATGCACCCTTTTAGCTCTAAACGTGCGTCCAAAACAATCTTAATTATCAGCACGTGGACAAACTTAACCCATAAACACAATATAAGTGAAGAGAGAACACGTGTAGAGAAAGAGCGATGACGTAATTAAGTTTGCACGTGAAGAAAAAAAGGAAGAAGGTGAGTCATAGAGTTGAAAGAGTGTTAGTACATTTCTATGGGAGGAGGGCTAGTGGCGCCATCTAACGCTATGCACGCACAAAATAAATTATCTATACTTGGATTCATAAGTCGTGTTTTTGTTCTGCCCCTGTAAAGTCGAACCACTCATGATACAGGCAGTTAGAAAACGGGATGAACAGAAGTAGGCTCCGCCCTTTTTATGACGACCGGCAACTTCTAATTGGTTGGTTATGTAGTCTGACGTCACATGCTCCGCCCCCGTTTCAACGTCGAACCACACAACAAACCAATTAGAAGTTGTCGGTCGTCATAAAAAGGGCGGAGCCAACTTCTGTTCTCCCCGATTTCTAACTGCCTGTCTCATGACCACAGCGTTTTTGTTTGCACTGGTTCAACTTAGACGCAAACATGTTGCAAACTAAAAAAGTCAGTGGCGTAGCTACCGCTCGAAAACTGTAAACGATTTTGAATTGATTCATACCATTAATCGGATTAAGCCTTAAAATCAATGTCAGTTTAAACAATTAAATCGAAGTTTAACAAAATCGATTCTCCGATTGATTGAATCGGAAATCCTTAGAACTTCAACCACTAAACCTAATAATGCAGACCATATGCTTCTACCACAAACGCAGAAGAAAAAAAACACGCCTCCAGCACAAATGGGGTGCATGGCACTATAAGACGCCATGTTAAAAGAAATTTGATGTGTCATTTCCGTTCCGTTTCGTGTTCAAACTGAAGAAACATTCTTAGTACACAGAATCTCTCGATTTGTCGAGCTGAGTAACCCATAAAGCCCATCAGGCCCATGAAGCCGACCAGGCCCCCAGGCAATTAGAAATCGGAACATACAGAAGTTGACTCCGCGTTTTTTCTGACGACGGGCAACTTCTAATTGGTCTGTTGTGTGGTTCGACGTTGAAAAGGGCGGAGCATGTGACGTCAGACTACATAACCAACCAATTAGAAGTGGCCGGTCGTCATAAAAAGGGCAGAGCCAACTTCTGTTTATCCCGATTCCTGTATACCAGGCCCACGAAGCCGATCAGGCCCACAAAGCATAACGGCTTTTATAATAAAATTAGTGGGGTAACCCGTCGTAAATGACGGGAGCCAAATTCACAGGCAATTGTGCCCAGTATTAGAATTTCCTTTCCTCCGCCCTTTTATTACGTCAGACCAAGTAACAAACAAATTAGAAATTGATGACGTTCATAAAAGGGCGGAGCAAAAGAAATTCTAATGCTGGGCACAATTGCCTGTGATAAACTGTAGTTTAATTTTGCTACTATTATCCCCTCCCCTTTTTATATTTGAAAGAGAAAATGAGTTTTCATTTTCTCTGGTGTGCGCATGCGCGTTGTTTGTTCCTTTTTTTACTCCTTTCATTTCAATGTCCAGTCACCCCCTCCCACTTTTTCCCCCTCCACGTTTCTCTCTCTCCCACCTTCTACACTTTCCTACCTTTTCTCCTCTCCAATTTAATATCAATGGGGTTCTTGGATGGGGAGAGTGCAACATATAGTTGACCTTGAGAAAAAAAGCGGTTCATTTATTCATTTAAATTTATATAAATTGCACAGCGTTAACCACACACACACAGAGACCTGGCTTAATATATATATAATGTCCAGCCCATGAAGTGTTCTGAACTGCGCTTTTTTTACAAAGTTCCAACAGCCCATGGGCATTAATATGTAGGTCTCTAACTTCCAACGACTTTTTTTTAAATAATTATTATCTGCGCGCAGCCTAAACTAAACGAAATTACCAAAATTTGAAAGAAGAAAAAAAAAACCTGAAAACAAGAACTGCCAACCACCTACACACGCTGTCCCACACCTAGTCAAGTCACAAAACCACGTCATATGGTTGATTTTTATGCAAATTTTAAACCATGTGACATTTCGTATAAAATGCACTCTGTAAACGTAATCGTACACGTTATCGTCAGTAGACCTACAGCCTAGAAAAGAACGTCGCGCGTCACACACCTCAATTTATTGCTCAAGAGTGGTAAGTGGTACCACAAAATTTCACATTCTATATTTTCAATATATGTAGAGAATTTAAGAGAATATATTAATTAGTAGAAAATTTTCTTAATATCTCTAAAAAATATTTTCTCTATTTTGAAAAGTAGTCAAAAGTTTGCATAAAATTACACCAAAAATGCATATTAATCCTATCTCTCTTTTGAGTACAAATAGGATGCAGTAAAAATGTATAATTATTATTTTTATTTTGGGGAAAATTTTCAATAAAAATTCGCTAAATTTATTCGTTCAAAAAGGGCCACACGAACCACTTTGGTGTGTTTTAAGGTTCGACTGCTAAATGTGGTCGGAAGTGGCTGCACGGGTTGTGGTTTACAATATATTTTCTATGAAAAGACGTTGGACCGTTTACATACAACTTGTTACATTTGTCGTCAAACTCGACTACTTAAAAAAGTGGCTCGCCTACTAATTGAGACCTTTATAGTGTTATGCTGGGGCCACATTAACGCCTAATGCCGTTAATTGCCGCAGTATTTGACATTAAACACAGTTGTAGTCAAGACTTAACGTGCTAATTTATTATCGTTATTATTAATGGCGTTAGACGTTAGGCGATAGTTCGGGTGGCGGTCTTTTTTGACACATCAAAGCGATTTACCGCGTATAGTTTAATCTATATTTTTTACGTTATTGCGATAATGGACGTTAGACGTTAACGTTAGTGTGGCCCCCACCATTATAAATTGAAAACATTTTCACACAAAATGTGTATTAAATTCAATTGTCTGTTATTTCAGTACGAGCTCCGTAATTTCCGTAATATGCCGAAAACGTCGACGTTAATATTTATGGCCATTTTTATGGTTGGATTTCTGGATGACGTCACTTGTGGAAGAAGTAATTTAGTCTTACCTTTTTTTCATCATTTTTTTTTTACATTGCAAGATTTACTTTTCAAAATTAATACATTAAAACCTGAATAAAACGGAAATAATCGTTTATAAAACGGAAACCTGGCTAAAGGGGAAAAAATCCTGAGCACTTTTACCTTATTAAGTTTGTTTTTACGTATACACCTCCATAAAACGGAAAACTGCTAGAACGGAAAAATTGTCTTGAAACCAAAGTATTCCGTTTTATCCAGGTTTTGCAGTGTGAAGGGCTGACACAAATTAAAAGCGCACTTGAACTTCAAACCTCTTGAAAAAAGGTTTGCTAATTTAGCAACACTTGTTAGCTCTCCAAACACAGGTCAACCCTTATACCTCGTACACAAATGATAATTTAAATGCATTTAAATGCAATAAACGTGTTCTACAGAGCCCCGTGAAGGGCAAACTAACAATATATCGAATTCAATTTATTCAGTTAATAATCTGAAAATATTGAGTTAATTAACTTAAATATAATAAAAACTATTGATTTAGTATTTCAATTTAAAAAATATTAATAATTAAAGTGAATTTTTATTTGGTTCATGTCCTTAACTGGATTCCGTATAATTCACCTAAACACATTTAATTTGAATTCATTTAACTCATGTGGGTGTACAAGGGCTAACTTAAACCCTCTGATCTAAATATCAATAAATAAGTTTGTTTTGGTGCTAGAATCTTGCTTGGAGGGTTCAAGTGCCAATTTTCATTTTTAAATTCGCTAATTATTTGTTCAAATTAAAATATTTCAGGTGGCCAAAATAGAAACCGAGATTATCGTCCAGAAGGTAGGCCTATACTTTGATTGAAAATATTAATTATGAATTCTTATTATTTCATTAATTATTAACATGTTTCTTTTATTTGTTGATTAATATATATTTTAGACGGTAATTATGATTCCAATAATGGGCGTCACCAATCAAACACTCAGTACACAAGTAATAAGAGCTCTTAGTATATTTTTTAATTTTTTTTAAATTCTTCCAACTGAATATCAATTTTTAAACCCTTGTAATACCTTTGTACACAACACATGAGTTAAATGAATTCAAATTAAATGTGTTAAGGTGAATTATACGGAATCCAGTTAAGGACATGAACACCAAATAAAAATTGACTTTTATTATTAATATTTTAAATTGAAATACTAAATCAATATTTTAATGTCAATAGTTTATAATATTTAAGTTAATTAACTCAATATTTTCAGATTAATTAACTGAATAAATTGAATTCGACATATTGTTTGTTTGTCCTTCACAAGGCTCTGTAGAACACGTTTATTGCATTTAAATGCATTTAAATTATCAGGTGTGTGTACTATACCTAGGTATTAGAGCGTTCTTGAATTTTGATCTTGATTAGCAAAAATAATAATGTTATTATGGGCCATAATCAGAAACATCAGTAGCTTGCTTAGCTTCAATGCAAGTAGATCATTTATTTTGTGCGTGTATAACGTTAGATGGCGCCACTAGCCCTCCTCCCATAGAAACGTACTGCAGACAATCTTCAACTCTTGACTCACCTTCCTTCCTTTTTTTTGTCACGTGGCAAACTTTTAATTGCGTCATCGTTATTCAATCTACACGTGCTCTCTCTCTCTTCACTTATATTGTGTTTCTGCAGGGTTAAGTTTGTCTAAAAGGGTGCATTCGATTTCAACTTAATTGGCGAGGAGTGTAGTTGGCCAACCTATAGAGGTTGCATGGCGCCACCTACAACTATTTTTTTCTATTGAGCCCTCTTAAGTAATGTTGTAAAATTACTAGGATAAATTCAACTTGTTTAGAAGAAATTTAAAGTTTGTTCGAAACTAGAATAGTAAATGCATATATGACTTAATTTGTTGTTGTTGTTTTTTCGCTTCAACGAGTTTTTTCGTTAAAAACTTTGAAAATATATTTTCAACTTTTTCCTAAATACAATTTCAAATGATAAATTCTCTAGAAACAACATTATAGAAAAAAAAAATTCAAATTGTTTCCAAAACTAGAATGGTAAAAGGTCATGCTAAAGGTTTCTTCATGGCAATATCTTAAAAAATAAACAATTTTATAGTTCAGTTTGAAAAATAACCGGATTTTAGGTGTTTTATTGAAAATTTCATTAAAAAACTATTTTCACCTTTTTCAAACTTGTCATAAAAAGTTTATTTTGAAAGATATCATCATTCAAAAAAAACTTTTAGCATTATCAACAACTATTCTAGTCTCTAAAACACTTTGAATTTTTACGTAATGCTTCTTCTGAAAAAACGTTCGCTTGAAAAATATAAATTTTCTCAAAATCGCGAGCCCGTCCTATAGAACATAATAGCCATTGCAGTGGCGCCATCTGGCGTGTCGAAAACAAAATAAATATATATAAAACCACCTTTAAAAGAAAATTTTTATGCTGTTCTAATGGTCCAGGCCGAAAAATTGAATTTCGTGTTATCCGTTTTGTATGTTTATAAATCCCTTTTTTTTTTCTTTTCTTCTTTTTGTCAAGGTCCTTTGAATATCCATGGAAACGGACAGGCAGGTTTCCAGTTGCCTCCATATTCACCACGTAAGTAACTAAAACACTGAATCTGAACTCAATTAACTTTTAATTACTTCAACAATTGGAAAATTTTTATTTCTTGTTAGACCAAAGTCAACATGGAGATGGTCAATACAATGGTAATTCCAGTCTACTAAATTAATAAAATTCCAATCAGTGACGCGTTTATATCTGTTGAGGCCCCTAAGTAGTGTGATATTTCTAGGCCCCTAATGTTTGAAACAAGTTTTCAAAAGTTTTCTCTTTTGGAGCCCCTAAAAATTGGAGGCGCAGTGCGCTTCTATAGTGCGCTTACGCCAATAATCGTCACTAAATATTCCCAATCGCTTAAAAAAAAGCTTTGTTTCATACTTTAGATAACAAAAGAATGAAATCAATGGACATGATCACATATTACAAGTGTGATGAACACAATTGGTATCAGATCTGCCGTCAAAAATGTCCGAATGACATTCCGCATTACAACGCACAGTGTAAAGCCGTCGACAGAATGAATCGAAAAGAGTATGACATTAAATTCTGCCTTTGTGTTCGTCTTCCGGACAATGGAATGTCAGAACAAGAAGTGAACGAAATGTACGATCTGCCGATAAGCCAATTGCCCAAAATCACAAACCACCAATGGTCCAGAATGTCCAACAATCCAACGCACGGAATGGCCGGAACCTCAACGCACGGAATGGCAGGAACCTCAATGCACGGAATGGCAGGAACCTCAATGCACGGAATGGCAGGAACCTCAACGCACGGAATGGCAGGAACCTCAACGCAAGGAATGTCCAGAGACGGCAGAGGCAGGTCGACAGTTTCATTTTAGAAAAACCCTTCCGAGGCTTTCCCCGATGCCTTCGACAAAAATTTCGTTAATTTACCAAAAATGATTTATTTCATCTGTTTAACATGTGACGTAATGTCTTTTTGGTTTGTTTGTTTGTTCTTTATGAGAAATAAAACTTTTAAAATGAAATATTATTTCATAAAATGTCTCGTGTGATTTTACTGAGTTTATTAGACTTAACGTATTACTTGTTAAGATGGTGTTTAACTCGGTATTATTGTACCGTAAAATTGGGTCATTTTTAAACTAAACTAAAAACTAGGAATGGGGCATTCGAATCCTCGATATTCGGCGAATCTTAAAAAATATTCGAGATTCGAAAACTCGAATCTTTGCCGCTTTTTTCGTCTTTCGAATCCTAACCTTTAAAAAAAACTGTTAAAACTTTGGTTAATTATTATTATAAAATTAGTTTCAACTCCATTGACGTCCAATAGGAGCGTTAGCTAACAAACAAAAAACCGGCGATTGTTGCAATTTCGGTGTGGTATCCGGATCACCAATGGATCACTTTGTGGCGACCCTGAGTGAAGCCACACTTGTTTTTTTATTATTAATAACTTAATATTTAATACTAGTGGGGTAACTCGTCATAAATGACGGAAGCAAAATTCACAGGCAATTGTGCCCAGCATTAGAATTTCTTTTCCTCCGCCCTTTTATGACGTCAGACCAAGTAACAAACCCAATTAGAAATTGATGACGTTCATAAAAGGGCGGAGCAAAATAAATTCTAATGCTGGGCACAATTGCCTTTGATAAACTGTAGTTTAATTTTGCTACTATTATCCCCTCCCCTTTTTATATTTGAAAGAGAAAATGAGTTTTTCATTATCCTCTGGTGTGCGCATGCGCGTCATTTGTTCCTTTTTTTACTCCTTTCATTTCAATTTCAGTCACCCCCTCCCACTTTTTTCCCTTCCACGTTTCTCTCTCTCTCTCCCCCTTCTACACTTTCCAACCTTTTCCCCCTCTCCAATTTAATATCATGGGGTTCTTGGATGGGGAGAGCGCCACATAATCTTGACCTTGAAAAAAAAAGCGGTTCATTTATTCAAATTTATATAAATTCCGACGTGCTTCAAGTTTTTTGTCGTTAATTGATTGTCACAGAAATGGCTTAATATATATAATTATTACATTTATTTATAATATAGGATTCTTATATGAAGGATTCGAGAAATTCGGTAGATTCAAGAACCTTTTAGGATTCGGATTCGAGAAAATTTAGGATTCGTCACACCTCTACCAAAAAGCTTATTTTGAAAGATAACAAAACATGAAAATATCTCTTAAGTTATTGAGTTACCCTTCTAGTTTCTAAAACACATTCAAACTTCTCTTTATTTTGTACCTGAACGACATAATGACCAGAGTTCGAGGAATAAGTTTGAAAATGAACCAATTTTAAGCGGACGATATTTTTTTTTAATTTTTCTCTAACTAAAAAGTTTATTTTGAACGATATTAACATGAAAATACTATTGAATAATACAGCTACCATTCTAGTTTCTAACACTTTGCTTCTTTGAAACGCAAGAGTTAATGAATTTTAAATTAAATGTGTTTAGGTGAATTATACGGAATCCAGTTAAGGACATAAACCCAAATAAAAATTGACTTTAATTATTAATATTTTAAATTGAAATACTAAATCAATATTTCGTCAATAGTTTATCTGATTATATTTAAGTATTAACTCAATATTTTCAGATTATATTAACTGAATCAATTGAATTCGACATATTGTTTGTTTGTCCTTCGCAGGGCTCTGTAGAACATGTTTATTATTTAAATGCATTTAAATTATCAGCTGTGTGTACTAGGCATTACATAAAACATATTAACCACTACTGTCAATTCGTTTAACACAAAAAAATATTCCAATTCCTACCATTTCGTGTTAAACTGTTCCCAACATGTGGAGCTCAACATAATATTATTTCAATTTATTCATTACGGATCCACCAATTACTACAAAATAGGCTTAAAGCGACGTAAGTAGGACTACAACAGCTGCTGTTAACATATTATTCTCATGACCTTGTACTAGTTTACCCAAGGTTTACTCTATACTATTACCAAATAAAGTAGAACGTCGATTATCGGAACTAATGTCAGACATGCGCATATAGTTCCGATCGTAGCTAAATAAGGAGAACACACAGAAGCCCTGAATCTCATGTGCGGCGACATCGATGTATGTTGTGACAGAAACCCATGACCTTGTAATCGTTTACTCAAGCCACTTCTATGGAGCCGCCATTTTGAAAAGGATTAGAAACGAAATTTTAGCATAGAAGTCTATGGAAACTTGTGCACACGCGCAGAAAAAAAATATGTCACAAGTTAATGGCTCTTGTTTCCCTTCTGTGTATCTCTCCTTATTATTTCATATTATCTCCTCAAAAATTTCATATAATCCAAACTCCCAATAAAAAAGTGGAGAAAAGTAAGACAAAACCAAATGCAAAGAAAAATCTTTATTTCCATAAGAATAAGTAAAAGAAAATTCGTTCCGACAATGGATGGTTCCGATAACCGACTGTTCTGACGATCGACGGTTCCAATAACCGACGGTTCCGACAATCGACTGTTCCGATAACTTACCTTCGGATAATCGACGTTCTACTGCACATAATTCGAAGATAAAACCTGTCACCAAGCTAAATATTCCCCTCTTTGCAGTAACTTACTCATCAGTAAGTACACGTAATAAACTTCAACATAATTCATTCAATTTTTCAATATATGTGTCATTTTAACACATGTTATAAGTACCACGTACATCATGTATTTCACAGGAAGACACTGAATGAACCTTTATTTGTTTTCAATTGAAAAACAAATGTAACCCCGCACATGTTTCAGGATGTTTTTGGCTACCAGGAAACTACAATTGCCTCTATGACGTCAGCTTTATTCATTTCAAAAGATGATCATGTGTGATTTACGTAGAACTCCTAAAGGTACGTTTCCAATGAAACCCTTGAGTCATGCATGTACATCGAGTATGTACAACATGATCTTAACAACAGAAGGTATATTTCGGGACTGGGTCACTACAGCTACCAAGGGTCACTACAGCTACCAAAAAATATAGGCCTTTTTATTTCCCGACACAGAAAGCACATAAATTTGGATGAATGCTATACATTACTATGGATGAACACAAATTTTAAAGGAATGAACATTGAGGGATAGAAGGATGAACATACTTTAAAGGGGTGAACATGGTTTTAAGGTGGATGAACATGGTTGACCTCCCATAAAACATGTTCATTCCCCATAAAACCATGTTCATCCCCCTTAAAGTATGTTCATCTTTTTATCCCTCAATGTTCATCCCTTTGACATTTGTATTCGTCCATATTAATGTATAGCATTCATCCAATTTTATGTGCTTTCTGTGTCTGGTTTTAGAGTTATCCCCAATGTTCATTCGTTCATCTTTTTGTCCTGACCCCTTAAACTCACGAGTCTGCCACAACACCTTGACAAAGCCCTGGATTATAAGGGCTGGGTATCGATTTTGTGGCTCAATGGTCCATTTAGCTCCAGGGCCGGATTAAGGCTTAGGCGGAGTGGACAAATGCCAGGGGCATATTGAAAGAAAAGGGGCAAATTCTATAATAGTTCAATAATTCAATAATTAGTCACTAGGGGCATGTGTGTATACCTTAATCCGGCTCTGTTTATAGCTCAGTGGTCCACAAAGCCCAGTGGTACCCCTATTAATTTAGGCCTACTCTTTCTAGTTTCTAAACCAATTTCCATTTCTTCTAAATAATTTTTTGTTGTCAAATTTGCATATTTTAAAATGGATAATTAACGTTAATATTAATGAACTATATATTCTTTAAGCACGTGTTGCTCACTTGAAGCCTAAAAACAACGTGCAACTTGCATTTCAAGCGGTCCGTGAAAATCCTTGATGTTCGCGAATGTGACACAGAACATACCTTGCTGATTTAAACTGGCCAATCAGAAGTTGTCTTATATAACACGCGGTAAGCCTTGCAAATATTGCATAGACTTTACACGTGCATACGTTAAAAAAAAGATGGGGGTCTATAACAAGTGACTAGACAGGCGTTTGGAACCAGCACATACGAATCGTTTGCCCCGCCCTTTTAGGAGTGTCAAACCAAATATCAACCAATTAGAAATCACCGTTCTTATATCATCATGCCAATAGATGGCGCTGATGCTCATAAAAGGGCGGGGCAAACGAATAGTATGTGCTGGATCCAACTTGCCTGTCTGACTAGCAGAAACTGAAAGAAAACTGCCAACAATGCACGTTGCACACGCACGCCCCTTCTAGTCTCCTACGCCACTTCTTTGCAAGATTCATTTTTATGCAAATTAGAACAACTAACAGAACATTTTTGCTATATAAACGTACAAAACTGAAAACGATTTTCTTATACGTTAACTTTTAACACAAGTGTAGCTAACATATTCTGTCGGTGATAAACGTGGTAAGTACGTTCGTATACAATGTTCAGTTTTTCACTTCAAACCGTACACGGAAATCACGGGTCTAAATATCCGGGATTTTCTCGACGGGCCGCTTAGTTTGAGGGCAAGTCGAAATCCAGCGATTGAAATGGTTTATATAATTTTAATATTGATTATGAAATTATTAAATAAACCAGTACCCGATAGGAATTATTTATCAAAGATTCAATTTTCCAGACTTATGGAATAATGCTTTGATTGCAGAATACATTCCGCAAGCGCAGCGAGCGACAGAAATTTCATAATTTTATCTTTCTGCTGCTTCGCAGTTTCTGCGTTTTAGAGAGACTCTTCTACTATCCCGATAGGAAAAAAGCCTTTTCTTTTCGTTGGTACCACCCTCAAAAAAGTGCCGCCCGGGGCGGACTGCCCTACCTCCCTCCCTTGAATTATTAAGAGTATGGTGCGCACAACATGGCATAATTAACATGGCCGAATAAGAGATTAAAAGTCGGAATGTCGAGATTTAAAAAAAAAATCTCGCCTGTCCTTTACAGGGCTCCATACAAATGTAAAGAGAGCCACTTGGTGGAGTTCTAAGCATTTTTTGGAGTTAAAGTTTCCTAAGATAGCAATACCATAATATAGCGACTGTAGCAATAGCGTAGCGAGAGAGGGAGAGGCAGTCCGCCTCGGGCGACGCCTTTTTTTTGGGGGGGGGGGGGGCAGCACCAATGATATAACAACGAACCTTCATAGAAATTATGCGCCAAAAAGATAATTTAATTAATGAAATTCTGTTTATTTATTTTTCGTTTCTGTACAAGAATACTGTCAAGTATGGCGTTAATTTCTAAATTGCCATTGGTGGTTGCTGTGGTGATCTTTGGTTTATTCATGGATGTCAATTGTATAAGAGGAGGAGGAGGTTCGTAACTTCCATCTATTTTCACCCAAATTTAAGAAGGAAACTTGGTATAATGTAGACCTAGTACAGGCAATTAGAAAACGGGGTGAACTTCAGTTGGCTCCGCCCTTTTTATGACGACCGGCAACTTCTAATTGGTTTGTTGTGTGGTTCGACGTTGAAAAGGGCGGAGAAGGTGACGTCAGACTACATAACCAGCCAATTAGAAGTTGCCGTTCGTCATAAAAAGGGCGGAGCCAACTGAAGTTCTTCCCGATTTGTAACTGCCTGTTACACCTTAGTTGAACTTCAAATTCAACTTGAAACCCTGAAACAGATTCTTTACTAAAATGTTGGAACCCGGCCCTAGACGTAACGTTTAACTCTGCACATGTCTCTGAATTAGTGATATCATTAATTTAAATTATGATATCGCTAATTCAAATAGTGATATTTCTAATTTGAAGTATTTTTGACATGAACGATGCGGCATAGAACGGTATAGACATGTGCAGTTAAATTTACGCAGTTAAACGTTACGTCTAGGACCGGCTTACGGCCTGATTCCACTTGGTTTCTAGTCACCGTAAACTAGTCCCAGGTTTACTCCTGGGCGCCAGTCTTCTAAAAAGACGCCTTCAAATCTCGTTTTCATTTTTAAAACTGTATTTCTAAATTTACTAATTAATAGTTATTAATTATTTTATATTAATTAGTAATACAACTCGAAAAAATGCAATTTCAGTAAAAAAAATGACTTCGTTTGTGTCTTTATAAGACTAGATTACTCTGAATTCTAGCCTCTAAGCAGGTTTTGCAACTGAAAAAACACATTTTTCAGTTTACTTATACCTTGTACACAAATGAGTTAAATAAATTTAAATTAAATGTGAAAATTTATGAAAATAATCACGTTTTTCCAGGGCAAAACGGACAGAATTTTAACAGACAGACTGGTAAGTCTGACGGTATAATGTTTATCGTCTTTCGGTAAAACATTAATTAATTATAAGTCACTAATTAATATTAACTTCTCTTTGTGTATTTTTTATTAGCTCCAATGGGTGAATTCCAGAATCAACGAGCTCAAAGCGGTTAGATTAGTAATTAAGAAGGTTTATGAACGGTTAATTTTCGATTTTCTAATTATTAATCCGTCTTTAATTCCGAAGCAAAAATTTAATTAAACTGGAAAGTGTTTTAGAAACTAGAAGAGTATTTTCATGTTGATATCTTATGTTTGAAAATGAGCGAACTTTAAGCAGACGATGTTTTGTGGTCTAGAAAAAGTTTATTTTGAACGATATCAAACATGAAAATACCTTCTTAAGTGATTTAACCTTTCTAGTTTCTTAAACACTTTCTAGTTTCTCTTCCGAAAGACAGAATTATTCAAGAGTTCGAAAATCAGCTAGCTGTTCTTAAAACCACCTTTTCGACCAAAAGACAGACAGTTAGAAATCGGGAAGAACTTCAGTTGGCTCCGCCCTTTTTTATGACGACTGGCAACTTCTAATTGGTTGGTTATGTAGTCTGACGTCACATGCTCCGCCCTTTTCAACGTCGAACCACACAACAAACCAATTAGAAGTTGCCGGTCGTCATAACAAGGGCGGAGCTAACTGAAGTTCTCCCCGATTTCTAACTGCCTGTGATCAAAAATGTGATTCAAGTGTTTCTTTTCTATAGGAGGTGGTGGCGCTTACAACGCTCCATACAGAGGCGAACAAACTGCGTACCAAACTCCACCAAATGGACAGACGTCATTCAGTAAAATACGTTTAGCATTTTAAACTAATTATATTCCCATATTCCCAGTATGTTCACAAACTGAAATTTGATCACATTTTCAACAGATCCGAATTCTGCTGGACACAATGGACAACAACAACAACAACAATACCGAAACAGTAATTACTAATTGTCTATAAAAATGTACAATTTAACAAATTTCGTTCAAAAATTTCAATTTATTTCTTGTTGTTGTTGTTGTTTCATATAGCAGATCCAAATGACCATCAACTTCGAAGAACTCAAAGCCAATCTTCAATGTCTTCCAGTAAGTTCTCCATTCAGATGTTTTATTTGCAGAAATTGAAAGTGTGTTAGAAACTAGAAGGGTAGCTGAATCACTTAATATATAGTATTTTTATGTTGATATCTTTCAAAATAAACTTTCTTATAAAGACAAATTTTTAAAAAAAGTACATGTATTTTCTGCTTAAGAATGCGTTAGATGGCGCTACTAGCCCTCTTCCCATAGAAATGTACTGACACTTCTTCAACTCTTGACTCACCTTCCACGTGGCAAACTTTTAATTACGTCATCACTATGTGCTTTCTCTCTCTCTCTCTCTCTCTTCACTTCGGGGTTAAGTTTGTCCACGTGCTCATAATTAAGGTTGTTTTGGACGCTTTTAGAGCTAAAAGGGTGCATTCGATTTCAACTAATTGGCGGCGAGTGTAGTTTGCCACCTCTATGGAGGTTGCATGGCGCCATCTACCTTGCATTTACACAAGTTTTTTTCTGTGGAGCCCTCGTAAGGTGGCTTAATATATATTTATTTTGCTTTTGTCCCTTCAGACGGCGCCACTGCAGTGGCTAATGCTATATTCCATATACGTTTTTTGTAAAATTTGGACGTAAAAACGTCAAGCGAACGTTTTTTTTTAATCAAGATTGTTTTCAAAACTAGAATGCTAAAAGCTTTCTCATGGCGATATCTTAAAAAATAAACAATTTTATAGTTCAGTTTGAGAAAATGACCTGATGTTTTGGGGGGTTTTCCATGAAAACCTATTTTCGCCTTTTTTCAACTATGCTAGTCCATTTCCACTAACGACATTATCCTTTTTAACGTTTCTAAGGTAATGGAATGCGGGATGATGTTCAACTATTCGAACATTTCGGCTGTAACGAAAACAGCGCCGAAAGAGTTTGCAGACAAAACTGCAGGAAGAATATCCCAGGCTACAAAGTCACCTGCCATCCAGTAGACAAAATCAATAAGAAAACGATTCCGGTTCAGTTCTGTCTGTGCCTTCGAGTTCCGTTCAATGGAAGAGCATTATCTGGAGATGAATACGGTGTCGGCTTTAATGGACGCAGCGACGGCATGTACACTGGTGATCCAGCGTATCAATCTAACGCTCAAGGATATCCATCTAACACTCAAAGCAGTCAATACGGCCGTAGTAACTCGGTTGGAGATCAACGGCGTCCTAATAACAACCAGCGAGACCAAAGGCGCAGTATGTCGAACTAAGCGATGGTTTGATCGATTTTACGGAAGTATACGGCGCATCGAAACCAACAAATTTAAAAATATGCGCATACTTTACAAATAAATGGAAAAGTTTGAAAATCACAGAAAAGTAAAAAAAAAAAATACGTCAAAATAACAATTTTGTGGTCAAAATGATTAATAAAATATCTAGCTTTCAAGAAAATATTTTTTAAAATGTCGTCTGCTAAAGAATATTCACATATTGTTCGCTTCACTGATCACATTTAATAAAGAGACCTTTAACCCCAGAAATATTTTGTTGAAATATTAGAAAGTTAGCGAAATTTCGTACGAAATTATTTTATTTACGAAATGATAGATTTTGACGTCACTTTCGCCTCCTTTCGTTGTAAAATAAAGATTTCGTGCGAAATGATCCCTAAAATTACGAAATTATTGAATAATTTCGTAGTTGGATTTCGTAGAAACAAAATAAACGCGCATGCGCAGAAGCGGTTTAATATCGTTTGAGAAACTTGAAAACGACGCCATTTTTCCACCGCTTCGATGGAAAACGACGACGTTTTAAAAATAACCATCCCTACATGGAAGATTTCCGATTAAGCGATTAGCGGCGATTAATTAGTCAAAAACGACCACACAAATCGCCGTATAAGGTGTTTTCGGGTTGCTTCGCTAACTAAAATTACGAAATTGAAACGAAAACGAAATCACTTAAATATATAAATTTCGTGAAACTTAATTTCGTACGGAATTTCACTAACTCTCTATTGTCAACATTTACCCAACAATTGCCATTAAAATCATAAAAAAAAACTTAAAAAATAAAGTCATTTTTTATGATTCAGCAAATAAAACCCCATTTCGAAAAAAAAACCCCTCTACTTAGTTGCCAATGTTGTCACCTCACATTTCCATAATTCCTTAATACATGTATTCCCTAGTCATATTCAACTCAATACAACTTTTCCAATCAACTCGAGAGCCACGCGGGCAGGTGGTGGGGATAATTCAAAAATCAAAGCCATAATAGTTTGATATGAATAGGGAATACGTGTATTTGAATAGGGAATTAAAAGTAATGTGAGGTGACAACATCAGCATATGAGTAGATAGATAGACTTTTTTGGAGTGTTTTTTTATATTGCCAATGTCAGTTGTTTGGTGGCGCATCAATCAAATAAAGTACATTTTTACTTATATAAAGTGCACAGAACAGTGCGTAGTGTGACAGTTTATAGTATATATTGTGACCTTGTGACCTTCTAGCTGCAAGAGAATTGGTGGAGAGGTGTGCTAAATATGTTGCAGAGCGCATCTTATATGTAGCTTTGTAAATTACATAAGAATAATGGTGATCCTGAGAAAGCGCTCTAGTAGATGTGATCATTTAAGAAAAATAGAACAATTTCTACATTAATGCAACCTTGACTATAACCTTAACTATACACATGCAATGTCACATTTATAAATCAATTTATTAATTTATTTAAGACATAATTGTAAGTGTAAAGGGGGGCTTTATGGGAATAGGCGTACTACTTCTGGAAATTGTAATCGGTTTTTTTCTTATTTTTCTCTACTTTTTTTAATGGGAGTTCGATTATACTTTCGATTAATTATCGGACAAATGCATGTCCGACATTAGTTCCGATTAGGGATGGGACATTCGAATCCTCAAATCCCGCGAATCTTGAAAAATATTCGAGATTCGAAAACTCGAATCTTCGCGTTTTTTTCGTCTTTCGAATCCTAACTTTAAAAAAAAACTGTTAAAAACTTTGGTAAAATTAGTTTTAATTCCATTGACGTCCAATAGAAGCGTCCAATAACAAAAAAAAACCGGCGATTGTTGCAATTTCGGTGGTATCCGGATCACCAATGGATCACCTTGTGGCCTGACCCTGAGTGTCACACTGTGTTTTTTATTATTAACTAGTGGGGTAACCCGTCATAAATGACGGGAGGAAAATTCACAGGCAATTGTGCGCGTGCGCGTCGTTTTTTCCTTTTTTTTTACTCCTTTCATTTCAATTTCAGTCACCTTCTCCCACTTTTCTCTCTCTTTCCCCCTTCTACACTTTCCAACCTTTTCCCCTCACCCCTCCCACTTTTTTCTCTCTCTCTCCCCTTCTACACTTTCCAAAGGAAGAGTTCAACATATAGTTGACCTTGAGAAGAAAAAAAAACGGTTCATTTACTCAAATTTATATAAATTCCGACGTGCTTCAATGGTTTTGTTACTCCACACACACACACACAGACACAGACCTGGGATATTATATATATAATAATTTAATATTTTATATTTTATTTCAGTTATTTGTATCTTCTTAATGAATAATATGGGATGCTTATATGAAGGATTCGAGAGATTTGTGAGATTCGAAGACCTTTTAGGATTCGGATTCGGACTCGAGAAAATTTAGGATTTGTCCCACGTCTAGTTCCGATAATTAATTGACGTTCTACTGTACATTTTTTCTAATTCGTTGAACAAGACGTTTTGTTCGATGTTGGTTTTATTTCGGCCCAGTTGGTAAGCGGCCTTAGTTTCTACAGGCAATTAGAAATCGGGACAAACAGAAGTTGGCTCCGCCCTTTTTATGAGGACCGGCAACTTCTAATTGGTTTGTTGTGTGGTTCGACGTTGAAAAGGGCGGAGCGAGTGACGTCTGACTACATAACCAACCAATTAGAAGTTGCCATTCGTCATAAAAAGGACGGAGCCAACTTCTTTTCATCCCGATTTCTAATTGCTTGTTTAGTTTCTACATGTACCTTAGCTTATGTAAGTTTCAAACCCTTAAAACTGACGTCACCACCTGCATAATATTGAATAAATGTGGAAATTTAAAGAGAAAAAAAAACACCTGAAAAATTTCCATAGAAATTATTGAAACTAGACGCACACACAAAAAAAACGTCATTCAGTTTCACTTTTCAAACGCTACAGTAAAAGGCTAATCTTGTAAGTAATACGTGTCATTAGTTTCAAAAAAAACATTGAAACTTTCTTATTAAATTTCAATCAAATTTATTTATAAAAAAAAAGCAGGCGAAAAATGGCAAATTTGCTTATAATGTTGACATTGTCATTCCTGATTATTATGGCAATAGGGCTCCTCGATGACGTCACTTGTGCTCGAGGTACGAAGCTAATTAATAAATTATAACTTATATATTAAATATGGAAAATTGTGTATTTAATAAAACAATGTTATTATGCCCGTTGTTTAAGATGGTTTTATGATTACCGAACTCTTAATTATTCTGTCTCTCAGAAGCAAAATTATAAGAAATTCGAAAGTGTTTTAGAAACTAGAAGGGTAGCTCAATCACTTAAAGAGTATTTTCATGTTTGATATCTTTTATAATAAAAATTTTTTATAGACAAAAATGAACAAATATCGTCTTTTTAAAGTTGGGTAATTTTGAAACTAACATAAAAATTTCATTTTAAAAGATATCAAACATGAAAATACCTTTAAATGATTGAGCTACCCTTCTAGTTTCTAAAACAATTTCAAATTTCTCTTAATTTTCCTCCTGAAAGACAGTATAATCAAAATTCAAGGTCCGTTTACACTTCAAAACCCACCTTGAGATGATGATTCTGTCTTATTAAGAGAAACTATAGAAAGTGTTTTAGAAACTAGAAGAGTAGTTCAATCACTTAAGGGTAGTATTATCTTTCAAAATTCACTTTTTTATGGACAAAAATAAACAAATATCGTCTTCTTAAAGTTGTATTATTTTTTCAAACTGACGATATAAAGCTTATTTTGAAAGATGTCAACATGAAAATACATCCTTAAGTGATTGAGCTACCCTTCTAGTTTCTAAAGCACTTTCTCTTTTGCTTCTGAAAGGACAAAATAATTCAGAGTTCGAGAAGCGTTTCCACTTTTAAATTACCGACTTTGAATGCTGTTCGATCGTAGGTCGTAACGGAGTTTCTAACAATAACCAAGGCAGACAAAGACCGGATTATCCGAATAATTACTACGATGACGATGACGACGACAACGACAATCAACAGTTTGGTAAATTTACTTTAATTTTAATAAAATTCCAGACTTCAAAACCATCTTTAATTGATAATTAGAATGAAATTTCAGGAAATGAAGATGACGAAGATTACGGCGATTTTGATAATAACAGACCAAAGAAAACCAGTAAAAAAAAGCGAAATTTGAACAAATTTTAAATTTGATTATCGTTAATTTTTCATAATTTTAGAACCAAAAAAAAAGCCTCAAAAAAAGCAATCGAACCAACAACGTGTTTCAAACAATCCAACGAACCAAAACGGTATAGGTAAGGAGTAGTAATACTAACTAGAGACGTCAACGGTTCGGACCCGTTAGAACCGGTTCGGTTATTGGAACCGGTTACTGGAACTGATAGAACCGGTTCGTCAATTACTGGAACTGATAGAACCGGTTCGTCAATTACTGGAACTGACAGAACTGGTTCGCCAATTACTGGAACTGATAGAACCGGTTCGCCAATAACTGGAACTGATTGAACCAGTTCGCCAGTATAGGTCGAACTAATAAAAACTGGTTCGAAACAAGTAAATTCGGTTCTATCCTTGACCATGGCACTTCTAAGTTCTAACTAATATGTACTGACTGCACAAATCTTCTGATCCATATTGGGAACCGGTTCTCATCAGTTTGTCGATCTTAATGCGAAACAGCAAATTGATTAAACCGGTTCTGAACCGAGTAGAAACAGCTTGGGTTCTACCCGTTGCCACCAGTATACCCATCAAGCTGACAAAACAGAAACTCAAGTGTTTCGAGACAAATTGGCAACAATTCTGTAACATTTCTGCAACTTTTGTGTTTTGTTTTTATTTTGTCTGCAATTTTACAAACTATTACAATGTCCAACCGCAAGTCGGTAAAGATAAAAGAGGTTCGTGTTTTGTCTCGGTATTATGCAACATTTTGTCAATTGTTGTTTGTGCAAGTGTGCACTTAGTGTGCAAATTACGTGCAATTTACGTAGGACAGCTATTGGAAACACAAAACAAAACTCATATCACAAATGTGTTGTAGTTTTGTCTTGAATACTGCTGACATTTGTTTCAGTTTTGTTTTGTTTTCAAAATCTGTTTTTTTTTTCTGACGTTTTTGTTGTGTTTTTACAACAAAAACGTCAGAAAAAGCAGATTCTCAAACTCATGTTGCATTTTTGTTGTGTTTTTGTCTCTCAAACTCAAGTTGCACTTTTGTTGTGTTTTTGTCTCTCAAACTCATGTTGCACTTTTGTTGTGTTTTTGTCTCTCAAACTCAAGTTGCATTTTTGTTGTGTTTTTGTCTCTCAAACTCATGTTGCACTTTTGTTGTGTTTTTGTCTCTCAAACTCATGTTGCACTTTTGTTGTGTTTTTGTCTCTCAAACTCATGTTGCACTTTTGTTGTGTTTTTGTCTCTCAAACTCATGTTGTACTTTTGTCAGCTTGATGTGGACCCGGCCTATGATCACATTTTGGTTTATTTTTTCTTTTGTTTATTTTGAATTTGGCGGCCATTTTAAAGCCTATAAAAAATAAATAAATTGACTAAATTTGTAAATTTATGAAGTCAAATTTTGCTTTAAAAGGACAGAACGTCTACCCTCAACATCTGCAAAATCAAAACGGTAATATTAATTTTACCTTTGAACAAATCGAAATTTAAATATTCAACCAATTCATTCGTTTGTATAATTTGTGTTGTCGCTTAGCATTCTACAATGGCCAACAAGGAGGAGGAGGAGGCTACCAAAGACAACCTCCAGCAAATGTTGCTAGTAAGTACTTTACAGAATCACAATGTCTCAATGCCTGGATGCATTTGAGGCTATTTTACGCCCAATGTATAGTCGGCTTCAGGAGCGCGCCAGCATTATTACTTCATAAGATAAAATTTCAAATATTGCATGCTATATGTGTTAATATCTAATTAGAAATTCCACCGGTGGACCATTTCAGTTGTAACAGATTTAACTACGTTTCTATTTGTGGCCAACAATGTACCGTTAAGAGAAAAGGTTACATATCGGAATGTTATCCCGTAGAAAGAATGAACGGAAGAATCATTCCGGTTACATTCTGCATTTGTTTCCGTTTTCAACCTGCTAATAAGATCCGAAAGACCAACAGGAACAACAACAACAACAACAATAAGAAGAAGAAAAACCAAACTGGAAAGTCGAACTCCAGAAGAAATTAAAGGCCGGATCCACATCAAGCTGACAAAATGCAAATAAAACAGAAACTCAATTGTTTCGAGACACATTTGCGACAATTCTAAAACACATTTGTGTTTTTATTTTGTCTGCAATTTCAAAAAACTATTCCATGTCCCTTCATTATGCAACATTTTTGTCAACTTTTGTCTGTCCAGTTGTGGACAGTTGCGTAGTTTACGGTAGGACCAGCTATAGAAACCAAAAAAACAAAACCCAAATTTGTGTTTTGTCACAAATATGTTGTGATTTTGTCTTGAGTAGTAAATACTGCTGGCAGTTGTTTCTGTTTTGTTTTGAAAATCGCCTTTTTCTGGCGTTTTTGTTGTGTTTTTGTCTGGATCTCATGTTGCACTTTTGTCAGTTTTATTTTTGTGTGCCTTTGAAATTTGAACTATGTAGCTTTTTGTATTGTTTACATTGTATCATTATTTGTTGCAAATAAAGTTTGCAAATTTTCAATGGAAATTTGCTCTTGAGTATCGTAAAAATCATAGAAGGGCCATTAAGTACGTGCTAATTTTTCTGATTGCTCTAAATCATTTTTAATCAGAGTTCTCTTAACTTTTGTTGGACGGTGTTTTAGTCCTATGAGACTTAACATGGAGTTAAAAAACGTACGATTTTAAACGTTATTAAAAAATAGAAGGACCTTTTTAAAATTTATAAAAAGGAAACATCGTGAAGCCAATACATGAATGTATGTGCTAATTATTTTGTTATTGTTCTAAATCAGTTTTAACGAGAGTTTTTCAAATGTTTGTGGGACGGTTTTTGATCCTATGGGATTTAACATGGGGTTGAAAAAACGAACGACTTTGAACCTTGTTTAAAAATAGAAGGACCTTTTCAAAAATTATATAAATCGAGCACGTGAAGAACAATAGTTTTTATTGCATTTTGCGCTTTACTGTATTTGAATTGAGCGATTGTGAGGCGATTTCTTCCAGTTTTAGTAACACCATATAAGAACACTCATTTGTCTCGTTGTCGTCTGCTCAAAACAACAAGATGGACGTCCATCTAGGCTCTTAAATATGGACCATCTTTATGGCAGCGCCGTTCACTTTTTTACTCGCTTTTATAATTTGTTTCTTTGTCCACCTTCTGAAATATAATTGAAAATATAATCCACGCTGAACGGGGTTTTGAACCCTTGACCAACTTAGACCAGCATAACCAATGGGCTCAGAAACTAACCCACTATACACCAACAACATGAGACACGATTGCATCTTGTTTTACTTTTTAGACCCTTTTTTATAAAAGCGAAACATCACAAAAAACATGTTTTGTGTTATCAGGGACAATTAGAAATCGGGACAAACAGAAGTTGGCTCCGCCCTTTTTATGACGACCAGCAACTTCTAATTGGTTGGTTATGTAGTGTGACGACACATGCTCCGCCCTTTTCAACGTCGAACCACACAAAAAACCAATTAGAAGTTGCCGTTCGTCATAAAAATGGCAGAACCAACTTCTGTTTGTCCCGATTTCTAATTGCCTGGCTATAGGTCCGGGTTCCCCCCCCCCACATTTTAGTAAAACTCAAGGTGGCTGAATAGATGCTTATTTTGTTTTTGTCTCACCAGACGGCGCCACTGCAGTGGCTAATGCTATGCTTCATTCAACGTTTTTTATATAATTTGGACGCAAAAACGTGAAGCGAACGTTTTTTTTAGAAACATTACGAAAAAAAAGTCAAATTATTTTCAAAACTAGAATGGTAAATGTTTTATTTTTCAACGCAATATTTTTTTTAAATAAACAATTTTATAGTTCAGTTTGAAAAATGACTCAGTTTTTTTTTTTTAGTTTTTCCATTGAAATTTCATGAAAAAACTATTTTCGCCTAGTTTTCAAACTGTCATAAAAAGTTTATTTTGAAAGATATATTCATCAAACAAACTTTTAGCATTATCACCAGCTATTCTAGTTTCTAAAACACTGATTTTTTTTCGTAATGTTTTTTTGTGAAAAAAATTTGCTTGAAAAATATATATTTTCTCAATAACTGCAGTGGCGACATCTGGTGGGACCTTAAGGGTATTTTGAACTTGATTTTCAAAATGATCCAACTTTAAGCAGACACAATTTTTAATTTTTTCTTCAAAAATGATTTCAACATAAAAAAAATACCTATAAATGATTGAGCTACCCTTCTAGTTTCTAAAATAGTTTCTAGTTTCTCTTGATTTTGCTCCTAAAAAACAAAATATCGAAAATCAGCTATCCATAATGGATCATTTTCACCATACATGTATAGTAGTAGGCCTATATTGGTAACGACTCTCGAAAAAACAACGGAGAACTACGCGCCATCTAGTGAGGATAAATAGCAACATCACCCATAGTACACTGTACACCAATAACAAACCAATATAAAAATAGAGGTAGCTCAACTAAAAGCTCTCCCTGTAGAGCATTTTGTGGCAAACCTGTGCGGCCAATAGATGGCGCAAACTGTACTTAGTGCTTCAATTACCATACGACTCAATGAACATAAAAAAATGAAAGACATTTTAAGCAAAATGGCTTAATTTTAGCTTAAAAAAAAAGACGATTCTTCACTCGTTCTCGGCGTTTCTTTTCTCTCCTAACACTTAGTTGGAATTTTTGCTTTACCTTCAAACCAATATAAAAATAGAGGTAGCTCAACTAAGAGCTCTACCAATAGAGCACTCCGTACCAAAGCAGTGTGCGGCCAATAGATGGCGCCACCTTAAGTCTCATCTCAATTACAAAACAATTCAATAAAAATGAAAGGCCTTATAAAAAAAAAACAGATTCATAGTTTTCTTTATAAAAATAAATATCAAAATTAACGATGATATTTATCATATATTTTGGAATAAAAATCACCCTGAAAAGAGGCTAAAAATAGAGATCACTCACCCAACTCTTTTTCTTGCTAACATGGAAGAGACAATTTCCCGCCATTGCAACCAAATGCAAATCGCGTTAAATAAACCAAATAAAATGAAAAATTAACTTCTAGACGCGATTTTCACGATTAAAAGCCTTGCAAAAGTTGTTACTGTACATTATACTGGACGGTCCACACACAAAACATAGCTAAAAACACTTAAAAAGTCATTAAATTAACACTTAAATGAACACACAAACAAAAATACCACCTTGTTATTGGCAATGGTGCCAGATAATTAGCATTGGCGTTACAATATTTTACAATGTAAATAAATGCGTCTAGTTAAATAAAAAATAATTACAAAAACAAAATAGAACATTTTCAAGAGTTGTTTTGTGAATCATCGTCCATTTTATATAATTAATTAATTACCAATGTCAATTACAAGAATTTGACATTTGTTGTGGGGGGAAAAAATAAAAATTCGTGCAACACTGCAAGATTTTTAATGGTAATGCGCTGCTGCCCGCTATTACAGCTGCCCCTGCAATCCACGAATTAAACAGCTTATCTTCGAACTCAGAAGCAAAATTAAGAAAAACTAGGAAGTGGTTTAAGATCTAGAAGAGTACCTAAGTAGCTCGGGTATTTTCATATTGATATATTTCAAAATAAACTTTATATAGACAAACATAGATCAAAATCCCATAAAAAGTTTATTTTGAAAGATACCAACATGAAATTATCATAAGAGTGATTGAGCTACCCCTTCTAGTTTCTAAACTACTTTAAAGTTACTCTTTCTTTTGCACCAGAAAGAATAATCACATTTCGAGAGGCGTTTTTACACTTTAAAATAAATTTAACCGATTATCAGTTTCGTCTTAAAAGAAATTAAAATATACCGAGAAATGTAATCATTTTTTGTTATCCGGTTTCCACTAAATAAATCAAATAATATGTGAAATTTATCATGAGTGTTTTAATAAATTCCCGTCATATGAGAAAATCGGTTCATGGAAGCGTTAAAAACAATTATTTTCCTTAAAAATTATTAAAAAATAATAAATTTTGTTACATAAAACTACCAGAACTTATAACCCCCATAATAAGAATAATTGAAATTAATATCTGTACAATAATTACAAAACACAAACACAAAAACAGAAAAAAAGCGTATTTTAAAACAAAGAGGGGGGGGGGGGATGATTTGAATGGGGACAAATCTCGCTAAGATAAAATGATTAATGGATTGATTGATCGATTATCAGAACTGATTATGCAAAAAAAAAATACTGTCTCTCTCCCCTCACTTCTCTCCGAAACAAACAAATGTAAATTAAAAAAACCACAAATGAGTTGCCAATACAAATAATTAAGAACATGAGATTACAACCTCAAACCAAACAAAAAACCTATTTCAAGTTAAAAACTGGTGACATTGAAATACCTCGTAATTATAAAACACAAAGAAACGTAAAAAAATTAGGTTCGTATTCTTAATGAATGCTTTTAGTCAAAGGTGGCGCAAAACACATTAACTCTTACATGAAACTTAATATCAAAAGCCTGCGAGTTTAAAAGTTACCTTTGACACAGCCTTCGTTAAGAATACGAACCTTTAAGAAGCTTTCCAAATGACTTACGATCAGGTATGATGCAATACCTGGTATAGCCGTTTAAAACTGGTGTTCGGCTTTCCTTTATACTTTCATCTGTTTTGCAAACAAGTTATTTTTTGAAACGTAATTTAAAGTGCAATAAGCACTCGAATATACCAATACGCTCGTATATTTTCATATCCAATTTAATGACGCCGCGTATTTTTAAAATAATTCTGAAAATGGCCTATGCGCTAATTAGCGATTTATCTATGTAAATTATCATGTAGGCTACTTTCATGTAAAAATTATCAGTGATATATATTTCAGTACTTATTGCACTTTAAAATACCTTTCAAAATTAACTGTTCGCTCTAAACGAACGACTAAAAGAAAACCAAACACACACGACGTTAAACGGCTATACCAGGTATTGCATCATACCTGAACCGAGTCATGGTAGATAGCCACTTAATGAAAAGGTGGGGTCGGAGCGAGAATCAAATTCCTGAGACATTTGGAAGAAATCGTATACGATTAAATCATTAAAAAAAATGAGCTGCACAAAAAAAACCGTAAATCAGCTTCGAAAAAAAAAATACACGTTAGGCCCTTGTTTCCATTCGGGTGAAAATTTGAGAACTTCAACTGTTGAAAAATAGAACAAACGTGGCCATCCGCCTATTCACTATATAAACGGGAGCCACGTTCGTTATATTTTTCAACAATTTGTAATTTTCACGATGCTCAAATTTTCGCTCCAGTCGAAACAAGGCCTTAGGACCCTGTTATCACTTGATCAAAAGTTTGAGCCAAAAGTGAATTTTAAACTGGTTAATTTAAGAAAAAAAAATGACATACAAAAAATGCTTTAAAAATTGACCAGATCAAAATAGTACTTTGAGCTCAAATTTTTAGCAAGTGGAAACAAGTGTCTTAAAAGGAATGTAAAAAAAATCAACTCGTTCTATTATTAAAGACATTATCTCGGTTTGGTTTTCAGCATTAAAATAAAGCGCTTGATCAGCTTCTCTCTTAGCTTTAAGTGAGCACTAATGCCAAAAAAAAGGAGCCGAATCAGTGATATTAAATTAGGAAAAAAAAAAAGGATTACAAAGAGGAAAACAAAAGGGAAAAACACAAAGCGTTGTAAAATACACATTTGGTTAAAAACAAAAAAAAAATGGCTAAACTCTTCATTTTTTTTGTTACCGACGATGACCACACGATGATGAATATAAAAATGCAATTAAAGAAAATTATAAATTAATAAAACGATAATATGAAAATGGCAAAATGTGACTTTCGCGTAGGAATGTACGAATCGAATTGATGGAAGTGTTGTTCTTTTAAATCAAACCCCCGTTTTTTTTATGATGGATAACGAATAAGTAACGAAAAAGCAAAATAAGAATGCGAGTTACGAGATTATGATCCGTACTTTTAAAAAAAAAAAAGGAGAAGAGATTTTTAAATAAATTACACAATAAACAGACGAGAACTTTTTTTTTTGTTATCAGAAGCAACACGTTCGTATCTTTCGTTAATTAAAACAGAAACAAAATTTTTTTTTAAAAAAAACCCCCCAAACTTAGGACGTTTCTCCCGTTTCTTTCACTCACTCACTCCCTCGTTATCTTCGGTTTTACGAACTCACAATTTATAGACTAGAAATTAGAACTTACGCCGGAAGAATCAACGTTAACGTTCTGGAGGCCGTTCCGTAAGATACGGCCTCTTACGTTCTCGACAGAATTTCTTGTGAACCGGCCAATCCTTCTGCTGGCAGTAAGTTCCACAATACCTAGCCTCTTGACAACGTCCGCATATACTAAACTCTCGAAGCTCCTTCTCCATGTTCGTACAAGGTGGATAGTGACACTCGTAATAACACGTACTCTCGTCTGTCAAAAAAAAAAGATATCTCCGTTAAACTATCGTCAAAAGAAACCGTCCGAAAATCGGAATCGAGTGTTCTCACCCTCCTCCTCGACGATCTCTCCGTTTGCATTGTAAAACTTAGTGAAGAAACTATCTGGATAATGCTGTAAAGTGAATAAAACGATAAATGAAGCATACATTTCCAAAACGTTGTAAATGCCAACTTTTAAATTGTTCAGGAGATAGAAAAAAAATTGTAAACTTCACTTCAGTTCCAAAAAACGTTGTAAATGCCAACACATATGCTGACAAGTTGTCACTATAGTGACACTGTTGGCGTTTACAACGTGACTATAGTCACTAAGTGACTGGCCAGGTTGTCACTCGAATTGCCACTGGCTGTTAGAACGTTATGACTTGCATAACAATTCTAATTCAGGTTTTTACCGCTAGGAACAGTACTTTCGTGATAAGCAAACTCTCCTGGAAAAAGCTTGTCGTTTACAACGCTTTTATTAATAACGTATTTTACCATTATGTGGCATTTACAACGTTTTGGTCAATTATAATTAACAAAGAATCGAACTGCTTTTAAATTTACGCCAGTAAATTCTCAAATTTGTTAGAAACTGGAAAAGGAAAAGAATCACGTAAAAGTAACTATAATTACGATAAAAAATACCTTGTTGGTCATCGTGTGTCGCTTTCTCAATTGCCTTTTCCCCTCCCCTTTCGAAAAAGAACTTCAATAATTAATTAAGTTAAAATTAAAATTTGTTATTCTTGTAATTTGTTTTACTATTCCAGTTTCTAACTGATCATGATAGTTTGTTCTGCTCTTTTGCAACAAACAAGATTTTTAACGAAACAGCTTCTCAATAAACAAAACAAAAAAGAGAACAAGTGGAACGAGTTACGAAATACCGGATCTACTGGAAGTTGTTGGATTGCGACCCAATAGAGGCTCTGTTCTCTGCTCTTCCCTTGAGGCTCTTCGAATACGGGGTCCTTTTTCGTTGCAGCGACTAAAGCGAGGTTCTCCATCCGGTTATCGACAGTTACTCCGTTCTTGTGAATCACTTTGAAGCCTGGAGCAATTCCACCGCAATGTTTTTCCCTTGTTTTTTAAAAAAAATAAACATCACACAAAAAAATTAGACCTCAAGGATTTCAAACTGTTGCTTTAAGCAATTTTAAGCACGAATAAATTAGAAACCATAATAGGACGTGAACGTATTGTCCGGCACTCCGTCCTCCGTTGATATCGAAGGCAAATGCATAGATTTTGGCACCGTTCCCATCACGATCCACTTCGACCCTCGCCTATTTAAAAAAAAAAACGAAAACGAATTACGTTTCAAGAACGCGAAACTAACCTCAACTCTTGATTACTCTTTGAAAAAAAGTAAACTAAGAAAAACGGGTAAGAAGGAAGAAAAATGGCTAAAAACAAGAAAACCGGCAAAAAAAAAGTAAAACGGCTAAGAAAGAAAAAAAAACCGCTAAAAACAAGAAAAAAATGCTCAGAAATTCTTCTTTCATAGCCGTTTTACTTCTTTTACGGCTAAACGGCTAAAAGCAAGAAAACCTGAAAAGAAAAGTAAAACGGCTAAAAAGAAAGAAAAAAACGCTAAAAACAAGAAAAAAGACTAGCGTTAGCCCGTTAGAATTTGCAGAGCACATGCGCATTACCATCTTATTGTTTTATATAGGAAAACGATCGTAGATGTATGCTAGCAATACCATCTATTGTTTCCATTGATGATCAATAGATGGCGCTGCTAACGCAAATTTCCAATCACTTTTTTTATAAAAAACCGATAAGATGGTAATACGCATGCGCTCTGCTAATACCAATGGGCTAACGCTAGTGAAAAAAGGCTCAGAAATTATTTCTTAGCCGTTTTACCTTTTATTTACAGCTAAAAAGCTAAAAAAAAACAAGAAAACCGGCTAACAAAAGTAAAACGGCTAAGAATTAAACCGACTAAAACAAGAAAAACGCCTAAGAAAAAAAAGAAAATCGGCTAAGAAAAGAAGAAAACCGGCTACAAACCTCGAAAGCATACTGTTGGACTAAAGATATGTCCCTCTCGTCCAAAAGAGCATATTTCGTCTGGAAAAAACGAAACAAAAAAAAATTAACAATGCAATTTTTTTAAAAAAAAAAAACATAAAAACGTGAATTTTTCATTTAAAAAAAAGGGTTTCGGTTTTTTTTTTCAAGAAAAAATTAAAAGATTATGTTGTTGGTAACGGTTCGGTGACTACACAGAAAATAAGATTGGGGGGGGGGGAACGTTCCCTTTGAAGGTCATTGACCATCTTAAGACTCATTACGCCCATCATCACCCCCCCCCCCCCCTTCCTCACCTTTGAATAATTGAAATCGCATTATGCAAATTCAGAAAAAGTGAAAAATAAAGTGGGTTTTCTAAGCGTAGATCCAGACTAGAACAGAACAACGAATCGAACAGTGCGGACCGGTTTTCTGAACTCTAACTAATTTTGTTCGTTTGCTCTGTTCGGCTCCGATCCACCAATTGTCGGGTTTTTTTTTACTTTCACATCAAAGGATATTCGTGTTCAGGCCGGGAGTAGTTTGGACGTCCCGGCAAACATCCATTAAGAGATTACCAAATTGAAACACGTTGCGAACATGTTCTGTTCAAATTTGGTCATTCTGGCAACAACGAACATGTTCTTTGGAAATAGTCGCGAACATGTTCTGTTCTTAGTCTGGACCCACCCTTAATACCTCCTTGTACACACACACATGAGTTAAATGAATTCAAATTAAATGTGTTTAGGTGAATTATACGGAATCCAGTTAAGGACATGAACACAAAATAAAAATTGACTTTAATTAATATTTTAAATTGAAATACTAAATCAATATTTTAATGACAATAGTTTATCTAATTATATTTAAGTATTAACTCAATATTTTCAGATTAATTAACTGAATAAATTGAATTCGACATATTGTTTGTTTGTCCTTTACAGGGCTCTGTAGAACACGTTTATTATTTAAATGAATTTTCACTTTATCGAGATTATATCAGATTTAAGGTGGTTTTAAAACGTAAAGAACACCTTTCAAACTCGATTCTTATTCTGTCTTTTAGTCAAAAATTAAAAGAAACCCAGAAAGTGTTATTGGAAACTAGAAGGGTAGTAATTTCATGTTTGATATCTTTCAAAATAAGCTTTTTTTTATATAAACCAAAAATTAAAAATATTTATTGTCTGATTAAATTTTCGGTCATTTCTAGTCTTTACTAATTGTGAAGGCAGGCAGAGAGAGAGAGAGAGAGAGAGAGAGGAAGAAATAATTGACAAATCACTCGGTTGGAAAATTCACGCAAACCTCATTCTCCTTAGAAGAGGAAACACCTGGTCGCGGGCGCGTGCACAACGAAAACACGCACACGTCCCCCCTCTCCCCCTCATCTCTCAATCAAATCTATCCTTCCATCCATCTCATTCGACGTCAAACTCATCCCTCCCTCTCCCATCCATCTATCTATCTCCCATGTCACAGCGTCTGTCTCTGTCTCTGTCTCTCTCTCTCTCTCTCTCTCTCTCTCTCTCTCTGTGACAAATGTCCATTCTCATCAAAACTCCACTGATCTAAGCGCCAAATTCAGCGCTTGAACTGATCAAAACGCTGAACCCGAATAAGCGCCAAATTCAGCGCTTGAACTGATCAAAACGCTGAACCCGAATAAGCGCCAAATTCAGCGCTTGAACTGATCAAAACGCTGAACCGATCAAAACGCTGAACCCGAATAAGCGCCAAATTGAACAAAATGAAAAATATAAATTTTCTCAAAACCGCGAGTGAGGAGGGACGAGATCTACAGAAAATAAACGCTACAGTGGCGCCAACTGCGAGGACGAAAAACAAAATATTTATAAATTCCTCGTACACAGGCAATTAGAAATCGGGACAAACAGAAGTTGACCCCGCCCTTTTTACGACGACCGGCAAGTTCTAATTGGTTTGTTGTGTGGTTCGACGTTGACAAGAGGCGGAGCATGTGACGTCAGACTACATAACCAACCAAATAGAAGTTGCCGGTCGTCCTAAAAAGGGCGGAGCCAACTTGTGTTCGTCCCGATTTCTAAATGCCTGTCCAAGACGCATACATGTGAAAGGTAAATCAACTAAAAGCTCTTCCTATTCGAGGATTTGGTGTCAATACTGTGTGGCCAATAGAGGGCGCAAACTGTACTTAAGCTACCGTTACAGTAGCTTTGCTACAGTTACTATACGAATACAGGGCGTACGAGAATCACCATTAATGTCATCCCTCTTGAAAATAGTTTGCAGTATGAGATTCACTAACCTGTGTCGTTCTCCTTGGCAAAATGTCTTCCTTTTAGCTTCAAAAAGCAGACGATTCTTCGCTCCCTTTTAGCGGTTTCCCCCCCCCCCCCCCCCCCTAACATGGAACTAATTTACCTTTGTATTATTTATCTTGATTTGAACAAAGTAATCTAAGAAGACGTCATCATGAAATGCATTTTTAAAATGCAGAATGAAAACTAAAAAGTTCCGCCAAATGGCGACAATAAAAATAGTGGGGCCGTGAAATAAACAGGCATTTAGAAATCGGGACAAACAGAAGTTGGCTCCGCCCTTTTTATAACGACCGGCGACTTCTAATTGGTTTGTTGTGTGGTTCGACGTTGAAAAGAGGCGGAGCATATGTGATGTCAGACTACACAACCAACCAATTAGAAGTTGCCAGTCGTCATAAAAAAAAGCGGAGCCAACTTCTGTTTGTCCCGATTTCTAATTGAGTGTGAGAAATAAGCTCTAAGATATAACCAACCTTCGGAGGGATTTGGGGGCCTGGTTTTAATTTCTATAAGCTCAAGAGACAGGCAATTAGAAATCAGGACGAACATAAGTTGGCTCCGCCCTTTTTATGACAAACGCAACTTCTAATTGGTTGATTATGTAGTCTGACGTCACATGCTCCGCCCTTTTCAACGTTGAACCACACAACAAACCAATTAGAAGTTGCCGGTCGTCATAACAAGGGCGGAGCCAACTTCTGCGTGCCTGGTATTAATTTCTATAAGCTCAACAGACAGGCAATTAGAAATTGGGACGAACATAAGTTGGCTCCGCCCTTTTTATGACAAACGCAACTTCTAATTGGTTGGTTATGTAGTTGACGTCACATGCTCCTCCCTTTTCAACGTCGAACCACACAACAAACCAATTAGAAGTTGCCGATCGTCATTAAAAGGGCGGAGCCAACTTCTGTTCGTCCCGATTTCTAATTGCCTGTATTTCAGTTTCCTCTCTTTCGTAATAATTGTGTTTTTTTTGTCTTTTTTTGTAAACAACAACATTGCTTTGAAAACAAAAGGTACAAAAATATAATAAAAATATAGGGCGTCTTCGTAGGCGATATTTCTCTACACAAATATTATTATTCATCATATTATACAGAGGACCGTCAATTGTGTGACTGTACGAATATAATGCAAACCGAAGAAAAACCGAAAGGAGTTTGCGTGTTTCATATTCTATAGTAAATTTCGTAATGATTTCGCAGTCAATGGCCTTCTTTCTTTCCCTTTCTATCACAAGTAGGCTACATTTGAAAACAACATCTGGTAGAAAAAAAATACCCTCAAATACACCTAAGTCTAAGGCCTTGTTTCCATTGGGGCGAAAATTTTCGCAGTCTAAAAATTTCAACTGTTGAAAAATAACAAGTGAGCTAATGCGCATGTCTATTAGTTGGCCTAATATAACATCACCAATAAGAGAAAAGCAATTCAATAAAAAGCCATCAATTCCCAAAAAAGACCACAAATATTCGTCAAAAAGAGGTTGAAAAAAAAGTTGAAATTGATTTAACTTTTGTTTAAACCTTTGATGAATATTTGTACTTTTTGGGGTTTTTTTTGAGGGCGTTCTGGTCGCCATCTTTCTTTTCACTTCGTTCTTGGTGAGTGATTTTTCATGGGTCAATGAAAAAAAAGAAAAAATGTACATAACTTTTGACCGGAAATAGCACTAACGAATAGGGTCAGTTTGGTTGGGACCCAACTCTAGCCGGGGGGGGGGGGGGATAACTTGATTGACCCTTTTTTTTCATCAATTTCTTATCATTTCAGAAAAAATTAATGTAATTAATTAGTTGTAGGATATATTTAACTATAGTTTTACCGAAAAATTACGCCGTTTCGATGTAAATATTGATGAGAAACGATAAGTTATCATCTAGCTAAAGTGGTAGACCGAATGTGGTTTTCTCACTTCAATTCACCTAACATAATGAACCAAACCATAATAGTGAATAAGCGGGGGCCACGTTTGTTCTGTTATTAGTGGCCATATCGAATTTCTTTTCTCCTCCTAATAGAAATTGCATTAACACATTTTCTCCATAGGAAACACTGTTATTTTTCAACAGTTGAAATTTTCACCGAGTACAAACTTTCGCCACAGTGGAAACATGGCCTTATTATGATTATCACATTCCAACTTAAACAGTATGTTATTCTAGAGTGCGTAGCGAGGCGACGGTGGTGTATTTGAGGCTAACTTCAACTAAGGTGGGTTTAAAGTGTAAGCCTAAGCACCCTTCCTCCTTGATAATGAAAAAATAGAAAAGTGTTTTAGAAACTAGAAGGGTAGCTCAATTACTTTGGGGGTAATGGTGGACAGACAATTAGAAAACGGAACAAACAGAAGTTGGCTCCGCCCTTTTTATGACGACCGCTACTTCTAATTGGTTGGTTATGTAGTCTGACGTCACATGCTCCACAAAAAAACAATTATTAGAAGTTGCCAGTCGTCATAACAAGGGCGGAGCCAACTGAAGTTCTCACCGATTTCTAACTGCCTGTCTCAAACGCTAGTCGTGATTTGAATTTATTTAAAAAAAATACTCTACAACCACAATAGATATTGGTTAATATCGTTTGTAATCGATATTTTTAATTATCGATAATACATAAAAAAATTTCAAAGTGTCAATTTGTCGGTTTTGTTTCGATGACTTTGGGGGGTAAAGGTGGTGGTTGGGGCCTCCGGGCCGCAGATGGAGTTGTCTGTTTGACAGCTGCTGCTGCTGCTGTCTTTTGTTTTATACGAAACAAAACAACCAACAAAAATATGGTTTACGGAGGGGGCCACAGCCAGTGGGGGATGGGCGGTTACAGCTGCTGTTCCTTTTTCCGCTGCTTTTTTCGTTGGTTTCTTTCTTTCTTCATTCGAAAACGACTTTGTTTGGGCAGAATTAGCCTCAAAGACACATCAAGGACTGAATCATAGTCGATGTCTTATGAGATTTTAAAACGATATTTTATGAACAAGCTGACTTTTTTTTTTATTAAAACTCTTGTTTATTCTTCGCTTCGTAAAAGCAACACTG
>JAUPFP010000068.1:0-212500 GCA_036925085.1 Brachycybe producta
AAGACTTTTTCTTGGTTACAGGCAATTGTGCCCAGCATTAGAATTTCTTTTCCCCGCACTTTTTATGAGCATCATCAATTTCTAATTGTTTGTTACTTGGTCTGATGTCACATGCTCCGCCCTTTTATGTGCGTCATCAATTTCTAATTGGTTTGTTACTTGGTCTGATGTCACATGCTCCGCCCTTTTATGTGCGTCATCAATTTCTAATTGGTTTGTTACTTGGTCTGATGTCACATGCTCCGCCCTTTTATGTGCGTCATCAATTTCTAATTGGTTTGTTACTTGGTCTGATGTCACATGCTCCGCCCTTTTATGTGCGTCATCAATTTCTAATTGGTTTGTTACTTGGTCTGATGTCACATGCTCCGCCCTTTTATGTGCGTCATCAATTTCTAATTGGTTTGTTACTTGGTCTGATGTCACATGCTCCGCCCTTTTATGTGCGTCATCAATTTCTAATTGGTTTGTTACTTGGTCTGATGTCACATGCTCCGCCCTTTTATGTGCGTCATCAATTTCTAATTGGTTTGTTACTTGGTCTGATGTCACATGCTCCGCCCTTTTATGTGCGTCATCAATTTCTAATTGGTTTGTTACTTGGTCTGATGTCACATGTTCCGCCTTATTCAATTTCTATATGCAGTCAGTCTTTCCCTTTAGAAGAAATTAAAAGTGTAGTAAGAAACTAGAAGGGTCTAGCTCAATCACTTAAGGGTATTTTCATATTGATATCTTTCAAAGTAAACTTTGTATAGACTAATATTAAAAGCTTATTTTGTACGATATCAACATCAAAATATCCTGAAGTGATTGAGTTACCCTTCTAGTTTCTCTTTATCTTGCTTTCTGAAAGACAAAATAAAGAGTTCCAGATGGGTTTACACTTTAAAAGGTTAATAGGTAATGCATTTATGAGAGCACGCATGCGCCTTAGTATATTCTCAACATCTTAGGCCTTGTCTCCACTAGGGCGACAATTTGAACTTTTTTTCCGGCCCATGAAATTTTCAAGTAGTTCAAACGTTCACTCCAATGGAAACAAGACCGAAACACTTAATTATTCGCCCAAATTAAAACATAAAGGCACCAATGACGTCACCTGAGAACATTTTCTTCCCTTAAGCTCCACCCCCCCCCCCCCCCCCAAGTTTATTAAACAACTCTAAAAAAAAAAAAGTTACCGTGGTTATGAAGTTCCTCCGTCTCAACAAAACTATACAGTCTCCTGACTTGTTTCTTTCGAATATGGACACCGGAAGTGCACATGGTCAGCATGACGTAACTGTACTCAAACGGATGACTCGTGTCCAAGTGTTCCAAAATGGCAACCAGGTCGTGTCCATAAAAGCTTTTTGGTTCACGACACACAGCCACCATTGCATTGATCATTTTAGCCAATCGTCCCGGACGAACCGGACTGTCATGATGGCGACTAAAAAAAAAACAGAGAAAGAGAAAACAAAAACGAGGATTAATCACAAAAACATCTTTCTTTTGACCCCTTTGTAGTTTGCATTTTTACAAGAAAATGTCATCTAAAGAGAATGTCGATTAAGTACATTGCCATTTAAATGTCAAAAAGAATTGACTTTAAGAAATAATCGATATCTGGCGCCTTTCTCCTTCTCCCCCTCCCTCCCCCTTCTTGTGCACACTCTCGTTCACTCTTGTGCAATCTCACTCTCCCTACCTAGTTCACTCTCTCTCGCACTCTTTCTCTTTCTCTCGCACTCTCTCTCTCTCGCACTCTTTCCCTTTCTCTCTCACTCTCTTTCTCTCTCTCTCTCTCGCACTCTTTCTCTTTCTCTCTCGCACTCTCTCTTTCTCTCTCGCACTCTCTCTTTCTCTCTCTCGCATTCTTTCTCTCTCTCTCTCTCTCTTGCACACTATCTCTCTCCCTCTCTCTCTCTCTCTCTTGCACACTATCTCTCTCCCTCTCTCTCTCTCTCTCTCTCTTGCACACTATCTCTCTCCCTCTCTCTCTTGCACACTATCTCTCTCCCTCTCTCTCTCTCTCTTGCACACTATCTCTCTCCCTCTCTCTCCCCCCTATACTCCCTTTATAAGAAACACAACACAATGACGTATAACATCAGTCACGCCAGAAAATTCTAAGCTAAAGTAGACAAAGTCACACCTCGCTTAACGTTGCCACTGAGAACGATACCTTGCAATAACGTAGATGACCATGCAAACTGTAGTTTTGCCCAAAAGCACCTTTACTTACATTTTCAGTAAGAAATTCCCATCGTTAAACGAGGTTTGACTATAAAACAAGAGCACAAACGAAGTTCGCGCACTTCACAGCATCATTGAAAATGCACCTTTAGGTTCCGCTTCACACAAAACACTTTGTGTCGCCACAAAATGTGTTTGATGAGTGTTCGAGTCCAGCTACGAGAGGCGAACACCGCATGTGTGTCAATGGTGATCAAAGTCATTCCAGTGAATTGACTGACAACATTTCATTGTTTTCACGCAGTGGTAAATGTTAAGCACGCCACATTTACCACTACATGGCGACACACAGTGTCTCGCTTTGGATGTTGCGTTTTGGGTTTGCTCTGTGACCACAAAGTGGTCTATGTGAAGCTGGAATAAATTCACCTTCACACGAAGCACTGTGTCGCCACACACACAAAAAACTGTTTTTAGCTGACCATTGGTTACTACAAAGATGTTCACACCAGACACAGCCACAGTGGCAAGTCCAGCCACGAGTGGCGAACACTGCTTGTTTTTCTTGATCGCCGATGACAATCAGGCGGTGTGTTTACTTACCACTTGTGGCTGGATACGAACACTCTTCGAAACTGTGGAAGCCAAAATAACAGTTGTGGATGGCTCGTGTGTGAACTGATCGATTCACACACGAGCCATCCACAACTGTTAGGAAAAAGTATAACTTAGGCAGGCTTCACACAAACCACTTTTTTGTGGCGCCACAAAAGTGGTTCGTGTGAAGCTTGCCTAAGTTATACATTTTCCTACTTTCGAAGACTTTCTTATTCGAACTTTATTCGTATTTGTTTTATTAAAACCCTTTGTATTTCAATCCATAAATGTTTCGTGTTTTCAACCTCCTCCTCCTCCATTTTCCTCCCCTTTTGCAATCAGTGATTGCCTTACTTCAGGGAGTACAATTGACATTTATATAGAAAGAAAGTAAAAAATCTCTTTCCAAAAAAAAAAAAAACGCTTTCTTTGAAAAAAAGAATACTTTGAATCGACATAAATTCTTTAGAAAAATAATGTATTTTATTTAATGAATCTCTACCCTTATTCAAATAATATTAAAGCCTTAATTTTTTTTTTATTCTTCTTCTTTTGGTATTTTCATTTAAAATGGAATTTATTCATTTTCGCTTCAAAAGATTCTTGAGTAAAAATTTCTGCCTCAAAATAGGAAGAAAAAAAATCTCTCTCAAAAGCCAGAAAAATTTGCATATTATAAATTTATAATGGGGTGTTTGCGTGGAGGTGGAAGGAGAAAAAATGTTGGTTTTATAACATGAAAGAGTATGATGAAATATGCATCGTTGAACAAGCTAGAAACGCACCCATTTTCACCTTTTTCTACCGAAAATGAGAGACTGAGAGAGGCTAATGCAAAAAACCTCCTTTTATAGTATAATAGAGACAAGAGTACCAAACCAACCAAACACATATTTTTGAAAATACACCACTGCAGAATTCTTAATCTAAATTTAGAAACACGCACACATACGTTTACATATAAACGATGCCATTAAACATATGCGATGCATCGTGCGAGGCTATTTGAATAAGCGCCACATTTTTGACGTTATAAAATTAACGCCAAAATGTGGCGATTACTCAGTAGTTTTAGTTATTCCGATTGGCGTTTCAAATAATTTAAGCATTTATTCAGTTTTCTATATTAAGCTAGATTTAGCCTCAATGTATAGTTATTCGTCTTATTGCACGCCTTTTGGCGCGGAGGTGTTGTAGTGAATCATAGACAGGCATTTAGAAATCGGGAAGAACTTCAGTTGGCTCCGCCCTTGTTATGACGACCGGCAACTTCTAAATTGGTTTGCTGTGTGGTTCGACTTTGAAAAAGGCGTAGCATGTGACGTCAGACTACATAACCAAACAATTAGAAGTTGCGTTCATCATAACAAGGGCGGAGTCAACTGAAGTTCTTCCCGATTTCTAAATGCCTGTAGTCATAGTGTGTTGGGTTTGGGCGGCTTTTACAAAATATTCCACAGGCAAGTGACAAGCAATTAGAAAACGGGATAAACAGAAGTTGTCTCCGCCCTTTTTACGACGACCGGCAACTTTCAATTGGTTTGTTGTGTGGTTCGACGTTGAAAAGGGCGGAGCATGTGACGTCAGACTACAAAACCAACCATTGCATTTTGAAAACTTAATTTTGGACAACTTTAAATATGAAAAATAAACATATTACCGCCGCGACTGTGTAGATCAAGCATGTCAAACTCGCGGCCCACAACGAATATCTTTGTGGCCCAGCAGCCCCTGTCAGATCCAGGATTACTGACATTCAACTTGGGTCAGTTTTGAAAGTAATCACTGCGAACAAGATTTCCCTCCGAAGTAGGAAATATTGTAGCAGAGAAAGAGATGTCAAGTGTCCGGAAGAAAACATTAATTTTACCGTTGCCCTTGTTTCTACTGTACTTTTCGAAATAAATCTACGTCTCACATACGGCTTACATACGGCTCACATAAACGTAGACCTTGTTTATTTAGCCCGTGTTAGCCTTTGAATTTGACATGCTTGCTGTAGATCTATTTTCAAAATTAACGTTTTTTCTTTAACATTGGGACTATGGGCTCAATAGAAAGACGATGCTAGCGCTTTTTGTGGAGATTTTTCGAAGTCATTTTGCGATGTATAGCCTCTTAAGAGATCTTTTGACTTTTAGACACAAATCAGGAACACATACACAGGTCTAGTGGACTCCATCACATTCTACATTTAAAAAAATGTGACCTAAACAGAAAAATGAAAACAGATTTCCAAAGACCAGAAGACCAGAAAGACGTAAAACACATTGTAGAAAGAAACATGTTAACAACATATGTGTTTGGTGTTATAACCTTATTTTAAAAAAAGGCAGAGAAGAAAAAGAGAGAAAGATTAGGAATTTGTAATAAAGCTAAGAACAAACAAAACAAAAAATAAGCTAAAACTTAAAAAAGAGAGAGAGAGAGAAAGAAGCAAATAACAAGAATTAAAAATGCAGCAAATTTGTTATGAAAAAAGGTGAAGAAGCCAAAAAGGACCACATGTGGTGGGTTGTTGTTTGTGTCGTTTATTGACTTTTAGATTTTCTTCTTCAATAGAGAAGAAGGAAAGAACCTCCCCAGAAAGAGTTTGAGAGTTATTTCGTTGAAAAGCCTTTTTAGCGTCAAAATCAAACTGTGATCGGTCAAATGCCCATGCAACAACGCTCTTCTTGATTGCGTTTTGTTTTATCTTTCGAAAAAACCATGCATGTTGGTCACAAAGGACACAATGTAAATATTTTAATAAGTCACCTAAGGGGCAACACACATATTAAGAGCATAATGAGGTGCAGAAATATATCGACCAAAATCTGAATTTTGTATTTAAAATTGGGATAATTTTTTTTTTTTTGAAGTTTTATGCATAATACAGTAAAGAGCGTCGATTATCGGAGCCAATTTTTACAAAGGCATTTAGAAATCGGGACGAACACAAGTTGGCTCCGCCCTTTTTATGACGACCGGCAACTTCTAATTGGTTGGTTATGTAGTCTGACGTCACATACGCTCCGCCCTTTTCAACGTCGAACCACACAAGGCCGGCGTCATAAAAAAGGGAGGAGCCAACTTCTGTTTGTCCCGATTTCTAAATTCCCTGTATTTTTACTCGCATTTATTTTATCTTCATAATTCGTTTGTCCCCACCACACTGTACACTGCACGGGAATTGAATCAATGACCAACATGACAATGGGCTGTGAGTCTGAGACCCTAATAACCACTACACCAACAACACAAGACACGAATACATCTTGTTTTACTTTTAAGACCTTTTTATCTAAAACAGAGTGTAACAAAAAAAAACATGTTTTTTGTTTAATTTTCTTGTTTTTAATTCTTAATTGAGTTTTTCTTTATTCCTATCTCATTTCCCTTCTATCTCTTTAACAGGCAGTTAGAAATCGGGGAGAACTTCAGTTGGCTTCTCCCTTTTTATGAGGAACGGCAACTTCTAATTGGTTTGTTGTGTGGTTCGACGCTGAAAAGGGGCGGAGCATGTGACGTCAGACTACATAACCAACCAATTAGAAGTTGCCAGTCGTCGTAACAAGAGCGAAGCCAACTTCTGTTCGTCCCGATTTCTAAATGTCTATCTCTTTATGTTTCTCTATTTCATTTTTTTTTCTCCATTTCTATCTCACTTTCCTCATTCTTATTTGCAATTTCGGTCCTCCTTCCCTTATCTTAATTAAGATTTCATATTCTTCTCTATCTCAATGTTTTCTTTTTATTATTCGTTTTTATTTAACTTCATAATTTGTTTGTTCGTCCACTTTCTGAAATATATTTGAAAATACAATTCGCACGGCACGGGGAATGAACCCATGGCCAATTTAGACCAACATAACCAACGGGCTAATACCTTGTACACAGGTGAGTTAAATGAATTCAAATTAAATGTGTTCAGGTGAATTATACGAAGTCCAGTTAAGAACATGAACACCAAATAAAAATTGACTATTATTAATATTTTAAATTGAAATACTATTAATACATTTTGTCAATAGTTTATAAATTATATTTAAGTTAATTAACTCAATATTTTCAGACTAGTGGGGTAACCCGTCATAAATGACGGGAGCAAAATTCACAGGCAACTGTGCGCATGCGCGTCGTTTTTTCCTTTTCTTACTTCTTTCATTTCAATTTCAGTCACCCCCTCCCACTTTTCTCTCTCTCTCCCCCTTCTACACTTTCCAACCTTTCCCCTCACCCCCTCCCACTTTTCTCTCTCTCTCTCTCTCTCTCCCATTCTACACTTTCCAACCTTTTCTCCTCACCCCCTCCCACTTTTCTCTCTCCCCCTTCTACACTTTCCAAAGGAAGAGTTCAACGTATAGTTGACCTTGAGAAGAAAAAAAACGGTTCCTTTATTCAAATTTATATAAATTTCGACGTGCTTCAATGGTTTTGTACAGTTGTTACTCCACACACACACACACACACACACAGACCTGGGATATTATATATATAATTATTAACTGAATAAATTGAATTCGACATATTATGTTTGTTTGTCCTTCACAGGGCTCTGTAGAACACGTTTATTATTTAAATGCATTTAAATTATCAGCTGTGTGTACTAGGTATAAGACACTAATCCACTTCACCAACAACACAAGACAATATATGACATCTTGTTTTACTTTTTAAAGACTTTTTCAATAAAAGCGAGTATCACAAAAAAAAAACCATGTGTTTTGTTTAATTTTCTTGTTTCTACCCTATCTTATGGAAATACTACTTAATAGAAATAAAACCGCTACAATGTTGAAATGTTTCAGTTCATCAGTCAAAATTCATGCTACTCGACTTGACTCCCATCGAAATGGGAAACATTTCATAGTGTGGACGCGCTTTTTGAAACATCAAACAAAGACTCAAAAGAGCTCAGTACTAGGCTTAAGGGTGCATAGGTCCAAACTTACGCGTGCTTCTAATCGTGCTTGTGCCCTTGTTGAGATGCCTTACAAAGTGAAATTCCTTTGGGATTTCTTTTATTCAGCGTGTGTGACTCTTCCCCTTATCCTTTACATAGATTTATCTCTGTGTGTGTGTGTACGCGCCCTCATGATTAAATGGTTTTAATAAGCCGCCTCATTTTTTCTAATACTTTCTCTCGTTGCATTTTTCATCCGGATTATTATTTATTTTATAAACTCCTCCTCCTTCTTCCCCCCCTCTTATGACTGTGAAAATGTAAAAGGAAGAAACATTTTATTTCACCTTTTCTTATTCTTCTTCTTCTTAAGACTTCATCCACATAGTTTTTACTTTTAAAGACTTAAATAAACTATTTCATAAAGGCGGCCATATTTCATAACAGACAATAACAATAATTGTAATTCATTTCTAAATGCGGGTCATTTTTCAGTTTTCTTTAAGAGTTATTACAGTTAATCTCTCAAGTAAAACAAACAAAAAATGTCGCTAGAACTTTAGCTACAACTTTTACGAAGAAATTGAAAAATGTTTTTTTAAAAAATTTCCTGTCTTTTATCTTTTAAAACATTTTAGGCGCAACCGGAAACTAAAAAAAAAATGCTATAATCTGCGTAAAGAAAAAAACAAATAGAAAAGGCGCGTCCGGAAACAACATACAATAACGGCTTTTCGAGCATTTAAATATTTTTGGGCCATTTCTTAAACATTCTTTAATCCAGGTACTACTTTATACCTCGTATATATGATGTACACATAAGTTAAATGAATTCAAATTAAATATGTTTAGGTGAATTATACGGAATCCAGTTAAGGACACATAAACCAAATTAAAAATTGGCTTTAATTATTATTTTAAATTGAAATACTGAATCAATATTTTAATGTCAAAAGTTTATATAATTATATTTAAGTATTAACTCAATATTTTGAGATTCTTAACTGAATAAATTGAACTCAACGACATATTGTTCGTTTGCCCCTCACAGGGCTCTGTAGAACACATTTAAATGCATTTAAATATTAAACACGTTCTACAGAGCCCTGTGAAGGTCAAATATGACATTATGTCGCATTCAATTTATTCAGTTGATAATCTGAAAATAAGAGTTAATACTTAAATATAATATTATAAACTATTGACAAAATGTATTAATAGTATTTCAATTTAAAATATTAATAATTAAAAGTCAATTTTTAATTTGGTTCATCTGTCCTTAACTGGATTCCGTATAAATTCACCTAAACACATTTAATTTGAATTCATTTAACTCATGTGTGTGTACAAGGTATTAGACTCATTGAGCACAATTTGAATATTTAAATGGTCCAAATTGCCCTTTTCAGGGCAATCTCCTTGAGTGATTCATTTATTTTGTTTCTAAACACTTTTTTTCAATTTCCTTTTATTGTTGCTACTTTTAAACAGCAGAAAAAACACCAGAGATCTTACTGTTTCTATTGTTCTCGTTCATTTGCATATTTTTGCAATGTGACAGCTTATTAAAGTGTTTTTTTTTTAAATAAAAAAACACTTATGACAAATTACTCTGCAATTAATTTAAGACTTGTGAAAGACATTCCAATTTATCTCCATGTGACGTCACACGAAAGTTAACTTGCGGCAGCACATAGATAGAGACCCCCTTTTTCTTCATATACACGAATAAATAGTAACTGACAGATATTCTTGAAATTCAGTGTCTTTTGTTAATGTAAATTCAATGGTAGGCAACTCAGTGCACGCGTGCATTCATTGGCACAACAGAACAAATTGAAAATGCCTGAATATCTAATTAAAAGGCTACATCACAAAATTACTTCGAAAAACCTAAACATAGAGCGCCAGCATCGTGTTTATATTGAGCCCATAGACCCAATGTTAAAGAAAAAACGTTAATTTTTAAAATACACAGTCACAGCAATATGTTTATTTTTCATATTTAAAGTTGTCCAATTTTGATGGTTCAAAGTACGATGTGCACTTTAAATATTATGTTCATCTAGTGATAGATCGTCAAAAACTCGGAAAGTGTGCTTCCATTTTAAAAAAAATATTTCAAAATCGCGAATTTCTAACTTTTAATAAGAAAAAAAAAAAACATCCATTAAAATGTTGGTAAAAATACCTAAAAATAATTTTAAAAAACCAGAAAAAATTCAGCACGTGCGCCAATGTATTGGCTTCACTGTGGTTTATTTGTGGTTTTTTAAAATTATTTTTAGGTGTTTTTACCAACATTTTAATGGATGTTTTTTTTTGCTTACGAATTAGAAATTCACGATTTTGAAATAGTTTTTAAAAATAGAAAAACATCAATTTTTTGTCATTCTATCACTCGATCAGCATATATTTAAGGTGCACTGAAAACTTAACATTGGACAACTTTAAATATGAAAAATAAACACATAGCTCTGCGACTGTGTGTATTTTAAAAATTAACATTTTTTCTTTAACATCGAGGTCTATGGAAACAATAAAAAAACGATACTAGCGCTCTTTACGGAGATTTTTCGAAATAATTTTGCAATGTGTGTAGCCTCTTAAGAAATACAAACAATGTTTATCAAAGTTAAAAACGATGTTGCTGAAGAACGAAAAGGATGTTAGCAAAATAGACCCTTTTTGAGGTTAATGACCTTTAACATGAGTCAAGGGAATTATCATAATTTTAAAAAAGGGGTTTTACAAAATAAAAAAAAATCCCTTTGAATATTTGTAAACAAAAGACCTTAATTCCTGGCCACCGCAACATTCAAGAAGCGATTACACCAATTTCAATTATTGTTCAAAACACAGTTTTTGAAGACAAGTGAGGTTTGGTTAGAATCGAGACCATGTTTTAGGAACATGACATTTCACTTAACAAGGGATTCAAGGAACCCTATAGACCTCCATTGCTTTAATATATGCTTTCATATATCAAATAACCAACTTTTGTTTTCATTGTTACATGTGTGCGCATGAGTACGCACATGAACACACGTGTGCGCATGAGTACACACATGTACACACGTGTACGCATGTGTACGCACATGTACACACTTGTGCGCATGTGTACGCACATGTACACACTTGTGCGCATGTGTACGCACATGTATAGACGTGTGCGCATGTGTATATAGATAAACACATGTATGTATTCAAGTACATGACATAGTTACATGTGATGCGCATGCGTCATTCATTTGTAATAATATGGTTTAAAATGAAAATACGTCACATGTATTCTAATATACAAAAATAATAACAGAACATAGAAAGGAACACCCCTCCTAAATAATAGAAAAGAACCCCCTTTCGAATGCTACAACTGGAAAGAGGAAGAATCGAGATTTTTTTTAAAAAAAATTACGTTTTTAAAAAATCGAAATTTTATATATCGAATCGCTCTAAAATTCCAATTTTTTTACAGTTTCATCGTCAGAATGTTTACATCATTTTAGGTCTGATGACATTTTATTGTAGGTGGCCCCGTTTTCGAGTTGTTCGACCCACTAAAAATTATGACCAAAAACTCAAAATTTGTTTCTAAAAAAATCATACAAAAATAACCCCTGGGTAAAATTTTCTAATTTTTTGTCAGGAGCTTCATATTGACCCACGGAATCAAATAAAAAATACTGCATGTCTTTATCTCATTCCGTTCTTGAGTTGTTCGAGGAACTAAATCGGTTCCGGACACACACACATACACACACACATACATACACACACACAGACACACAGACATCCTTTTTTTCCCCTTTTCTTGCATGATCCTATATACCTCCATTGCTCTTTAGAGCAATGGAGGTCAAAAAGCCCTCTAGACATTCTCCACTGTGCAGCAAACTAGCTGGATTACGCCTTAGACGCAATGTTAAGCGCCGTCTGATGTATTAAAAAAAACATGGTCTCCATTTTAACAACAAATCTTGCCTTCAAACATCTGTTTTGAACAATTAATTAAAGCTGTTATCACTTCTTGGATGTTGGTGGCCAGATTTTAAGGTCTTTTAGTTGCAATCTTCAAAGGGCTTTTCATTTTATACCCTTTGACAAACGTAAATATTTTGTCAACCCCCCCCCCCCCCCCCTCTAACGTTACAAGCTTCATCTTACAGTGAGGGCATGTATAAATCACAAGAGTTTGTCAGAGGGACAAGTGCCTTTTCCACTACTTCAAAAATTGCAGCACGCATTTCCATAACGTTGTAAATGCCACATAAGGTTAAAATAACGTTTTTAATAAAAAAACGGGTTGTAAACGCCATGCTTTTTGCTGGGGAATTGGGGGCTTGTCACGAATTGGGGGCTTGTCACGAATTGGGGGCTTGTCACGAATTGGGGGCTTGTCACGAATTGGGGGCTTGTCACGAATTGGGGGCTTGTCACGAATTGGGGGCTTGTCACGAATTGGGGGCTTGTCACGAATTGGGAGCTTGTCACGAATTTGGAGCTTGTCACGAATTTGGAGCTTGTCACGAATTTGGAGCTTGTCACGAATTTGGGGCTTGTCACGAATTTGGAGCTTGTCACGAATTTGGAGCTTGTCACATGCGGTAAAATAAAAAATGAAATAGAACTGATGTGCAAGTCATAACGTTGTAACAGCCAATAGCAATTCGAATGGCCACATGGCCAGTCACTTAGAGACTAGTCACGTTGTAAACGCCCCACAATGTCACTACATACGTCAGCATGTGTTGCTCGTTGGCATTTACAACGTTTTTTTGGAACTGAACTGAAGTTTTAAAATTCTTTAAAAAAATATTCTAATACTGATTAATATTTTTTTAATAAATTCCCTTCATTTCTTAACTTCTTTTGTAAATTGTATTACAATATTTTACGCCTTTAATGTAAATTGGTTTAGTAGAAAATGCGTTTTTTCTATCTCCTGAAAAATTTAAAATCTGGCATTTACAACGTTTTCAAAATGAAGTAAGGTCTAAATTTTTTTTTAAAAAAAATGTTTTAATACTGATTAATAATTTTTAATCGATTCTCTTCATTTCTTAGCTTCATATAAATTGTATTAGAATATTTTATGCCTTTAAACTGTAATTGAAAATATGGAATATGGAAATGGCACACTTCCAATAATTATTTATCCAAATTTACTATTCGTGGCCCATTTCGATCAATAAGTTGATCACAACTGATGAATTCCTAAACCGAAACCTTTGTTTAGGCGATCATCCTCCAATCATAAAAATTCACCATGGCAACAAAAATGACTGTCAATGTAAGAAAGATGACGACTAAAAAAAAACACCTCACCAACCCCCCCAACCCACCCCCGCCCCATTTCCCAATAAAACCGCCTCTAAAAAATTGCTCAGAAAATCTACTGAATATGTTGAATATGAAAATAGGAGAACCTAAAAAAAATAATGGAAAACATCATAATTTGTATATTTCTTACTTGTCAATATGAGAGAAGATTCACTTATTCTGTACATTCACTAGACAATATGCAAAGCCACCAATTCGAAAATAAATCTACATAATTTATAATTAGGGCTCGGATTTTTATGCAAAATATAAAGCAAACTCTTCTAGTCTTTAAAATACTTTCAAATATCCTTTTAAATGTGTCTTCTCAAACACACATTTGTTAGTGTTATAGGCATTCACACACACACATTGCCTAAAACATTATGAATAGGGCTGGAATTTTTATGCAAATATCAAGAAAACGATTCTCAATCTGTGGCTCAAGTGCCAAAATTGTGATCATCATCATTATTAGAGCAACTATAATGACGCCTCTTTTTAATCAAAAAAGGCTGGTTAGAGGCTAAATTTCTGGTTACTATAGGTTGTAAATTAAGTGTTCTAGCCTCTGACCAGTGTTTTTGATTAGAAAAAAAAGCATAATTGAAGTTGCTCTAATGATGAAAATTACAATTGGCACTTGGGCCACAGATTGAGAATCGTTTTCTTGATATCTGCATAAAAATCCGAGCCCTAGTCATAATGCTTTAGGCAATGTGTGTGAATGCCTAAAATAACAACGTGTGTTTGAGAAGGCACTTTTAAAAGGATATCTGAAAATGTTTTAGAGACTAGAAGAGCAAATGTAATTAAAAATGTAAACTTCTCATGACAGATTGAAAATGAACCCAATGTTATAAGATGCTGTTTTTAATTTTTAATAAAACACGAAAATGAAAAATTTAAAATTTTGTGAAAATATTTTATATTTTTTGTTCAATTACTCCTCTAGTTTCCAAACATTTCAATTTCTAAATAATATTGATTCTCAACTGCAGAATAACAAAAGAGTTCGAGTCTATTCGCGTTTTTCATTTGCATTTTATAAATTGGCTTGTTGTTGCAGGTATTTTGCACTTTGGCTCAAACTAGTCAATGTAAAGAACCACTAATGAGTTTATGGTTTCAGGAATTGACTAGTAATAATTATGTAGAATAATTGATTTTTCACCTTGGCATAAATTCAATAATTAAACTTGCCCACATTACAGTGGTTTTATAAAACTGTAAATTCCTCTCAAACTCCGATTATTCTGTCTTTTAGTTTAAAAATGAAGAGAAATTTGAATTCGTTTTAGAAACTAGAAGGGTAACTCAATCCCTTAAAGAAATTTTTATGTTGATATCTTACAAAACAAGCTATTTATGCCAATTTGACACAAAAAATGGCACAACTTTAAGCAGACGATATTTTTAAAAAAAATTGTCACAAAAGATATCACAACATGAAAAAAATATCCTTAAGTGATTGAGCTACCCTTCTAGTTTCTAAAACACTTGGTTCTCTTTAATTTTGATCTTAAACCATTGCTCATAAATCATCTTAAGTATTTTCAAAAAAAGATTTTTTTTTTCTATGTTGGAACCCTGTTTAGAGGATTCTAGTGCCAAACTTCCATCTTGAATTTAGACCTTAAGTAAACAATCGAACAGCTTTTTCTAAAAAAAATTCTCATAAGATTGTCTCATTTTAAACACCCTGTAAATGTGTTTTTTTACGGTGAAATAACGCAAAAAAAAAGGATCTTTTCTGAGCATCTTTTCCACTCTTATTGATCTAAAAAGAGAAAAATATCGACGATTTTTCCAATAATAATAATAATAATAATACTGTATAAAAATAACCTTCTGAGGATTAAAGGAGACTTTCAACTTTTCTCGAAATTTATGAAGTTTGAGAGAAGCCTTAAGAAAAGTGGCCGAAAATCGGGGTTTTACTTGCTACATTATAGAAACTGGTTCTTTTTGAATTGGGGCTTCAATCTAATAATGCATTTGGACAAGCAATTAGAAAACGGGATAAACAGAAGTTGGCTCCGCCCTTTTTTATGACGAACAGCAATTTCTAATTGGTTTGTTGTGTGGTTCGGCGTTGAAAAGGACGGAGCATGTGACGTCAGACTACATAACCAACCAAATTAGAAGTTGCCGTTCGTCATAAAAAGGGTGCCTGTTGCATTTGGGCCCAGGTTATGGCCTTTCAGAGGGCACTGTGTGTGCCCAACAAAAAAGAATCCACGAGTTTAAATAAATCTGATTTTTTTTTTATTCAAAACATATTAAAAAAATTTAAAATATTAATTTTATAATAAAACCAAATTGAGTCGATTATTTTTTTTTTGTCAAAACTTGTCAAACTAATTTTAAAGCCTTGTTTCCACTGAGGCTAAAATTTAAACTTCATGGAAATTTCAACTGTTGGAAAATAGAAGAAACGTGACGCCACCGCCTATTCACTATCATAAATGGATGGCGCCACGTTTTTTTTTTTTCTATTTTTCACCAGTTGAAATTTTGAAAAAGTTGAAATTTTCACCCCAGCGGAAACAAGGCATAAAAATATAATTTTAAATAATTACAGTTGAAATTTCAAGATCCAAGTCCAGTTTCGGTCCCTTTCTAAGGGCCTCCCGATCCATGCCCTAAAACCATTTACCCTAGAGAAACATTTGCCCTAAAACTGCCCTAAAATATATGTTTGATATGAATATGTCACAACAGTATGAGTATAACTTTACTGTATAATTAAATTTACATAAGGTTGAGGAAAAATAATTCATTGTCAGAAATAAAAAAATTTGGGCCAGATTCTATCACCGGTATTTTTTTTTTGGCGAACATTCGCCAAAAATATAGCAAACATTCGCCAAAAATTTGGCGAACATTCGGAAAAAACATGGCTAACATTCGGCAAAAATATGGCGAACATTCGTCAAAAATATGGCGAACATTCGTCAAAAATATGGCGAACATTTGTCGAAAATTCGGCGAACATTTGCCAAAAATAACAGATTTTTATTTTAAAAATGTATATAATAATTATTATTAATAATACTAATACAATTTTATATATATATGATATATATATTAACCCCCGTCTGTCTTTGTTTCCTTCCTTCACTCTCTGTATGTGTAACGCTCTACAAACAAGGACAAAAACCTTGAAGCACGTCGGAATTTACTTAAATTTAAATGAACCCCTTTTTTCTCATGGTCAACGTTATGTTGCGCTCTCCCGATCCAAGAACCCAAACAATATTAAGGTGCTTATAAATAAAAAAATACTTAAATCAAACTAATTATTCCCCATAATATTAAATTGGAGAGGGCAAAGGTTAAAAAAGGGGGGATGAGAGACAGAAATGTGGAGGGGCAAAAAGGGGGGGGGGAGGGCGGGGAGGGGCAAAAAGGGGGGGGGGGCGGGGAGTAGCAAAATTAAACTATAATTTGGCTCCCCATCATTTATGACGGGTTAACCCACTAGTATATTATGATAGGCATGACAGAATATATTTGTCATAAAATGAAAATTTGTCATTTGCTTTTGTGACTTTTACAAGGTTATGAGCTAGAAAGGACAATTTGTCATCCTACGACCGTCTTATTGTTGTTTTATAATAATTGATAAATATCTTGGGGGTTAAAAAGTTACCTACAATATCTCCATTTTGACAACATATCAAAATTTGCAAAAAATAGTTCAAAATGGAAGAGAAAATATACCTCCAAAGTGTCAAGGCCGTGTCCATTTCCAACTGTTTGATGGACAGTTGACTCTCCAAGTTCTCTTTGGAAGCCCAGCTGAAATTGGTCAGTTGAAGAGCAATGATGACGTCGGCAGTGTCCGACTCCCAGCCCCAATTGTCCTGTCTCTTGGACAGCAGCCATTTTGTGGCCTTCTCAATCGAATCCTGAGTAGACACCTTCTTGTAGGTCTCTTCTAAAAAAAAATAACAACATAATTAGAAAACATTAATTTAATAGCCATCAAAAAAGAACCAATAATTTTAAAGTAGGCCTATGTTAGAAACTGGAATTGTAAAAGTAAAAACTAAATTTAATTTCATGATATCTTTCAAAATTAACTTTTTGTAGAAGTATGAAGTTAATGGTTGTCAACTTTAGGCCTTGTTTCCACTGTGGCGAAAATTTGTACTCGGGGAAAATTTCAACTGTCGACTTTTTATAAAACTCGACCTGTCGACTTTTAAACTCGACCTGTCGACTTTTAATCTAAACCTGTCGACTTTTAATCTAAACCTGTCGACTTTTAATCTAAACCTGTCGACTTTTATTCTAAACCTGTCGACTTTTATTCTCGACCTGTCGACTTTTATTCTCGACCTGTCGACTTTTATTCTCGACCTGTCGACTTTTATTCTCGACATGTCGACTTTTATTCTCGACATGTCGACTTTTATTCTCGACATGTCGACTTTTATTCTCGACATGTCGACTTTTATTCTCGACATGTCGACTTTTATTCTCGACATGTCGACTTTTATTCTCGACCTGTCGACTTTTATTCTCGACCTGTCGACTTTTATTCTCGACCTGTCGACTTTTATTCTCGACCTGTCGACTTTTATTCTCGACCTGTCGACTTTTAATCTCGACCTGTCGAATTTTTTATTTCCATGTGGCGCGCACCATACTGTAATAGTTAAATTATTGCTGCTACAAGAGGGCGCTTGAATTAATTTAATTATTAGAGTAGAGTGCGCGCAACATGGCATAATTAACATGGCCGAATAAAACAGATTAAAAGTCGACATTTCGCGATTTAAAAAAAAAAATATGCAAAAGTCCTCTACAGGGCTCCGTACTATTCAAGTTTCTGATACACTATGTATTTCTTTTTGAAGTTCATTGTTGTTGTGTTCAAGTAGGCCTACTTATTACTCTCTGACATGTATTATATTGATGATCATTGAGAGTAGAAAAACGAGAGAGAGAGAGAGAGAGAGAGAGAGAGAGAGAGAGAGAGAGAGAGAGAGAGAGAGAGAGATCTAGACTAAAAATAAATAGAAATCCCATCTTTTATATGCCATTCTCTCAAGAGTCTCATGTGTTCAGAAAGAGAGAGAGAGAGAGAAAGAGAAAAATAGAAAGAGAGAGAAAAATGATCTTCTAGAATGAAAAACTCCTCCATTCCAGAGCTTATCTATCAATGGTGGTTGGTGGTGGCTTTATATAAAAGAGAGAGTCGTGGTAACATTCAAATCCCATTACAAACATCAAATCTAGTATTCCAGAGGATAATAATAATTACGAAACGAACGCGTAATATTTCCTCCTACTTTTCTCCTCGACCCCCCCCCCTTTTCCTCCCTTTAAATCCCCTAGAGTCACGCCCATTCAATGTTTGTTGGTTTTTTTTTCTATCAAAAAGTCCATTATTTTGTACAAAAACCATTCATAATACATTATTTCTATGGAAGTTTCAAGGGACTCATTTTACCTGTGTTTGTATGTGTGTAATGATGAATCAATCTACCTTTACTTAAAAAACACATCAAATAGTAAAAAATAAGATCAGTGGGCCACTTTATTCTCTAATAGTAGGGGTCAACCTTCCGCGCTCATTTAACGACCAAATTCAAGAAAGAAGAGATAACACTTTTGTGTCGCCACAAAAAGTGTTCGTGCCAAGATACTTAAGCCCCTATCACACTAGCAACCTCCTATGCAACCTGTGATGTGACTTGCAACTAGTACTTTGTAATAAACTTCTATCATCACACTATGCAACCTAGTTGCCAATCAAGTTTTCATAACTTCATTTATGTCAAGGGGCCGACACATTCGGGTGAATCTCGAACGGTAGTATCGGAAGCCATTTTACTTTTAATCCGCGTTTTACTGAATTTTGAAATTTCAATTCTATTCTTGATTATCCAAGTAAAATGCAGCTAAAAAGTAAAATGACTTTCCATCCACACGAGGATCTGCTGTGAATCTTAGTGAAAATCGTACATGTGATTTTCTCTCAATCTCTGCCCCCTTGGTTTGTGTCCATATTGTGATCAACTAACAGAAAAAGTTCATAAACCGGAAGTCGTAAAACCCGGAATTCGTTTAATGTGACATATGTCATTTCTGGCAAACGGCCTGACTGGTTGTTTGTCAGAAAGTTTACTTGAAAAGTCTCTCCGTTCTTCCGTACTTTGTACAGAAGCAGTTGGGCGCAGCCAGAAAAGTTCGTTATAATTAGTTATTTAGGTTTGTTACGTGTTTGATTCTGTTTGTTATGGGTTTGTTATTGGTCTGATGCTCATAAAAGGGCGGGGCTAACAGATTTTTTTCTGGCTGCGCCCAACTGCCTGTGTTTGTACGGGCTTATTCTAGATAATAATAATAATAATAATAATAATAATAATAATAATAATAATAATAATAATAATAGTAATAATAATAATAATAGTAATAATAGTAATAATAATAATAATAGTAATAATAATAATAATAGTAATAATAATAATACAGAGAGGGTTTTACAATGTGGAACTCTGGTTCGAAAGTTGAGGTCCCCAATTTCACGCTTTCTTCTTGAATTTAGACCTTACGAGTACCCGGTGCCACTTGTTGATTACCCCCCACTGATACCTAAATATGCCCAGGTGCATTTCTACCTTCCCATTTGTCTCTCATTGAATGATTTTTCAATGTGGCAAAGACTGATGATGATGATGACCGTTCAGTGTTAATGGAAACGAGATTAGGGGATGGGAAGATAAAAAAAAACACACATTGAATTATTATGTGGCTCCATTATTATTCGGTCGTTTGCAACCATATCCAATTGAAATACATTTACAAGGAAAGGAAGCCTCCAAAAAACGCTTGCATTTTTTATGTTCAATCAGAAAAGAGAAATTACTCTTTCGAACGAACAAGCAACAACAACAATAAAAAAAACCTAACCGTCTTTCCAAAAAAAAAAACCTTAAGAAAAGTTATACAAACTCAGGTTTGTTTCAAGTTTACTTAATGAACACCTTGGGAATTATCTGTGTGTCTTATTAAAATATGCGGTTGAAAACTATCTGCACGTTTTGTAGAATTTCGGACAAACCAATTTCCAAGCAGCAGCAGCAGCAGCACACCAATGATGAACCAACCGCTTAGAGGGGGTTTATGTAAAAATGTTGGCCTAATAATCCAGCCGACGTTATGTTTGGCTATTGGTTGTAACTGTTGGCCCAACTGATACAGTAGCTGGACCTTATTATCAATGATTTACATTATGAATTTTAGGCCGTATTTTATATGTATTTCAATTTTTGCAACATTCTGCCAAAAACTACCATAATTTCAGTACCTTGGCTAATTTGAATATACTACAGGTGTGTTGTAAAGATCTCGTCGAGCTGAATACGAATATGTAAAAAAATTTTTTGGCACAAACACCAAAGATGCGCAAAAAAAAAAATGCGAGCAAAAGGTAAAATTTACATGGTGGTCTATGGCATTTTAAAAAGTTAATTTTTTTTCCTGTGTGTTCTTACCCCTTCTATGAGTAGGATAGGTTAACCTAGATTAGTATCAGTTAAATTAAGCTTGTTGTAGAGCTCTGGGGGTGCAGCCTCCACCCAGTCTATAAAAAAGCCGGTTGGGGGTCACTACAGCTACCGAGGCTCACAAGAGCTACTAGGGGGAGAACAGCTACTTGGGTCACAACAGCTACTTGGGTCACTACAGCTACCAAAAATTATAGGAACAAAATACAGACCTTTTTCCATCACTTTCTCGTCACTACAACAGCTATCAATAAAAAATATAACCCTTTCTCCCTAACCTAACCGAACCATACCTAATGAAACCTAACCGAACCTTACCGAACCGAACCTTACCTAACGTAACCGAACCGAACCTTACCTAACGTAACCGAACCGAACCTTACCTAACGTAACCGAACCGAACCTTACCTAACGTAACCGAACCAAACCTTACCTAACGAAACCGAACCAAACCTTATCTAATGAAACCGAACCAAACCTTATCTAATGAAACCGAACCAAACCTTATCTAATGAAACCGAACCAAACCTTATCTAATGAAACCGAACCAAACCTTATCTAATGAAACCGAACCAAACCTTATCTAATGAAACCGAACCAAACCTTATCTAATGAAACCGAACCAAACCTTATCTAATGAAACCGAACCGAACCTTACCTAATGAAACCGAACCGAACCTTACCTAATGAAACCGAACCGAACCTTATCTAATGAAACCGAACCGAACCTTACCTAATGAAACCGAACCGAACTTTACCTAATGAAACCGAACCGAACCTTACCGAATTTAACCTAAACTAAACTAAACTTAATGACTCAAGTAGCTGTAATGACCGTATTGATAAATAAAAAGGCCTATATTTTTTTGGTAACTGTAATGACCCTCGGTAGCTGTGGTGACCCTTTTGACGAAAAAAAGGTCTATATTTTTTGGTAGCTGTAGTGAGCCAGTCCCAAAAAAAATCTAACCAATCATTGGGGATAACTTTGGTCTTAAAATTTGTCTTAAAACTTAAAACACTGTAATAACACAATAAGGTAACAAGGGAACGAAAGCTGAAGAAAATGCAAAATCAAAAACAATTCATTTTTGATTTTGCATTTTCTTCAGCTTTCGTTCCCTTGTTAACTTATTATGTTATTACAGTGCTTCAATATTGCCTACGAAATGCCAATCATATATTATAAAAAAAAGAACCGACAGTTGTTGTTGTTGATATTACTAACAGTGAATGTATTTTATTCTCTTATCACAAGCTGACGTATTCAAAAGATAAATTAAAATGCGGTTAGAAAAATCGCTTTTGTTCACACACAAGTTTCTGTTTTGAAAAAATGAAAGACTGAACTTGAAAAAGAAAAAAATAATTCAATATTTTTTATATGAAAAGAATCTCTTGATGCCAGTAATTGAATTTCTGACATATTCATATAAAAAAAACTAATAATTTTCTGAAATCAAAAATTGATAAGACCCCAATCATGTTTATGTTTTATGACAGGAACAGCACTTCATAATTTTGAAGCACAGTGGCAATAATACTTAATCTGATTATAGCCTCATATGTGAGTTCTACGAAATTGTGCAGGTGGCGCTGTTTTAAAAACAGGCAATTAGAAATCGGGACAAACAAAAGTTGGCTCCGCCCTTTTTATGACGACCGGCGACTTCCTCAGAGCTGCTCTCAACCAAATAGACACAGACTCGGAGCTGCTCTCGTCCAAATAGACACAGACTCGGAGCTGCTCTCGTCCATACAGACCATTTTTTTTTCCTCTGCTTTTATTCTCAGAGCAATCCATTCGGACAACACAATTATGTTTAGTTTATTTCAAACACAAAACAATAGATGTGCGTAATGTAGGCCTATGTGGCCATGTCTGGGTGTAGTTGAAGCTATTTTCGTAATAACGTCGTTTCTCCTCCGAGATCACCCCAAAATCATCGTAGATCGGATTGTAATCATCTAGCGCAAACCAATTCGTTTTCGTTATTTTCGTATATGAAACTCAAATGACGAGTCAATACCCTCAAATACAACAGCTTAACTGACGAGTCAATACCCTCCACAACATATTTTTTTTAAGTTTTTACATCTCAATCTTACATTGAAACTACATTGCGTTACACAATACACACATATGTACGCACCCATAAGGCCCCAATACACATACACATAAAACACAGGAATGATTCAATTTCTCTGCATTTTTTGTTGTTGTTATCCGTGTTTAAAATGAAATCACGGGTCATATAACTCAATTGTCTGAAAATAACAACTGGTGTGTGTGTGCGCGTGCGTGAATGTGTATGTGGGCAAGAAGGGCAAAAACAAATGGAGCATTAAGCAATTGAAATACAAACAAACACACATAAGAGAACGAAACCATTCCTCTTTCACAGAAAGGAAGAGTGATACACAGGCAGTTAGAAATCGGGAAGAACTTCAGTTGGATCCACCCTTGTCATGACAACCGGCAACTTCTAATTGGTTGGTTATGTAGTCTGACGTCACATGCTCTCCGCCCTTTTCAACGTCGAACCACACAACAAACCAATTAGAAGTTGCCGGTCGTCATAACAAGGGCGGAGCCAACTGAAGTTCTCCTCAATTTGTAACTGCCTGTGAGTGATACGGAGGCCGAATGCGGCTCTCAATTGAGCCACAGGTTGTTCACCCCCCCCCCCCCCAATTGGTTGATACAAACACATAGAAAAATAAAAAAAATAACATCTATCTTTTTAAAAATTCCTAACAAAGATGATTTTTTTGTTGGAATTTGCAATGAACCTAAAAAAAACATATCTGCCTGTGCTTTAAAAAATAGGGTGGTCAGGAAGACCCTGAAGGTTGCTTTATAGGCTGCGAAACATTGCAACGAATCCTTCTTTAAAAAAAAAACGAACTAGTCAGAATCGTTTCGCTGTCTTTCAAAAACAGAAAGCTAGGCTGTGAAGAGACTCACGGCGGGAAAACAATGCAGCGTTCATGAAAAATCCACCTTAATGCCTTGTTTCCACTGGGGTGAAAATTTGTACTTTTTGAAAATTTCAACTGGTGAAAAATAGAAGAAACGTGCCCCGCCCATTCACTGTCATAGGCAAAGTCCACGTGTGCGTAATTTTTCACCAGTTGAATTTCAAAAAGTTGAAATTTTCACCCGAAAAACTTCAACTTTTTGGAAATTCAACTGGTGAAAAATGGAAGACACGTGGCCCTCCGCCCATTCATTATCATAGGCGGGTGCCACGTGTCATACATTTCTCACCAGTAGAATTTCCAAAACGTTGATATTTTTGACCCAGTGAAAACAAGGCATTACAATAAAAGGCCCTGTTTCCACTGGGTCGAAAATGTCAACTTTTTGACAATTCAACTGGTGAAAAATGTAAGACACGTGGCCCTCCGCCCATTCATCATCATAGACGGGGGCCACGTGTTATACATTTTTCACCAGTTGAATTGTCAATAAGTTAAAATTTTTGACCCAGTGGAAACAAGGCCTTAAGCTTTTATAAATTCCAGTTCTTGTTTAGTTTGCTTTTTTTTTTTTGTTTGACTGGTTTAGCTCACTTTCAGTGCATCTCTCTTATTCCGTTAATTATAATTATAATACATTTCATATTAACTAATTAATGCATTCCTCCTTTGCGTGCAAATAAATGCAGACAAAGAAGCAAGAGAAAAAAAACCCCTAACATATTATGGGTTTAGCGAAAATATCTTAATCTCTTTTTTTCTTCCTCTTCTTCATCCTAACATGAAATAACACAGACCACCCCCCCCCCAGCCCACAAACACACAGAAAACAAATGAAAGATCATCATCATCATCATCTTATTCTACTATTTTCATAATTAAACAAAAAAAGATATAATCCATTAAAAAAAAGTATGTTCAAACCGTAGACTCTCATAAAGGGAGCGTATAATAATCATTTTGGATCGACGCAGACAACGCCAACGCAGGCCGCCGCAGCCGCCGACATCTCGGCACGAGAATATTAAATTAAACTACTCATCTTTCTTAATTTAACTATTAAATATTCGAGGATATATCACTAACAAACTTAACTTAATAATCATGAATCAATTAAGAGACACAAAGAGGAAATTTTTCGAGAGGATTCATTTCACATTTTCACAAATATTTGCGACAACAACAACGAAAAAAAAAACTAAAAATGGTTCTCAATGTGTGGCTCGCGAGTCAGTCAATAAATTAAAGTTAAAATATTCAAGAATGAAAACTTAGCACTTAACACTTCAACTCTCGTGTACAGGGTTCCGAAATAGAAAAACAATGTTTTAATATTATATATATTAACCCCCGTCTGTCTTTGTTTCCTTCCTTCATTCCCTGTATGTGTAACGCTCTACAAACAAGCACAAAAACCTTGAAGCACGTCGGAATTTATATAAACTTAAATGAATCGGGTCTTTTCTCATGTTCAACTTTATGTTGCGCTCTCCCGATCCAAGAACCCAAACAATAGTAAGGACAGGCAAGTAAAGACAGTAAGATACAGTCGTTTTCCCCGCCCCTTTCATGAGGACCGGCAACTTCTAATTGGTTTGTTATGTGATCTGACGTCACATGCCCAATCCTTTATAATTTCCATTTGGTTGATATTTGGTCTGACGCTCATAAAAGGGCGGGGCAAACGACAGTCGCTTCCTGTCTGTACATGCCTGTAACAATATTAAGGTGCTTAGAGAAAATGCAAGCGGTCAACGCGAATTACTTCATGACAACCGGACATTCACACAAAATTAAACTAGATGCTCCCGTCATTTATGACGGGTTACCCCACTAGTTGAATAAGGGAAGTTGCCACCCTGATTAGAAGTGTTCATCTTGAAGTTCAAGTGAAACGTTTCCTTCTTGAATTTCGGCTTAAGGCCTCCTTTCCACTCGAACGACAATTTCTGCTCCGTAAAAATTCAAACGGGTGAAAAATACAGTTTACTATGGTAAAATGTGCTAATGCATTTCTATTAGTTGGAAAATATAATACTGTCACTATTAGAAAGAAAACGTGGCTCCCGGCCTATTTACCATTGTAATTTGGTTCATTATGTTAAAAGGCTACATCGCAAAATTACTTCGAAAAATCTCCACAAAAAGCGCTAGCATCGTTTTTCTATTGAGCCCATAGACCCGATATTAAAGAAGAAACGTTAATTTTTAAAATACACCCAGTAGCGGCGGCAATATGTTTACTTTTCATATTTAAAGTTGTCCAATATTAAGTTTTCAAAGTACAATGTACACCTTAAATATATTTTCATCTAGTGATAGAATGACAAAAAATTGGTAAGTGCGGTTCTATTTTTAAAAAACTAAATTTCAAAATCGCAAATTTCTAACTCTTATGTTAAACTCCATTGAGTACAACAAAGTAAGAAAAAACATCCCATTAAAATTGCTCGTAAAAATCCGTAAAAATAATTTTAAAAAACCAGAAAAAAAAATCAGCACGTGCGCCAATGTGTTGGCTTCACTGCGATTTAATTGTATTTTTTAAAAATTATTTTTAGGTATTTTTATGAACATTTTAATGGTTGTTTTTCTTACTCAATGGAGTTTTAAACACAAGAGTTAAAAATTCGCGATTTTGAAATTTTTTTTTTAAAAAACAGAAGCACACTTTCCGAGTTTTTGACGATCTATCACTAGATGAACATAATATTTAAAGTGCACATTGCACTATGAACCATCAAAATTGGACAACTTTAAATATGAAAAATAAACACATAGCTCTGCGGCTGTACATTTTAAAAATTAACGGTTTTTTCTTTAACATTTAGTCTATGGGCGCAATATAAAAACGATGCTAGCGCTCTTAGTGGAAATTTTTTTGGCAGTAATTTTGCGATGTCGCCCTCTTAAGGCCAATTGCAGTAAGAAAAACGACACTCGCTCTACCGCTTTCCCTAGCCCATAAATTACCAGTTTCTAATCAATATTTACACATCAAAATGGCTTAACATAACCGTAAAAGAAAATTTCCATGTACCTTCTAGATTTTAAATTGAAATTAATAACCGAACACCTTGACTCCTCCATACATTTACCATGAGAAGATCAAAACATGATTATTTTTTTTTCTAAAAACTAAACAACTCTTATTAGAAGTGAATGAATTTTTTAGAGAATAATGGAAAACATATCTATTCAAATAAAACTAAAAGAAATTTCAGTGTAGCTTCTAGTTTTTAAATAGAAAATTAATAAATGAACCACCTCGATTGATTCATCATACACTTAAAATGAGAAGATCAAACACATTTTTAAAAAACACTTTCATTCCAATCAAGTATAATACCTTGTACACACATGAGTTAAATGAATTCATATTAAATGTGTTTAGGTGAATTATACGGAATCCAGTTAAGGACATGAACCAAATAAAAATTGACTTTAATTATTAATATTTTAAATTGAAATACTAAATCAATAGTTTATCAATAATTTATATTTTATATTTAAGTTAATTAACTCAATATATTCAGATTTTTAACTGAATAAATTGAATTCGACATATTGTTTGTTTGCCCTTCACAGGGCTCTGTAGAACACGTTTATTATTTAAATGCATTTAACTGTGTATGTGTGTACAAGGTATAACTTATTTTCACTCCAGAAATACAGAATTAACCAGAGTTCGAATTGCGTTCACACTTTAAAACCAGCTTAAAGAGACCATAATTACCTCCAAAAATTTCTTTTCAAAATACTGTCAAGAATTATTCAACGATTGTCAAAACGATTTTTAAAATTTAAATTCCTTTTCCTGAATCACCAAACGACGCCATTTTAAATTTCCAAAAACGAAAAGTCCCTCCCCTCCCTATTTTTGTGGGGCATAAGTTGTCACCTCATATTTCCAGAATTCCTTAATGAAATATAGGTATTTTCTATTCATATTCAACTCAACACAACCTTCAATGTGGAATTGGTGCATTCAAATGAAAGTAATGTGAGCTGGTGATCGCAACACATCAGAATTCCGAGTAGAGGAGTAGACTTTGGGAGGTTTTGTTGCCAATGTCTGTTGTTTGGTGGCGCATCTATCTGATAAAGTTCATTTCACATGAAGTCAACTGATTTTTAATTTTTTAAATTATATTAAATCACTTATTTTAAATTTTAAAAATCGTTTCGGTAATTGTTGAATAATTCTTGACAATATTTTGACAAAGAAATTTATGGAGGTAATAATTGGTCTCTTTAAGATGGTTTATGAACAACAAACAGCTAATCTTCGAACTCTGGTTGTTCTTTTCTTCGGAAGAGCAAAATTAAGAAAAACTAGAAAGTGACTTAGAAACTAGAAGGGTATATAATACCTCAATCATTTAAGCATATTTTCATGCGGATATTTTACAAAATAAACATTTTATTGGTAAAAATTTTAAAAATACCGTCTGCTTAAGCGTCACCTGTCATTTTCAAACTCGCATAAATTCTTAATTCTTCTTCTAAAAACCAGAATAATCAAACGCTTGAGAGGCGTTTTACACTTTAAAACCACATTAAGTGATTCATTTACTCTTCTAGTTTCTAAAACACTTTCAATTTCTTCTTAATTATGGTTCTGAAACGCAAAACTAATCAGCGTATTGTTTTTTTTTTTTACCATTGTTCTCTTTCATTTGCATATTTTGCAAATAATTACTCATAAAATGGTAAAATATGTGATTTTTACTCTTATGAGATCATCTTTTGAAAAGGCGCTCTGATAAAATTCACAAAATAGATCAAATAATAATCCTCCACCCCCTCTCCCCCAAATGAATTAAAAGATAACCAGGATCATTTGTATCCTATAGAAAACGGTGCTATTATTAAGAAATAAACATATTCTCTTTTCCTCTCCCCACCCACTTACAGAAAACAAAAGAAATGTGGTGAAGTGGGAGGAGAAATTAGAAGTTCCCCACCCCACACTCCCTTCTACGGAAACAACTCCCCCTCTCCCAGCCCACCCCCATTCTTAATCACGCTCATGTAACCATACATGTATAGGACAATATACAGAGTGTCCGTAAATTTCTTGTGCAATTTCAATTTGTTTTTTTAATGACGTCACTTCCATAGGAACTGTACGCACATGACAAGAATCCTCCGTCTGGCAGTAAACTATTGTACTATTACCACAGAATAAGGAGAAGTACAGAAGGGGAAACTCTCGTGCGACGCCTTTGAAGTTGCCGTGACAGAATTTCATGACCTTGGACTGAAAGCTTCTCTTATTTTAACCGGTTACTTGATAGCCGCCACTGTTAAATGTATTACTGCGTGTGTGAAAGTAATACATTTCAAAATGGCGTTTGTAACCGGTTACTTTACAGCCGCCATTTTGGGATGTATTACTGAAGTATGTGAAAGAAATACATTTCAATGTGCGGCAGTGCCGCACATGCGCAGAAAAATTCTGTCACAAGTTAATTGCTCAGTTTCCCTTCTGTATATCTCCTTATTCTGTGCTATTACATTGGGTGAACATGACTCATGACGTCATGAGCATCGATATGTCTTAATTAGAGATCGGATTTTTATGCAAATAACAAGCAACATGTTTCTCAATTTGTGGCCCAAGTGCCAATAATTATTGTGTCATTCTCATTAGAGCAAGTGTAATTATGCTTTTTCTAATAAAAAAAAATTGATGGTTAGAGGCTAATGTCTAGTTATTATTAGTAGTCAACTAGAAATTTTCTAGAATCTAACCAGTGTTTTTTTTTTTTTTCGATTTATAACAACGTCATTATTAGTTGATCTAAAGGCGGGATTTGTTACTTCACAATTGGCACTTGGGGCCACAGATTGAGAAACATTTGATTTAATATTGCATAAAAATCCGAGCACTAGTCACAATTTAACCGAAGTGAAGTTATTACACAATTGAAACTGCACAGTGATTTTATGGACACCCTGTATATAACTCACATTTAATCTATAAAAAGCAACACAACCTCTTTTTTTAAACTCAAATTCTAATCTCCACTCATTGTCCCCCCTTCCTACTCTCGTCCCCCCTTCCTACTCTCTTCCTCACCTTCCATAAGCCGAACACATTTTCTATTCATAACCCCATGAAATTTTAAATAATTACTAAAGATTCCATTTACAGCAATGACTCGTAACATAATAAGAGATGATGTCACAATTATTATCTAAGTTTTTAACCACAAACACAATGCGGTCGTCTATTGAACCACCACAAGGCGTGCAGAGAAAACATATAACCGAAAGAGGATAACGTAGGCTGGCTTGGAGGGTAGGATGTTACCAAAAAAGACGTCACAGGAGTCAGATTCTTACCCATAATACGTTGTTTCCATTATAAAAGTTAACAACAGTTGCTAACCACAGATAATTTTCTAGTAAAAAACAAAAACAAAAATGTGGTTAAATTAACCACAGTTAATTTTACCAACAATTCAGTTAACTCAACTTCATTTATACAATATGATTAACCACATTATTGAATAGTTAAAACGTCATTTCCTGTTTTAAATACAACAAATTAACTTTACTTGTTGGCTAATTTAAACGTGGTTAATTTAATTAAAAAAAATATTGTTTCCACTAAAAATTAACTGCGGTTATCATTTTAAGGTGGTTTTAAAGGTGAAAAACGCCTCTCAAACTCTTGATTATTCTGTCTTTCAGATGTAAAATGAAGAAAAATGTAAATGAGTTTTAGAAACTAGAAGGGTAGCTCTATCACTTAAGTGTATTTTCATGTTAATATCTTTCAAAATAAGCTTTGTATTTCATTTTGATGATATCACAAAACTTTAAGCAGATAATATTTCTTTAATTTCTATTATTAAAAAGATTAATTTGAAAAATATCAACATGAAAATATCCTTAAGATTCATAAATTCTCATAAGATTCTCGAACACTAATTATTCCGTGTTTCAGGAGCAAAATTAAGTAAAATTAAAAATTGCTTTTAAAAACTAGAAGAGTAGCCAGATCACTTAAGATATCTTTCAAAATAAACTTTTTATATAAAAAATATTTAAAAAACAATATCAACTAAGCTGTTCATTTTGAAATTCATATCAAAAGTATGAAACAACTAGGCCTACTCTTAATTGACTAAGCTACCTTTCTAGTTTCTAAAACACTTTCTAGTTTCTCTTAATTTTGCTCCTGAAAGACCCTTCATTTTGCACTTTGAAAACTTAATAGTGGACAACTTTAAATATGAAAAATAAACATATTGCCGCCGCCAGGGCCACAAAGAACGCTAGCATCGTTTTTTTTATTGAGCCAATAAAAAAAACGATGCTAGCGTTCTTTGTGGCGATTTTTCGAAATAATTTAATGAAAACCAAGTTCAAAAACTTAGGGAATATTTTTTTTTTATAATAACCCTGTAATATCGAATAATAATAATAATATTCAGAATGAAAATTCTAATAAATCTCACAAAAGAAGGTCGTGAGTACTTTTTTGTTTGCTGACAACTAAACCGTGCAATTTAAATATGAAAATTTTGTTTTGCTTTTTTCTCCATTTGACAAGAAGAATAAAACAAGAAGACCCCGAAATTCTTCTTCGTTTCATCTTCATCATCTTTTAGACCTTTTTTCCCCCCCAACTTCTTCTTCGTCTTTCTTCTTATATTCATTAAAAACCCTCTTGGAAAACAGCAATTAATTTCTCAGTCTTTGGGTTGGTGGTGTTAAAGTACTTCAAGAAATAACGTAGTTGTGTGTTCAGAACTGACAGACAGACAAGACATCATCATCATCATCATGTTATAAAAGTACAACCAACCCCTTTTTACTATTCCTTTATACAGGGTGAGCCATAAGTCACGAAGGGCTTTAAATATTTAATAACTTTTTTGTTTATAATCTTTTTCTAAATGTTTCCTTTGAATTTTGTAGTCAAAATGTGAGAAAATTATTGTGGAAAAATTCAAAACTGAACAACAAACGAAAATCGTTAAATTGTATTATCCAAATCGGAACTCACTAAAGCCCCGTTTTCACAATAGTTGCTGTCATGAGAGCAACTATCACAAGAACTATCATCGTGCAGACCACGTGATAGTCACTATCAACACTGCTGCGATATGGCACTATCACAACTATCTCGTTTGACTAGATAGTTGATAGTACTATTGCGACAGTGATAGTAACTATCATGATTACTATCACCGTGCATACAAAAGTGTCGCAATTGCAATAGTTGTTGAGTGACCACTTTGTAGGGAAATTTGGCTTCTGGAGAGAGGGAGAGAGGCAACACTGTTGTTGACTCAAACATACTTTTGAAGTAGACAGAACTATCACGTTACTTCAAAACATGTAGACAGTTGCTATCGTGAGAGTGAACTATCGTAACGTTCATGACAGCTACTCTCACGAAAGAATTACCACCGTGAAAACGAGGCTTTCGTCTCGCATAAAAGTCCCACCGCCAATTCAATGTCAGGTTTGGATGCTTAGAATCCAAGAGCTATTTCACTAGCATCAGTCAATTTCTTCATCTCAGGCGCATCCCGTCTGGTGTGAATTTTACACATCGAGAGGGTCATCGGGTCCTTACTTTCTTGAAAATAACAATGGCAGTGCATTGCTACAGCGAGAAACATCGACAATTATTATGAAAAAATGCCGTAAAAAGAGCCCCTACTTGCGGAGCTAAGAAGCGGTGATTAATTAAGTCATAATTGTGTCGGGGGGGGGGGGGGGGGGGGGGGGGGGGGGTTGATGCCCCGGGGGCGTAAACTTTTTACCCGTTCTAAACGTATGGCCACTGTGACAAGTTTTGACCATAACCAGCCCACTTTTGGCCACGGCAGACCAAAAGTGGGCCCGGGTTGCTGATGCACTCTGCTTTGTCCTAACCGACCGGGATCGGTCGACGCTTTTTCGAGAGTAAAATATGTGAAATTAATTTTCATACCTAATTCAAAAAATCTCCTATTTGTAACAGGCATATAAGCGCAGTAAAATACAGTTGTTTTCTCCGCCCTTTTATGAGCGTCAGACCAAATATCAACTAATTAGAAATTGAAAAGGGTGGGAGAATATGACGTCAGACTAAATAACAAGCCAATTAGAATTTGCCGTTCCTCATAAAAGGGCGGGGCAAACGACTAATGTGATGAGCACACTTGCCTGTCATTTGTAAACTTTATTTAGAAGGAAGAAAAAAAACCTAAATAACATAATTAACAAACAAAAAAGTTATTAAATAACGAAACCCATTCGTGACTTATGGCCCACCCTGTATATACAGTATTCCTCCATTGTTGCCTAATATATTGTAACGTTTTTCTTTTCCAAGAAATGCCATTATCAATTACAGGTTTTATAACTCCACTGAAGTGTAGAAAAAAAAAAGAGAAGTTACAAAGAGAAAAGAAACTCAAATAATAGAAAACACACATACAGAAAAGCGGTGTTTGGAAGGAAAGTACAGTGAAACACGGTTATAACGACCTCGAATATAACATCAAAATGACGCCAATTAAGGGTTAGATGCACACAAGGGGTGGCTTGCTTTTTTTAGTTTGAAGAAAGAAAAAAAAAACAAATTAACCCGGATTTTTTTATATTATTTAAACCTGGTTTTGTTTGGTTTAAACCATAAAATATGTTTTTTTATATACGAAAATTACTATAAGACACTGCCACACTAGGAAGTGTATATTTTTTGCATTTTGCATATTGTGTATATTTTCATTTTTTTTATTCAAAGATCAAATACTAATATACAGTAATATTGACTAGTCATAAATGACAGGAGCAAAATTCACACGCAATTGTGCGCATGCGCGTCGTTTTTTTTTTTCCTTTTTTTTACTCCTTTCATTTCAATTTCAGTCACCCCCTCCCCCTTTTTCCTCCTCCACGTTTCTCTCTCTCTCTCTCTCTCCCCTTCTACACTTTCCAACCTTTTCCCCTCTCCAATTTAATATCATGGGGTTCTCGGATGGGAAGGGAGCAACATATAGTTGACCTTGCGAAAAAAAGCGTTTCATTTATTCATTTAAATTTATATAAATTCCGACGTGTTTCAAGGTTTGTACAGCGTTATATATATTAACATATTAAAATGATTAAACTAATAATTCCATTAACACAAATCTTCTGAATAATGTGTGTGGACAGCAGTGATTAACACAGACATCAATACAATCTGCAACTCCCATGACCTTTATGAGTCACAGTATGACCTATGTAGTGAAGTACATTGTGGGAATAAAGTCTAATTTTTGTTTGCATCTTAAATACCAACAAATTCAGTACAATTTACAAAAAAAAAAATAAATAAAATCAGTTGTCTTTGGTTAAAACCAAAGGTTTATTTTAAAAAAAAACCAAGTGGTTAAAACCATGGTTTTAACCACAATGGTTAAAACTACGCCACCCTGTGCACACATGCGTTTTTTTTACGTGAGGCTAAGCTGCTGCATCACCGCAATTACGCCCTAAAAAGTTATATGAGGCAATGCAAACACTTTCGTGCACGCAGCTTAGCCGCACGTTCAATTTTGCGTACATTTTGTTCTAGATCCATCCATCCAACTGTTCTGACTTTGATTCCGCCATTTTGTTTTGAGACAAATAAACGCATGTGTGCAATGATCAATAGACAACAATGTACAACATTGTAATTTCTTATTTTATTTTTGCGCTCCATTCCGCTATAAATGCATGTTTTATGCTATTTAACCGCTCGTTTGTTTATTCATTTTTTTTAGTACCTTCCTGTCACTGCTAGCCTCCACCTCCAACCCTTGGCACCTACCTCACCCACACATGCACACAGAGTGATTGGAAAACCGGAAAATAATCTCAATAACCGGGTATCAGTGAAAAATATAATTAACTTGACAACCGGTTATTTGTGATTAAATGTTGTAAGAGGATCCCTAATACATACATTGGACTATAAGGAGGAGTAAGGAAGAGAGAGAACAGTGATGTTGATTACGTTTTGACGATTTTTTTTGGCCTTATCTTTGAAAACCGTTATCTTGAAAAAAACAGATAGTAATCTAAATAACCGGTTAACGGCGAAAATTATCGGTTATAAAAAAATTGAATTGGCAAAAAAAAAAAGCAGTTACCAACCAACTTACCATTATACCAACCTGTTTGTACGCAATGTACAAAACACTAAGTACTAGAGTAAAAAGTGATGTATCGTGTAACCGGTTAACCGAGATGTAATAACTGGTTATCGAAAAACAGCTCCGGTTAGCCGGTTTTCCAATCCCTATGCAGAGAAACACACCCATAGAAAGACAACCGAATATAGAAAGTATTGTTTTCACTTATACCCGGATAAAACAATTGTTTGTTTTCAACTTAAAACAACTGATCTATGAGCGATACACACGCAATACATTATAATAATTAATAATTAATATATTAATTATTACATTCAGTCTCACTAAATACCTGCATAGGTGGGGTTTGCAACTGAACCCCCTCCCCTCCCTCCTCCCCTCCAAACATCCGATTTTAAAGCTAAATGCGGATGTTTTGAATATAAGGAGAGAGAGGGGGGGTGGGGGTAAGTAATTACTAGCCTCAACCAGAGGGTATCCTCAATGGTTCATAAGATAGAACTGACTAATAAATGAAAGACGACGACTCTCATTGATTCTTGGTCGATCTATGGGTGTGATCAATCTCAATGTATTGTAACGAAGGTAATTCACCTCTTTTTTTTGTCGCACTGACACCAGAGAAATATAATATTAACAACATTTAGAAAGACACACACACATTTTGAGTACCAAACAAACAACGAGCTTATTTCGAATCAAAATCATTGCCATGGCAACCAAATGGTGGCAATTTGTTGATGTCGTGTGTGTGTGTGTCTGGTGTCACTTTCTGTTTGTTTAAAATATGTTTCTACGTTCTCGCGCCTCAAAATTACTACTGGCTTCATTTTCTTGGCATTTTTCATTTACATGGCATTCCCAGCAATTTTTACTAAATGGGGAAAATACTGTTCACAGCTACTTTTATGGGGGAGAAAAAAAAAATACTGCGTTTCTATTGGCCAAAATCAAATTCACCAGAGCTATTGTCAACGACCGCCCTTAAAGTCAGGTCTAAATTAGAATTCTGTTTCAGAAGGGTTCAAAAATGTTGATTTTTCTTCTTGAATTTGAGCCGTAGACATTCAAAAGGCAACCGAAACACACTCTTAAAGGTCACAACACACAATGGTCAGTTAGTTGAACAAAAACAAGAAAATGTTTCATCATCTATTGATCTGTGGCTAACCATTTCCAGTTCTTATCAAAGTGAGGTTTTTTTTCTTCCCCTCCATTGTTTTAATGATCATCTTCAGGGTTGTTTTTTCTCTCTCTCTCTCTCTCTCTCTCTCTCTCTCTCTCTCCCTATTCTAATAGGAAATTAACAAGAGAAAACAAAAAGCCGTCAATTGCATCATGAAACACAACCATGAAAACAATCTCTTCCATTTTCTTATTCTGTATTGAAACAGAGCTTTCACATTATTTCTTACGACGCTTGAGCAGTGGGCCATGACCTAATGTACCACTCTTTTTTTGATAATTACCCTCTAATACCCACATTAGTTGTTCCATCATGAGTCACTTCTCTCTACGCGAAAGTCAGGAAAAACAACAACAACGACGACGACGAAAAAAAATGACAAACCCAATTAATTTCTAAAGTTACATTGAATTCAGAAATGACCTTTGGTCAATTCAATAGGATTGCAATCATAAACACACACATATATATATATATATTATACTTCCGGCTATTTTTTTTCTATAGTATAAGTTATTACTCAGAATCTTAATTACTGCCATAATATTATAATGTGCCCGTGAGCAACATTGAGTAAAAAAAACCCTGATAGCGCACTGCAATACACGTCCATAGATTTTTATGAAGCCACCCCCTGTGTTGTAGTAATCACTGCATACCATAAAAAATATTTGTTTTCTAGGGAGAGAGCTACCCCTGAACATTGGCAATCACTGCAATCCAAAGTCCATTAGTATTTATGAAGCGGCCCCTGAATAGTGGCAAGCACTGCAATCTTAAATGTACAATGGTTTCCATAGTTATACCCCTGAAAATAGGCAATCACTGAAATACAAAGTCCATTGGTATTTATGAAGCGCCCCTGAATAGTGGCAATCACTGCAATCTCAATGTACAATGGTTTCCATAGTTATACCCCTGAAAATAGGCAATCACTGCAATCCAAAGTCCATTGGTATTTATGAAGCGGCCCCTGAACATCGGCAATCACTATAATACAAAGTCCATTGGTATTTGTGAAACGCCCCCTGAACAGTGGCAATCACTGCAAATCCAAAAGTCAATTGGTTTCTATAAAAACGGCCCCTGATAAGAGGCAATCACTGCCATCACAAAACTCCATTAACTACGATAGTTTGCCCCTGATCTAAGGCAATCCCTGCAATATCTTAAATTTCATCATTGCAATGATTTTAAGTTTTTACAGCTAATTTTTGCAACCAAACGGCGCTTTAAAAATGAAACATTAAGAAAATTGCGTGATTTACAAACTAGAAGAGTAATTTCCCTTCTGAAAAACAGAATAATCAAAAAGATCGAAAATCAGCTGTTCATAAACCATCTTTAGTACCACGTTTACTCTTCTAGTTTTTAAAAAAACTTTCAATTTCCTTCGTAATGTCAATTAAAACTTGTTGAAATAATTTACATCTTGAAATATAATGAATAAAAAAATATTCAATTTGTGGCAAAGAAGAAAAAGCAAAAAAAAAAAGGACCAAAAAAGAATCTATTTTGTGGGGTTTCTTTTTTTTATATTAGAAGAAAGCAAAATTGAGAAGAAACCCCAACAATCGACTGTATGTCAACATAAATGCAATTATTTTAAGACGAGAGATTTTCTTATTTTGTGTGTTTTTTTTTATTCGTCTCAACCTTTTTAAAAGTTAAAACCTATTTTGGTTTATATAAAAAGCCCATCAATTTTAATTACTTTCACACACAACACCAAATACAACAACCACCACCCAACGAAAAAAACCCTCCATAAAGCGAAAAAAACCAAAAACAAAGAGGTCAAAGGTCAACTCCGCTGAAACATTGGCTTAAAGCTTTTTTTTTTGATGATAAGAAGACTAGAAAGAGAAAAAGAGAGAAAGAACGAAGGAGAGAGAGAGAGAGAGAGAGAGAGAGAGAGAGAGAGAATCCTCACGAAAATAAATTAGTTTAGTTATTTCTCAAGAGAACAGGGGGAAAAAAAGCGGTAGAACGCAAAACAATGGCGTTCAACACATTATTACTAAGGAAAAAAAATTAAAGCTAAGGTCGTTTTAAAGCCGGAAACACACCTTTCTCTCGAACTCAGAATTATTCTGTCTTTCAGGTGAAAAATGAAGAGAAACTAAATAAGCTTTTTATTTAAGGTTCAAATTGACCTAACTTTAAGAAGATTATTTTTTATAATTTTTGGTCTACAAAAAGTTCATTTTGAAAGATATCAACATGAAAATACTCTTAAGAGGTGGCTGAATAGATTTATTTTGTTTTTGTCCTCCCAATGCAGTGGCTGTTATGTTCTATAGGAGGTCTTCCCACCCCCCTCCTCCTCTACCCACGGTTTTGAGAAAATTTATATTTTTCAAGCGAACATTTTTCAGGAAACCATTACAAAAAGAAATTCAAAGTGTTTTAGAAACTAGACTAGTTCGTGCAATGGTGATATTGTTAAAAGTTTTTTTCGAAATAAACTTTTTACGACAGTTAGAACGCTATTGCGATAAAAAAACTTATTATCTTTTACCATTCTAGTTTTGAAAACAAGTTGAAATTTTATCGTAATGTTGTTTGTAGGGGAAAAAAACGTTCGCTTAACGTTTTCAGCTTGTTTTGTTTGAATTCTATCCAAACAAAACTACTGAAACTAGTTTCAGCGTTGGTTTCAACTTTCAAGAAAAAGCTTTAGTTTCAGCGTTGGTTTCAACTTTCAAGAAAAAGCTTTAGTTTTAGCGTTGGTTTCAACTTTCAAGAAAAAGCTTTAGTTTTAGCGTTGGTTTCAACTTTCAAGAAAAAGCTTTAGTTTTAGCGTTGGTTTCAACTTTCAAGAAAAAGCTTTAGTTTTAGCGTTGGTTTCAACTTTCAAGAAAAAGCTTTAGTTTTAGCGTTGGTTTCAACTTTCAAGAAAAAGCTTTAGTTTTAGCGTTGGTTTCAACTTTCAAGAAAAAGCTTTAGTTTTAGCGTTGGTTTCAACTTTCAAGAAAAAGCTTTAGTTTCAGCGTTGGTTTCAACTTTCAAGAAAAAGCTTTAGTTTTAGCGTTGGTTTCAACTTTCAAGAAAAAGCTTTAGTTTTAGCGTTGGTTTCAACTTTCAAGAAAAAGCTTTAGTTTTAGCGTTGGTTTCAACTTTCAAGAAAAAGCTTTAGTTTTAGCGTTGGTTTCAACTTTCAAGAAAAAGCTTTAGTTTTAGCGTTGGTTTCAACTTTCAAGAAAAAGCTTTAGTTTTAGCGTTGGTTTCAACTTTCAAGAAAAAGCTTTAGTTTTAGCGTTGGTTTCAACTTTCAAGAAAAAGCTTTAGTTTTAGCGTTGGTTTCAACTTTCAAGAAAAAGCTTTAGTTTTAGCGTTGGTTTCAACTTTCAAGAAAAAGCTTTAGTTTTAGCGTTGGTTTCAACTTTCAAGAAAAAGCTTTAGTTTTAGCGTTGGTTTCAACTTTCAAGAAAAAGCTTTAGTTTTAGCGTTGGTTTCAACTTTCAAGAAAAAGCTTTAGTTTTAGCGTTGGTTTCAACTTTCAAGAAAAAGCTTTAGTTTTAGCGTTGGTTTCAACTTTCAAGAAAAAGCTTTAGTTTTAGCGTTGGTTTCAACTTTCAAGAAAAAGCTTTAGTTTTAGCGTTGTTTCAACTTTCAAGTAAAAGCTTATTTTTCAGCTTCAGTTGTTTAAAAAAGAAAACTTCATTTTAACTTTGGTTTATTTAAATAAAAAGCTTCAATTTTCAGCTTCTGTTCTTTCATAAACGCTTCAGCATTTACTCCCAACAAAAAGCTTCTGTCTTGCTTTTTTGTCACAAAAAAGCTTCATTTTAATTGTTACTTGTTAAAATAGAAAGCTTCAAGTTTTAGCTTTAGTTTTTTCAACAAAAAAACGCTACTGCTTTCCTTTCTTTAACCAGGGAGGCGGATTTTTTAGATTTTTTTATTTAAATCAGATTTTTTTTTTATTTAAATCAGATTTTTTTGATTTTTTTTCTTCATTTATATGAAATATTAAATATTTTTATGACGATGTTTGCAAAAAGGAGTAATAATAACATCGTTAATTGTTAAGTTGTTAGTAAAATAATTGCAAAATAAGAAAAAAAAAATGTTAATAAACATTCAAATTTGAAAATAAGTTTCAAGCACTTTTAATTTAACATTCTAAAACGTAAACACGAGCTTTGCAGCCTTTTCAGTTCCCAAAGCATCAGTACCTCAGAGGTAAACTGTGTTGTCACTTTAAAAAAAAAAAACCAACAACACGATTTTACATCTTCATAAGATGTAAAATTTGCGTTTTTTAAACAGCTTGTCAAGTTCTATCTGCAGTAAACAGTGGTAAGTCCACAGTTTTACACATTGGCAGCTAGATGGTGGTATACCATGTTAAGTCCTATTCCATCAATGAAAATTTAGGTGACTTAAAACGGTTTACCTCTGAGGTTCTTAAATAGATTACTATTACTATTTATATCTACAGTATTTTTGTCCCTGATTTCCACCAGTCAATTGGGGGATACTTCCTTAAGCATATCTTCAGAAAAAATAATGCATTAATGAACAAAGAGAAAAATGCTGGAAACTGTTTTATTTTTATTGTATAATTTTAATGTTTAAATAAATGTGAATTTTTTCTATAAAAATCATTTGATTTTTGAAAAAAAAATCATGTGATTTAAATCAATGTGATTTAAATCACTGCCACCCTGTCTTTAACTGTAGCTGCTTAAAGAAAGCTTCAATTTGAGCACTATTGCTCAAAAAACAAATTTCTTCTTCTTTACTTGTTTAAAAAAGAAAGCTTCATTTTAATTTTGATTGATTCCAATTTCCAGCTTTTGTTCTTTTCCACACGCAAAAAAAAGCTTCAGCATTAATTGCTTACAAGAAAGAAAACTTTGATTTTTTGTTTTGTTTCAAAAAGAAATCTTTAGTTTCAGCTTTGATTTCAAGACAAGCAGTAGCGTAGCTAGGGGGAGGGCCCCTGGCGGCACCAACGAAAAGAAAAGTTTTTTCCTGTCGGGATAGTAGAAAAAGCTTTATTAAATTCTTTTAAGATGACCCAAGAAGAAATTATAAAAAAAAATTTTCGCTCGCTGTGCTCGCAGAACGTATTCTGCAATCCAGAATTATGTTTTTAAGTCCGAGTCCTGGTTTATTTAATAATTTCATAATTAATACAAACCATTTCAGTCACTGGATATCGATAATATCGTTTGGCTCCTCCCATTGATATGTGTATCGTGTTTTGTTTTTCGTAAGGCAGAGAGGGGGGGGGCAAACTCAAGGACCGCCCCGGGCGGCACAAACATGTTACGCCAACAGGCAGTTAGAAATCGGGAATTGGCTCCGCCCTTGTTATAACGACCGGCAACTTCTAATTGGTTTGTTGTGTGGTTCGACGTTGAAAAGGAGTGGAGTATGTGACGTCAGACTACATAACCAACCAATTAGAAGTTGCTGGTCGTCATAACAAGGACGGAGCCAACTTAAGTTCTCTCCGATTTCTAACTGCCTGTGGTACGCTACTGAACACATGACCCTTCAGCTTTAACTTGAAGAACACCACTTTAGTTTTTGTGATAAAAAAAAACGACAACGTGTGACAAAATGTTATATTTTGAATGCAAAACAGAGATTTTACAGAAGAAGGAGAAGAAACAAGAATAAGAAGAATAAAACAGGAAACTCCGCTGCGTTTGCGAATCATTGGATTGTATCCAACATGAATGCGAACATATATATATCTTGTTTGAAATACAACTATTATTCATTCAAATGTCTCTTTTATTCTAACCAGATCCGAACTATAACAAGTATAAAATGAGATCCATATAAATGTGATCGAAACCTCTGTTATATCAGATAAATTTGTAATCGAAGACAATTCTAGCCTCCATGTGTATAGGCTTCCAAGACAATACGTTATCAACCGAATAGATATTGTCTCATCGTAAGACGAAGCTTCTGACGTCAGAAGGGTTGACAACAAATTAAGAATTGTGTCATTGAAACAATCCTTTTGTTATTAGTCCTTTTTTATCAGACAAAATGAGTGCGTTCAGTTCCTAAGCGCCTCTTTGTATTTCGTTCGTTGCTTGTTTGAAGCCACCACATGCAATAACGGAAAACCCTTTTATATGCAAAATGATGGCTGAACTCGTTATTCTACGATAGCTGACTGTAAAAAGTGCCACAAGCGCGGTAAAAAAAAAGATCACCACGCAAGAAAACTACCCACCATCCAAGCCTAACTTTTTGTTTATTGGTAGAACTTACTGTGCACTTTCACAATCTGAAATCCAATTCGCTCCAGCTTCTCAGCTGGCGCTCGGTTTTCTCTCCTTTTAGAGAGAGAATAGCGGAGGATTTGTTTGCCTTTACGTCAGTTTTTACCGCTCGTTTAAGCGCTCTTCGTCGTCCGATGACTTTTATCGCTCATTGTGCTCGACGAGCGCATCAACGACTCCATTCGAGCAGGGTTTTTTTTAATTTGGCATTCAGATCCTAAGCCCATCAAATTCGGTAGAGCAGTTTCAAAGAACTGAACGCAACCATAGACACAAGCCTATTTGTTGTCAACTCCTCTGACGTCACGAGCTTCAAGGTGAACTGAATCATTAATTATGTAAATGGCCTGTACATCGAGGCTAGCAATGATACAAATAGCAGATTTCTCTTGAATAGCAGTGTTTTCGATCAGAATATATTCTATATACAAGGTTGATCGAAAGAGATTACAACATTTTTGTTCGATTCCCTTATATGAGAGAGAGAGAGAGAGATCAGCATTCAGAAACATCAAAGGGAGAACATTGAAACCGATAGAGTGAAAGCGTGAGTGAGAAAGTGAAAAAGAGGATGAAAGAGAGAGATCAGCATCCCAATACAGCAAAGGAAGAACACGGAAGCAGAGAGAGAAAGAGAATGATAAAAAAAAGTGAAAAAGAGTGAAGGAGAAAGTGAAAGAAAAGAGAGTAAATGAAAGAGAAGAATGAGTGAGAAAGTGAAAAGAGTGAGTGAGTGAGAAAGTGAAAAAGAGGATGAAAGAGAGAGATCAGCATCCCAATACAGCAAAGGAAGAACACGGAAGCAGAGAGAGAGAGAGAGAGAGAGAGAATGATAAAGAAAAGTGAAAAAGAGCGAAGGAGAAAGTGAAAAGAGAGTGAGTGAGAAAGTGAAAGAGAAGAATGAGTGAGAAAGTGAAAGAGAAGAATGAGTGAGAAAGTGAAAGAGAAGAATGAGTGAGAAAGTGAAAAGAGAGTGAGTGAGCGAGAAAGTGAAAGAGAAGGGAGTGAGCGAGAAAGTGAAAGAGAAGGGAGTGAGCGAGAAAGTGAAAAGAGAGTGAGTGAGCGAGAAAGTGAAAGAGAAGGGAGTGAGCGAGAAAGTGAGAGAAGGGAGTGAGTGAGAAAGTGAAAGAGAAGGGAGTGAGTGAGACAGAGAAAGAGAAGAGAAGAGAGTGAAGGAGAAGCGTGAAAGAGAAGAGTGAGTGAGAAAGTGAAAGAGAAGAGTGAGTGAGAAAGTGAAAAAGAGAATGAAAGAGAAAGAGAAGAAGAAGAGAGTGAAGGAAGTGAGTGAAGAGAGTGAAGGAGAAGAGAGTGAAAGAAAGTGAGAAAGTGAAAGAGAGAAAGTGAAAGCGAGAAAGTGAAAGAGAGAAAGTGAAAGTGAGAAAGTGAAAGAGAGAAAGTGAGTGAGAGTGAAAGAGAAGAGTGACGAGAAAGTGAAGGCGAGAGATCAGGATCCAAATAAATCAAAGGGAGGAGAGGGAGAGAGAGAGAAAGAAGCTTATCTGAGAAGATCACCATAGTCTAAAATAAACAAATACTTCTAACAAGAAAAAAGGATCAGAAAAGCTCATTTCGACCTCCTCCTGATATCCTTGTATTTCTCATCTTCTCAAATACACAATTATTCCAATAAATAAACATGGAAGCCTTCGTCCCATAGGGTTGGTTTATACTCCCAAGCAAAGCTGCAAAGCAGGCTGCAAAGGGGTGGATGAGACACACTTCGAAGCACCAACCCCCCCCCCCCCCATTTCCCCTCTTAAACTCCAGGTAATAAAACTAATAATAACGGAGGAAGTCAACAAAATGACGTCATCAACAACGTTCGAACTCGGATTGCATGTTATTTGTCTTTCAGAAGAGCAAAATTACGAGAAACTCGAAGCTGTTTTAGAGAAACTAGACGGGTACCTCAACCACTTAAAAAAAAGAGTATTTTCATTTTGATATCATTCAAAATTAACCTTTTTGTTGACAATAATTAAAAAATGTCTGCGTGGGTTGTTTACAAACTTGACATAAACCCCTCATTATGAAAGATATCAACATGAAATGATGAAAGTACCTTGAAGTGATTGAGTTACCCCTTCTAGTTTCTAAAACCATATTCAAGTTTCACTTCACTTTGCACCTGAAAGACAGAATAGTCAAAGATTCCGAGTTCTAAACGCACTGAAGCAGTTGCCGAATATAAAAGCATAAATAAAAAATAAGGAAAACAGTTCCTCGACAATTTCTGCTTTCTTTCGCGTACATTATTCAGTTAAGAAAGTAGAGAAGAAACAAGAAAATTAAACAAAATCATGTTTTTTTTTTAAATAATGTTGGTCTAAGTTGGTCATGGGTTCGATCCCCATGCAATGGGAATTGTTGTTATTTTCAAATATATTTCAGAAATAAATTATCAAGTTAAATATAAAAGCGAGTAATGAAATCTTAAGATAGGAATATCGAAATTGCAAATTAAAAATAAGGAAAGTGAGATAGAAATAGAGAAAATGACATTAAATGAATTGAAATTAAATGTGTTTAGGTGAATTATACGGAATCCAGTTAAGGACATGAAATGAAACCAAATCAAAATTGACTTTATAATTAATATTTTAAAATTGAAATACTAAATCAATACGACGTCAATAGTTTATATATTATATTTAAGTTAATTAACTCAATATTTTGAGACTAGTGGGGTAACCCGTCATAAATGACGGGAGCAAAATTCACAGGCAATTGTGTGCATGCGCGTCGTTTTTTCCTTTTTTTACTCCTTTCATTTCAATTTCAATTTCATTCACCCCTCCCACTTTTCTCTCTCTCCCCCTCTTCTACACTTTCCAAAGGAAGAGTTCAACATATAGTTGACCTTGAGAAAAAAAAAACGGTTGATTTATTCAAATTTATATAAATTCCGACGTGCTTCATTGCTCTAAAGAGCAATGGAGGTCAAAAATTTAAAACAATTTCAGTTTTCTTTTTTTTTCCCCCGCCAAATACATAGAATAAAATTATTAAACCTGGATAAATTCCTTCTTTTTTTTTCAGTCTCATATTCAGTTGGCTTTTTCTATATGTAGAAGTTTATCTTTAAGATTACAATGACGCTTCCGCTTTGTCTTGAAAAATTCAAAATAAAACAGAATTTGTTGTAATTTGTTGTAAAACAAGAGAAGCTTCCGCTTTTCATGTTAATTTTCGCTTCCAACCAATTTAGCCTAAGCTCCAATTAGGGGTTTACCAGGCGACTCTCAATTGAAAATGCAGTCAAGTAATTTACTCTTGGAGTCATTTTCTTAATTATATATCTCTCTTTTTTAAGTTGGAATAATAATAATGTAATTCTGAAATAGAAGTCAACAAATGAGTTCATTTATTCATTGTCTTTTTAAATGGTTCCTCGGAATCATAAGAGTCTGTCTGTCTGATGTCTCTACACATTGAAAACACAATTGTCTACTAAATAAAAATCAACTTCAAAAACCACTTTTTCTTCTTTTTCACACTCTCTCCCTATCTCTCTCTCACACTCACTATTTCTTTCTCTCTCCCCCTATCTCTCTCTCCCTATCTCTCACACTATTTCTCTCACTCACGCTATTTCTTTCTCTCTCTCTCCCCCTATCTCTCACTATTTCTTTCTCTCTCTTGCCCTATCTCTCCCTTTCACTATTTCTTTCTCTCCTCTATCTCTCACTCACTATTTCTTTCTCTCTCTGACGCTATTTCTCTCCCTCACTCTCCCCTTATCTCTCTTTCAGTCTTTCTTTCTCTCACTCTCCCCCTTAACTCTTTCACTCTCTCCCCCCTCCCCTCTCTCTCAATATAAAAATGAAAAAACCAAATGTGTCTCATTTGTTATTCAGTTCGACATCTTTCACAATCAAACGACCAACACACACATACAATGAGGCTAAATGATCATTTCTATTTGTCCCCTTTTCTCTCTCTCTCTCTCTCTAACCCCCACCAACCCCTTAACGCCACCGATCATGACAGCCCCCTTTCCCCCTCCCTTAAAATAGTTAAAGTGTAAACGGAGTCTCTCGAACTCTCTATTATTCCATCTTTCAGACTGAAAATAAAGAGAAACTTGAATGTGTTTTAGAAACTAGAAAGGTACATCAATCAATTAACGGGTATTTTTTAATGTTGATATCTTTCAAAATAAGCTTTTTATGTCAGTTGAACATCGACCCAGACGGCACATGATGATGTTTTTTCTTTAATTTTTGTTTGTAAAAAGTTTATTCTGAACGATATCGACAACATGAGAATATACTTAAGTGATTGAGTTGCCCTTCTAGTTACTAAACCACATTTAAGTTTCTATTCATTTTACAACCTTTTAAAAATAACTAAAATTTGAGAGACGTTTATAAACCACCTGGAGTGAATGAGCTACCCTTCTAGTTTCTAAAATACTTTTCTAGTTTTTTTCTCTCTTAATTTTGCTCTTAATTTAGAGTTTGAAAATCAGCTGTGTTCATAATTCATCTTTTAACCCTTTATCTCTCTCTCTCCCTCCACTACTGCACCATCATTAAACAAGACTTATTACATTTCTCTCCCTTTCCATTCCCTCACTCTCTCTCTCTCATTCACTCTCTCTCTCACACTCATTCACTCTCTCTCTCACACTCATTCACTCTCTCTCTCTCACACTCATTCACTCTCTCTCACACTCTCATTCACTCTCACTCTCTCTCACACTCATTCACTCTCACTCTCTCTCACACTCATTCACTCTCACTCTCTCTCACACTCATTCACTCTCTCGTTCAGTGACCGATTGATTCCAAACACACAACTCAAAATTACCATCTCATTACTTGAAACAGCACAAATGCTAATTTAAAAGTCACTTTTGATTCCCCTCGAGAACACTTTTCCCCACATTTCAAGTACCAATCTCTCATTCTTATTATCTACCCTCTAGACAGTCTTCCATTTCAAGTCCTTCTCTATTCCTTCTTTAGGCAGTGACCAGAGGGGGGCAATCATCACTTTTTTCCATTGCAATATTTAACCATAAATCTCTACTCCTGATATACTCTTAACACATCAATCTGGTGGTTCCATTTTTTCTTTACCCCCCCCCCCCTTTTAACCTCCTCTTCCCACTCACTCAATATCCCACTTCTATTTTGGCCATAAATCTCCATTCAATTTCTTTTTAACTCATCGACTTCTACCCCCTGTATCTCTTTAAAAACATCACCTTTACCCTCATTTATCTTTACACTTAAATCACATTTTCCATTTAAACGTCATATTTACCCTAATTTTCCTTTACAACCATTATATTTACCTTAGTTTCCAGTTAAAACATGGTGTTAACGCCAATTTTTCAGTAAAACATGGTGTTAACGCTAATTTCTTAGTAAAACATCACCTTTATCCACCCTTTCCTCAGTAAAACATCAAGTTTACCCTCATTTCTCTTCAAAAACATCTTTACCTTTTCTAACATCACCTTTACCCCCATTTACCTTTATATCCTCATCTTAATTTTACCCACATTTCTTTCCAAAACAGCATATTTACCTCCAATTTCCCTTTTGAGCCCTCATCTTTACCTTAATTTCCTATTAAAACATGTTTACCACCATTTACTCAGTAAAACATTACCTTTACCCTACTTCTATTTAAAACATCAAATTTACCACAATTTTCTTTTACAACGACTTTACCCCCATTTCACTTTAAGACATATTTACCCAAGTTTTCCTTCAAAAACATCATCTTTACCCCCAGCTTTTTCTTCAAAACATCTTTACACCCCAATTTTTGTTGTAAATATCATCCTTACCCTCATTTCAGTACAAAACATCCAGCTTTCTACCCCATTTGTCCCCTTAATCTTCATATCTACCCTCTTTTCTAGTTTACCCAACATATTTACCCCAACTCACCTTTAAAACATCAGATCTTTTACCCTCATTTCAGTTCAAAACATCCAGCTTTCTACCCCATTTGCCCCTTAATCTTCATCTTTACCCCCTTTTCTAGTTTACCCAACATATTTACCCCAACTCACCTTTAAAACATAATGCTTTACCCTCATTTCAGTTCAAAACATCAAACTTTCTACCCCATTTGTCCCCTTAATCTTCATCTCCACCCCATTTGACCCCTTAATCTTCATTTCTACCCCACTTGCCCCTTCTTTAATCTTCATCTCTACCCCACTTTTCTCTTTTAACCAGATCACCTTTACCCCGATTTTCTCAACATGTTCCCTATAATAATAACACATCAACATCTTCTTTCTCAAAACCATCGCTACACTATTTCCTTTTTACCCAATTAGAAATCAAAGAAATCTTTTCACTCGAAGTAGAAAAAGGGTTCAACACTGATTAATATCTATCTAACCTGAGTTTTACCCTTCTACTATCTTAAGATCAAACGAAAAACACAAACAATCATCTAGACATACAAACAGACACAAAAAAAACCCAATGAAAACGAAATGATTGTTCTAAATTACGAGTTTAAGACACCAATAAAATAAATGACGTCATCATCATCATCATCATAGTGTTTGATAATGAACTACTTTCATAGAAAGACCTAAAAAGTTGTATCAAGATCAAATTTCGTTTTCGTAATTAGCATATAATTAAGTTGCCCCCCCCCCCCCCCGGTTGGCCTCCTTTTTTTTTTGCGTGTCTTTTTTTCTTACCGATTATATCTGCTCCATTCGCCAAATTCCAAACGGCCAAAAAGGCCAACAGAATAATGTTCATTTTATACGATAAAATGAGAAAACTTAATTAAATACACTTTAAGTGAAATGAAATTATTATTATTATTTCTGTTTTTAAAAGCAAGATGATTTCGTATCTAAGATTGAAACTAAAAACAAAAACAACAAAAGGAAATTAAAAAGAACGGTTCCCGTCGTCTTCTTTTAAAACGGACGCGAACAATTCCGATGCAAACACAACAACAGCTTCAACATCGTATGAGAATCATAATAAAAATACGGACAGAAACCAGAGGAAGTGAAGAAGAAAAAACACAACAGAATCTAAAACATAGGAGATTGTGGGGGTGGAGGAGGAGGAGGAGGGAGGGGAAAAAAGCCTCAAAACCCTATGAAACACCTACGGTTGAAAGCGCCATCTATCGACAAGACTTCATTTAGTATCAGCGTCATCTATAAGGCAATAAACACAACTCGCAATCATAAATATATAAAGGTAAAGCAACTCCATGTTACTAGCGTTAGCCCATTAGTATTAGCAGAGCGCATGCGTATTGCCATCTTATCGTTTTATATAGGATTTTATATAGGTTTTCTATAGTGAACGTCTCATCGGCAGTTTCCATTGGTGATCAATAGATGGCGCTGCTAACGCAAATCTGCAATCACTTTCCTATATGTACATAAGGAAAACTCTGCTCAGCAAGATGCAGTCGTTTGCCCCGCCCTTTTAGAAATTGATGACGCTCATAAAAGGGCGGAGAAAACGACTGCATCTTGCTGAGCACATTTCCCTGTTGGTTTTTCTCGTTGCCCACTTTCCCCATCATGTCAAAGCATTACGAATTTACGATTTGAACAAAACATGTATGACAACAGATGAACAAGCCAAAATGAACGTCTGAACCCAGCTTTATAAAAGACAACCTTGAAGCGGCAGTGAATAAAGTGGCGCCTCCTGTCGACATATAAAATAATTAATATTTGGCGCCATCCCGTTTTGCACAACTGCTAATCCACTTTACGTATGTGGCATCCGCAAGCAACAACATGATGTCATATACTCACTTAGCTCATTGCGCTAACAATAAAGCATTGACATAATGACGTCATGTGGATGCGGACGTTAACGAATTGGAAACCGCACATTTCTCGTATTTTTATTGTTTGCGACTCCGAGAGTATTTACCCGGTGCAAACGACACATAAACCACACGAAAAACTCAAAGCTACGTAACCGATAGATAACAATAAACACTTACCTTAAATTTTGTCTTTTGTTCTTGAAAATCATCGTATACCTTACAGAAAAAATGAATAAAGGCCATCAGAAACCCCAAACCGATCCAAATATCTCTCTCGGCTGTACTACACTACGCGTAGAAAAAATGTAACATGACGTAACAAAAATAAAGCCCAATGTGGGGCGAAAGATGCGTTCTAATATGGCAAATAATTCTTTAAGTGCAATATTGAATGGGTTAAGGAATATGGCGTTTGTATTGCTAACATTTAAGTTAGCAATACAAACGCCATATTCCTTTACTCATTCAATTCATCACATTTGAAACAAAAGCTTCAGAACACGTAAGCTATAATATGAGCTCATGTCTCTATAATATTTTGCGTAGACATTAGCGTCATCTAGAGGCCAATTCATATACTAATATACTATATTATTGGACTGTTCCACAAAGAGGGGTGTTTGGTCTATTCGCACATTACGTTTATGTTTACGTTACGAATTTGGTTTTCTATAGTGGCATACGTGTGATAATAGGTAAAGAGTTAACGAAATAGTTTGCATATAACTAACTGATATCTGTGTTCGAACCCGCAGCTTCATATTTCGTAAGTAAAGCAACTTAAACTAATGTCATTGTAAAATCCAATGTTTCTTTATGAAGGGGAAGTTGTAAGCAAAAAAAAAGGCAAAGAACCACCCCTTTGATGACCCAAATCTTTGTAAACGGGCCTGGCATATTTTTATTCAACACTATGTTAGAATTGTTAATTGTCAAACACCTTTTTAATCGTTTTTTCCACGTAAAAGACAATGTTAGGTATAAGAAGTTACGGAAACTTAACCCGCCTCTTTCCCAATGTCCCATTAAGTTCAGCTGCGATGACGTCAATATGTTAATTTTTATCTCACGGGACTACCATTTTGTGTCCTTAAAATCTTTAGCGATAAAAGCTGTGAAAAAAAAAATTTAAGTTTGACACAAAATGGTCGTATGCAATTGTTTATTTACTGTTTGGAAACAGGATAGAGATTGTGAATAGAATTTGTATTATTAACAAGTACAACAATTGTCCATTGTGTGAAATTTTAGATTCCATTGAGATCTCTTAATAAAACTTGAGATGGCCTTGAATAACGAATTATTATTGAGTGGTCTTGTGGCTCTTGCCATTATCTACTTACACCGCCTCTTACCTACGGCCGTAATTGGCATGCAGTAAGCGTAAGCCATGATATAAGCCAGATATACGTAACGAAATAACATTATCTAAAGACAGGTTTTTCACACGTTGCATTACCGAAGAGGAACCTCCCCCCATTAACAGGCAAGTGTAGCCAGCACTAGCTTTTCGTTTGCGCCGCCCTTCTATGAGCGTCAGACCAAGTAGAATTTGATAAGGGCGGGGCATGTGACGTCAGACCAAATAAACTAATTAGAAATTGATGACGCTCATAAAAGGGCGGAACAAACGAAAAGCTAGTGCTGGCTACACTTGCCTGCCCCCAATATTTTTGTTTATGTTCGTCACTCGTTGGCTACAGTCGTGCGACTGTGACGTTGTGTCTATATTTACATAACAATGGAAGCGACTTTACATTGAATGCTACTTATTGTAATTAGGTACATGTGACAATAAATATTGTTTACTGTTATTTAAAAGCCAAAACAGCTGATGCAATAGATCAACGCTGTAGTAACAAAACCGACCAATCACGTAGCTCCAAGTTTTAATACCATACAGGTAAATCTACGTGTGTCTCAACAATTGACAGCTGGAACGACCTACGTCACAAGCTCAGACATGACGTCACATTTGGTGAAGCTTATATTGGTGCTCTAACATGGCTGTCTTTTGCGTTGAATAATATGAAAGTCAAGCTGCCATATTAGTTCGACCTTTGTCATTTACTTTTAAGCACACATGGGCTCTTGTGATAGACTTCAAAATGTCAACATAGAGGAGGGGGGGGGGGGGTGGAAATGCCTCCTGTTCACTTATCCCGTCAATCATCTGTTAATTAGCCTACAGAAATCTCTCATTGACGTTTTATAGCTAAAGGAGGGGGTTGTCAGTTGACGTTCACACCAAGTGGAGGGAACTAACAACATATGCAAATTAGTCACACGTATACGGATCTTTAAAAATCAGTTACGGGTTTTTTTTTCGTAGAAAACTCGACCTGACAAATTAAAAAAAAAATGGGTGACGGTGGTGGATTTGATCCATGCGAATGCATTTTCTCGCACGAATTCGCAATGAGGCGTTTGATTTCATTGGTAAGCATATTTCATAATATATACAAGTTATTGTACGAAATGCTTAAGTAATTAACTCTTTTGTTTCAGCTTCGTAACTCTCAATCGTACTGCACCGACTCAGAGTGCTTCCAAGAACGTACGTTACGATTTACAAGGAAAGCGGGAGGGGAAAGGGATGCTAATTGGACTAATTTAAAACGAGACCTTTTCGTATAGTTGCTTCACTGTGAGAGGAAGCTTGTGACGTCAGAGGGGTTGACAAGAAATTTAGGGCCCTCTTGTGTCATTTTGTCTGATAAAAAGGGGTAGATTTCAAAACCTCCCTTTTGTTTTAAACTGCTGAGAACGTTTGTAATCATTCCTTTTCTATTAGACTAAATGACAAAATTATACATTTTTTGTCAACCAACCCTCTCTGACGTCACAAGCTTCATCTTACGATGAGGCAAATATACGTGGCATTGCATACCGTTTGCCAGTTGGACCATTGTCAAACTCGCATAAAAAGCGTATATTAAAAGCTATCAGTGGCTGAATAGATATTTTGATTCCGTTCCCGCCCCCCCGGATGGCGCCACTGCAGCGGCTATTATGTTCTTTAATAGGTTCCCTTAGCTTTTTCAAGCGAGCCTTTTGCAGGAGAAACATTACGGGGGGGGGGGGGGGGGGGGGGGGGGAAATCGAAGTGTTTTAGAAACTAGAATAGTTGGAGATATTGCTAAAAGATTTTTTCATGATGATATCTTTCAAAATAAACTTTTTTGCAACAGTTTGAAAAAAAAAATGCGAAAGTAGTTTTTCATGAAATTTCAATGGAAAAACCAAAAAAAAAAACCGGTTCATTTTCAAATTGAATTATAAAATGTTTATTTTATGAGATATTGCCATGAAAAAACCTCTAGTTTTGAAAACAATTTGAATTTTTTCATAATGTTGTTTCTAAAAAAAAACGTTCGCTTGACGTGTTTGCGTCCAAATTTTACAAAGAAAAAAACGTCTGTTGAGCTTAGCATTAGCCACTGTATGCTGGCGCCGTCCGGAGGGACAAAAGCAACCTTAAGTGATTGAGCTACCTTTCAAGTTTCTAAAAAAACACATTCTAGTTTTCTCTTCAGTTTGCTCTTGAAAAATAGAATAATCAGATTTGGAGAGGCGATTCCAATTAAAAAAACAATCAAACAAGTTTTTCCAAGATTTTCTTTTGCGTTTTGTTTGTTTACAGTTCCTGGACCTCAACAGGGAGGAAGCGAAACGTCGGGTGGATTCAACGTGTTTCTTTTTAGTGTTGCTTGGATCGTTATAGCGGTTACTTTGTTTCTAATGAGACCTCGTAACAATAGCAGAGATCAGAAGCCGCACAACGGACAGGTTTTTTTCGTTTTTCTCCTTCTTAAGCTGGTCCGCCCACTAGGTCGGTGACGCGGCACAGTTTTTCTCCTTGAGCTCACAGTTGTCCATGGAGACGATGAAGAGAAGTGACGAGGATTTTTTTTGTGTGTGGCTGCTATGGGGGAGGTAGAGGAGGAAGATAAAGTACACAAACTATGGAAGGAAACTGATAAATTCTTCTCCGTGTTCCCGTCCATTAGGGCGGAAGCGCGGAGAAATTCCAACCTAGAAGTTTCAAACTTTCTCCAGGGCGCCGCGCTTCCACCCTAATGGACGGTGCTCTATTCATTTCCATGCGTTTTTCTTGGAAGCCAATTTTTCTCCGCACCGTGTCACCGACGTAGTGGGCGATCAGCTTTTTTGTCTTGTTTTAATGTAAAACTTTCCCAATAAGTGTTAAATGACAAAACACTCCAAAATGACATCATAAAACATGGTTTCCCAAACTGCAATTTTGAATATTGCTTTTTCTAGGGGGCGCTGGGGATCAGTTTATGGAATCGGTTTTCGGAACCACTGGTACAAGTGACTTTATAGATAAGCGACTTTTTCGTAGTCGAGTTGGACTGCAAGTAGTAGTCGAAATGACGACCGGTGGCAATGCAGTGGTTGACAATTTATTCCTATGGGAAGCCACATGACGCATATCTACCAATGGAGAAACAACAACAAAATTGTTCTCATGTCAAAAGTTCATTTTGTAGGAATGGTTACTGCGGCCTTGCCTGTGGTCTATTACGATTACTTTTTGTAGTTCATTCATCTTCACTAGGACTGTTGCCCAACCACTATAAAGGTCGCTCGTCTATGAACGAACTTTTGGTGGTCAACGGCTGTACTGTAAAAAGAGGTCAGGAAATAGCCGAAACCGACAGTTAAAATTAGAACCACTTTTTGCAGTTCTCTCAACTACAACATAACCACTAAAAAGTCGCTCGTCTATGAACGAACTTTTAGTGGTCAAGATTTAATACAAAAAGTGGTCAATGCCGTGGCCGAAACTGACACCTAAAGTCAACATTATACGGCCACTTTTTGCAGTTCAATCAACTCTATGAGGACTACTTTCCAACCACTGTGAGTTGACTCGAGTGGTTGGTTTCGGTGATTACTTTTTGTAGTCCATCTTGGCCACAAAAACGTCGGCTGGCTGTGTTTACTTTAACAAAAAAAACTAAAAGGCGGTTTGGAACTTTCGTCCACACGATAGTTTGAAAATCACTTCTAAAACTTCACGCTCGTGGAGGATTTTCGTTGTTTCGAAAGTATCTTTAAGAAAGTTTCTTGTCGAATTCTAAGAAAATTGTACAACGAGTATCGTAAAATCTCACCCGTAACGTTTCTCTTTTCTTCTCTTCTAGGGTGGACCACCGCCACCTCCTCCGAACGCTCATGTTCAGTAACTTATTGTATTTTCCAAAGACCAAACCTGAAGAAGAAAAAAAAATACGAAAGAAAAGACGTTGTTCTGTTATTGAGTTTTTTCTCGCTCTCTTATTATTATTATTATTATTATTATTCAGCACTATTTTGATTTATTGATTTTTTGTTGTTGTTAAAACATTCGCACCTTTAATATGACGAAAACGTGGCACACGTTTGTTCTTGAAATGTGAAAGGAATGGCTTCACAAACTGTCATAATTATGTTTTGCTTTCCAATTTATCTTAAAAAAAGAAAAAAGAATCACAAATTATTAAACTTGTTAATCAAAAAGAGGAAATATTAGCATTAAAAACGGTCTCTAGAAATGAGGGTTTTGGGTTGCAGACTTACCAAACAATCGTAATCTGGTTTCCTTGATGAAAAACGACAACATTATTGCTCTCGTTACGTGCCTAGAGCTAAAGCACCGCATACAGCATTGCAGGAAGATGACGTCACAACCTATTACCACAATGGGTTGTAATGTAATTTTTCTGTAATGCTGTAATGCGGTGCAATTAGCTCCAGGAGCATAACGAGAGCATTACTGACAGTATGGTACATTTTTAAACTCGACCCGTTGCATCAGTTTTGACGTCACATCCATAAATGTCTATGGACCAGATAACCACAAGTGATAATTCGAGATTGAATAACCGGGTGAGGATAAAAATGTACCATTGTAAACTATTCGAACTGGATTAGCCACTCGATAATACTCAATGAAACACTGGGATCTTCCATGTTGAAACCCTGTTCAGAGTATTCAAATTGAAGTCCAAGTGACATGTTTTCCCTTCATGAATTTGGGTATTTAGCATTTTATAGCCTAAACCTTTTTTAAATAAGTGGCTGGGCCGGAAAGACTTTGAACCTTTGCTCGCGAGCCACCCTCCTCTGCCTTAAAATAAGTGTGCCACGGCCCTATAATGACAACCCTCATATCTCGACAAATATCCTCTTTTGAGTGATCGTGTTTGATGTCGCAAAATGTCGTCTGAGGTAGTTGGGGCCATGGTTGTAATGTATACAGCTATGGAAAGACTGAACCATTTGCATGCGAGCCACCCGTCTGACTTAAAAAGTTTGCTACGGCCCTAACGCCAATCCTTGTCTCGCGACAAGTACCCGCAACTCGAGACCCTTTATCTATAGTATCTCAAGAACTAACTCGTAAAAGACGGTAAACGTTTAATTGAAACTGACCAATGAGCAACCAGACTTTTTTTTTAAAGTAGGTTTCTTTGAAATATTTTTACTTGTTAGTTTACTAAATTCGAGTTTCTTCTCGATGGAAAGTTAGTACAAAAAAATAATAAGTTTGCTTTACGATATCTGTTTCTTTTTTCTTCTTCTTCGAGATATTTATATTTACGACAATGATAAGTTATATACTCTTTTGTTTCGATCTATTATTTAAAACTTTGCTAAAAGATTCGACCAATTTTAAAAGTTTCTTGATTTGTTTTTAAAAAGCATTTTATTGTTAAAAAAAAAGAAACGGAAATGTTTTTCTTTTTTTAAAAATCGTAAATAAAAACATTTCAATTGTTTCTCTGTGTCTTTTTTTTAGTGCTTATTTCTTCTGAATTAATATTTCTAAAAAAAAAATTAAAAACATTATTACTTTCTAGAGGAAGAACGAAGTAGTGCTAGAAATCACGGCATTCGTTCAGTTCGTGCGTAAGTGATGTCGAGGTTCCACGTTTCGTACGAACTATGCCCGTTCGTACGTGACGTGGAAACTCGACTTAACACTTATAACGACGACTCGTGTCGCCTATTTTAACATAAAACCATCAGATTGGTGGCTTAAAAAGGCCACCAATCTCGTTAATCCGAAAATAAACACGACGACGGACACTTTCAAAAGTAATCCGTTTATCGTTACTGTTGCAAAGCAGCCATTCGTTCTCTCAAATTCTGAAGAACACCTCTCATCTTGTCGAAGTTTCCAGTCGAATCTGGAAGATTTTCAAAGTAGAGATGTTCGGAAATACCGACAGCAAATTTTTGTGCGTTCGGTAGTTTTGTAAAAGCGCTAGCTTGATAGATAGCAGGAGACCCGAGGTGCATTGATTTGGACGAAGACAAAAATGTTGTTCCGTCCTTAGGAGTTCTACAATCTTCGTCCGAAGATTGCGTGTCGGTCGCACTCGTTTTAACCTCTCCCTCTTCTACGGACGTCGTATCGGTCGCGCTCGTTTTAACCTCTCCCTCTTCTACGAACGTCGAATCGTTCAGTTCGACCATCAACTTTTGCTTGGCGCTCTCCAAATCGTCCAGAGACAACGTCGCAGCCAACTTGGATCCAGGACTCGAAATCGGAGTCGACGAATCAGAAGCAATACGCATCAAAGCACTGCTACAAGGTGACTCTACAACGTCGGACGGAATTGTGGTTCTGGTTGAAAGTGGTTCTGGAGCGATGAACTCGCAACTTTGTTCATCGTCCAAAACCGTCTGAATCTCTTCGACATCCATATCTTGGCTTTCGTGCGAGACTTTCTGCCGTTTAGCAGACAACGGTGTCAGTTTAAGGTTTTTTCGTTTGTAAATCTTCGCCTGATGAAGATAAAAAGCAAACAAATAAATTACTGTCAGCTCTTCAAATCGGTCTGGTACGAACGAGTTTAACGACAATAAAATACATATTAGACTAACCGGAGACAGTATCGTCTTCTCCATGAATTCCTTCATGTGCTTTTGTTGTATTGGAGGGAAACCTAACTGTTGGCATTTCTTGGAAATACAGAAAAAAGGTTTTCGAGTTTGATTCAGTTCAAGAGCGTAAACATAATACAACTGTTTTTCAAAAACAGATCAAAACTGGTTTAAAGGCGGATTTACACCGAAAAAAATATTACAAACATTTGTTAGCAAAATGTTAATAGCAAATATGTTAATTAACAATTTTTTTTTTGTCTGCTTTGGTAAATGTCGATAACAAAATACTTATAACAATGTTTTTGACAAAAATGTTGGCCGCCTGTGTTAACAGGAAACTGATCCACAAGTAAAATGTTATTAACAGCGTTGACGACAAAAATAACTTGCCTTTTGAGCAGGTCCGCCTCTAGAGCGGTCGCAAAACAAAATCATCGACATGTTATTGACAAAAATAATTTATTGGAAAATGATATTAACATTTCTAGAGACTTTTAAAAATGTTAATAGAAAATGTTAACAACAAATGTTGATAACAAACATTAAAACTAGGGATGGGCCATTTTGAATCTTCAAATCCCGCGAATCTTGAAAAATATTCGAGATTTGAAAACTCGAATCTTCGCGCTTTTTTCGTCTTTCGAATCCTAACAACAACAAAAAATGTTAAAAACTTTGGTAAAAATTACTTGTAACTACAATTGACGGCCAACAGAAGCGTTCACTAACAAAAAAAAACACCGGCGATTGCTGCAACCCGGATCTCACCAATGGATCACCTTGTGGCGACCCTGACTGCCACACTATTTTTTTTAATTATTTAATAATTTAATATTTAATATCATTTCATTTATTTGTATTTTCTTAATGAATAATAGAGGATTCTTATATTGAAGGATTCCAGATTTGTGAGATTCGAGAACCGTTTAGGATTCGGATTCTGATTCGAGAAAATTTAGGATTTGTCCCACCTCTAATTAAAACCATTACTAATAACAAGTGTTTTCAGCAATGTTACCTCCAGTATAAATCCACCTTCAAACCATCTTTAGGTGATTTTAAAGCGTAAATGCCTTTCGAACTCTAAATTATTATTCATTCTATTCTGGCGAAAAATTAATAAATAGAAACTTGAATGTGTTTTGATTGCTGTAAAACAGCAATCCCATTGGCAATATTTAAAGCAAGAATGACTGCAATGTGTCCTTGAATTAATTGCAATTGCCAAATAAACTCTTGCATGACTTACAAAAAAAAAGTTCCAGAAAAAGCTGCCATTATTGTTTGCAAGAAACGGTGCAAGATTCACAGCAATAGTTTACTTATTTCTTGCACAGACTCTTGCGAGAAAAATAGCCAGTGTGATCGTCGCTTTAAGAGTATATTTACGTTGATATCTTTCAAAATAAACTTTTTACGTCAGTTTGAAAATGAGCCAACTTTAGTCAATGCTTAGGTGACGTTATTTTATATATTTATTTTGAAAGATATCAACATGAAAATATCTTTAAGTGATTGAGCTACCCTTCTAGTATCTAAAACACTCAAGTTTTTCTTAATTTTTCTCTTCTGAAACGCAGTATAATCAAGAGTTCTAAAATCAGCTGTTCATAAAACCATCTTAAGTGATGCTCCTGAAAACATTTGCCGTAAATACCTTCCAAAATCATAAATTGGAAACAACTTTTAAAAGCTATACAGAAGAGTAGAATTTAATGCACGTAGATTTTGTATGAAACAACTTATGATACTAGTTTCACAATTACGTTTACACTAAGGCTGTACCGAACCGATTTTGCTGAACCGATTTACTGCTAATCGACAAAAATCGGATCGGCGAACAAATATTACCCGGCAGCGGTGGAGGGTCGATCAATTTATTACCAACTTTATCACTAATTCATCTTTAAAAGGAAATTGTTGTCTTGCCATTGCTTTGTAAACTCGAAAATTATAATTTAACACTTTTTTCCATACATTCTTATGCGAACCGCTTCTCTCTTGGCCGACGCAAACAGCCAAAATCGGCATGATCAGCTCGGTTAAATCAATCGTCAATTTTTTTGTGTGTGTGATCGGTTTCGGTATTGGTAAAAAAAAAAGTGTGATCGGTACAGCCTTATTTTACACTATTGCAGTCGCTAGCCTCATCGGTTGTTGCTTTACTCTTCTAGTTTCAAATACCAAGAAGAAGAAAAAAGAAAAAAGAGAACTCACATCTATGGTGTTTTGAGGCGGAGTTACGTTGAAGCCAGGAAAAGCAATCAATTTTTCAGCATCATATTGAACTTTAAAAAATTTCGCAAACAAAAAATACAAATTCAAACAATCTTACACGACACAAGTCTTTAACAATGCAAGCGCCATCCATGTCACGTTACTGAAACAACGATTATTTATCTTCTCTTAAAAAATCATTTTCAGTTTTGCAAATCATCGCAGTTAAGAGCCTAGAAAACTTCGGGTTGCACGGGCTGCACGACTCCATAGACGTAATGTTAAACAACATCATCTTCCAAAAACATGGTCTCGATTCTAGCCACCTTAAGTGCCTTTAAGTTGATTTTTTAACAATATATACATTAGCGTTGTAATCTCATCTTCAATGTCGTGAGGCCAGATGTAAACAGCGGTTTTTTTTGCAATATTCAAAAGCGTTTATATTTTACACAATTTTGAATTATGCTAATTTGCTTGACCCATGGCAAAGACCACTGACTTCAAAAGAGGGGTGCTATTTTGATGAAAGCGGAACGGTCGGAACAGGTGGACACTAATAGTCGGAACAACAGTAGGAAAGTTAGGTTTAGTTAAATTAAGCTTGTTGCAGGGTTCCTGGGGCACTCAGCCCCACAGTCTTTAAAGAATTATTTCATCAAATTATTAGATTGTTCCCCCTGCAACAAGCTTAATTTAACTAAACCTAACCTTAATACTGATCCTACAGTTGTTCCGACTGTTCTTCCTGTTGTTCCACCTAAATATATTAGTGTTCACCCGTTCACCAAAATAGCACCCCTCTTTTGAAGTCAATGGTCTTTGCCATGGGTCAAGCAAATTAGCATAATTTAAAATTGTATAAAATATAAACACCTTTGAATATATTGCCAGAAAAAATTACCGTTGAAAAATCAACTCAATCACACATAATAACCAGACTTGTATCGACATGGAATGCGTAAAGACAAATAATAAAACGCAAAACAATAAATTTTACATTGATGTGAATTTTAAATGATGGAAAATATTAAAGCTCAATCAAACCTTTAATTTCTTCCGGATCGTCGACTTCGCCGTCCTCCAAATGTTTGTCAATTACTATTTGAATGAAGAAGAAGCAGAATAAAACAAAGATGGCAAAACATCGAAACGATTTCATGTCAGAACACGTCGTCCATAGATCAACCTTTGCCTTCGGAGCCGTAAACCGTGAGTCCGGAACTGTGAATCTCGGCTTCCTTCAACCATCCGGGAGGATAACCGAGGATTCTCATCTTGTATATGAATAAAGGAAGTTCTTTATTGCTGACACCAAGCGCACACTGTAACTCGTGGCTGTAACAACAATAAAAAAAAACGTTTTAACTTCGATTGAATCCATTTCTAACACAAATGTTTAGTTTACCTAAGGTTCCCTGGCCTGAATTGACTAAATTTTGAAATCTGACCTTCTTCAACGTGATACCGAGAACAATTTATGCTTTAGTTTGATAGAAAGAACAGGGTTAAGAGTTTGATTTGACAGACAATAAAAAAGTTACGAAGATTCTGAAACCAACTTTGGTCGTTTCGATCTGAATTCGTTTCGATTGTCTATGATCCGTTGCCTATCGTGAGGCTTTAGACAGTCCATAACCATGTGATCACCCATACAGTTAAAACAAGTACTGTTTGAAAACAACAACAACAAAAAAAACGTCTTAGAACAACAAACATACATTAGGATTCAGATTTGATTAATTTAAGAATTGTTTTTTTTTTTCGGTTTCGATTAATCGCATAAAGTGAATTGATTTCAGACCTCATAAAAATCGAACGAGTTACTACAAAATCCTACACAATTCTCCATCTGATTTCTTTATCACAAAAACATAGTTTTTCTATAAATTTTGCCGTGGCTACGTCCCTTGAGTTGTACAGTGAAACAACAGTTCCAGGAGCGAATTTACCCGTTACAAGTATGTAGGTTTTTAAAAGCATTTATTAAACTAAACTCAATGTCTTTTCGAAACTTGATGAATAAACGAAGCGAGGGAACCTTTTTTTGGGAAGCTGTTTGGAAATAATCGTTTTAGGACAGTTTTAAATAAGGCTTCCATACAAATCGTCACAAAAAAGGGTTCCCTCGTTTCATTTATTCATCGACTCATTCAAAAAAAGTGAGTTTTGCTTTTTTAGTAAATTCGCTCCATGAACTTAGCCACGCCCATAAAGATCTAAGGGCGTGGCCACGTGAATTCACATAACTCCATCTAGTGGCATCATTTGTATTTAAATCTAATAAAAAATCTATTATCCTATCTATTATCCTTAAGACATGTAAAAAAAATAAAAAATTCCCGACACATTTCGTTAAAATTTATTACAAATCAAGCTCCTAATGTTAGAATGACGTCACTTAAAAAATGTTCTGAATTTCAAATCCCTCCACTTATGCAACTTCAAGGTACATCTTTGATCGTCAGTAATACAAACCCTGTCCTCTTCCCAGTGTCTTTCGGCGTTTCTTCGAACGATTTCTCTGTGAGTACTTCTGAAAATTCCTGCTCGTATCTATGAAGAAAAAACAAACAAACTCAAATGTCCCGACTTGCACTACAGGGGGAAACCGTTTAACACAAAATGGAAAAAACAGGCTAATTTTTTTCGTGTTAAATGAAAGAATTTTATTTCTATTTTATTTATTATTTCATTATATTATACGGGACTAGAACGAAAATGTATGGCACGTTATCTGTTTTCGTGTTAAACTGTTTTAACTTAATAAGTGGGGAAAACCGTTTAACACGAAATAGAACAAAATAGAATATTTTTTGTGTTAAATGAAAAAATCTTTTTGCTATTCTAAAGAACTATGACGGAAATCTACGTCGTGTTATCCAATTTTTGGTCTCATCCATTCTTGTGATAAACGGTTTACACCGTTATTTCGAAACAAAAGCTTTACGTTGGCTTTGACCACTCCATATGAAACGGCGTCTCTTTCAAACCTTTGCGATCAACGCAAAACTTTTCGTAAAGTTGAAAACTACAACCCGGCTATAAACGAAACAACCGAAACATTAAGTTCGAATCCAATCTCTACTAGAAAATTTCATTAAGAACTCAAAAACCTCTGAATGATTAGAAGAATTCAACGTAACATCAGTCGTATGGTCAGCATTCTTAATACTCTTTATGAATGTATCGACTTCCTGAGCGTATTTCCTGCAGATTCAAATTTTTGACTGAGTTTAAAAAACTTTTCCAATCACACTGTATCTGCCGTAAGAATCTTACGTGAATAAAGATTCATCCGAAAACCTGATTTCTACAGTTGCCGACTGTCCAATGTCAACCACACGAAAGCTGAAACCAAAATAAGTGTTCTTTTAGATTAATTTTGACAGTTTCATACTCAATTAGGTGTTACTTCTTCTCCCATTTCATCTTTCGAAACTCTTTCGATACTTTTTTAGGTGAATTTATCGATTAAGGTCCAATTTTAACACTTTCAGCCTCTCGACTGGATCAGAAAAAAGGATATATTTCTTTCTTGCGTGACGTAGCTTCCTCTTGTACGGACATTCTTTACAGAAACATGGATTTTCGCCTTCGTACGGTATCGAATCGATCGATGCGGTGGACATCGGCGTTGCTCTATCCGAAACGATCTCTATATCTGAGTCCGCTTTGCCGTCAGCCACAATCTCGCCATTGGCACTTCCATCTTCGCCTCCTGATTCATCTATAACTATCAATTCCGCGTGAGAGCTGTTTAAGAAGTCCACAGAATCTTCGTCGTCACTGACTTCCGGTTTATTTGAAACCTTTTTGAGGTCTAATTTTTCAGACATTTTTTCACTCGAAATATCTCCTTTACTCGAATTTTGTTTGCTTTTATCGTTCTCCGCGTTTTGGAGCAAACTCTTCGGACCTAACAAGTCTTTTTCCATTTATAAACAGACGAAAAAGAAAAAAAAACACAACTAAACGATACAAACCACTTTCAGAAAAATTCAACTTCCGGTTTCAATGAAATGTACGTTTCGATGTCAAATTCACACTTTCAAACACCAATTTGAACACTTAAATATATCATTACCATACGCAAATATAAAAACCTCATACAAACTATGCTAAATCGAAAAAATCCAACATTTTGCATGATTTTTAAAGGGTTTTAACACAAAAAACGAAGACAATACCTTCAAGATGGCCGGAACATGTAAACCGGAAGTGTAAGTAAAAATGCAGTGTTGCCAGATTTAAATTTTAGAAATTTAAACAGTGTTGTAAGTTACCAATCGAAACATAATTCATTCGACAATTAAAAAATGTGTTCTAGCGCCGTTTTTCTGTGTATATGAAGTTAAATTTTGATGTACTAAAATGATATTCATAAATTCCATTTGCGTTGGTTTTTTTTAAATTTATCTTAACGCAGAAAACAATAACAAACCATTGAAGGCACGGGGGACGACATAGAAGAAAATCATGACCGAGATTCACTAAGATGTTTTACTTTTCATCTGTATTTTATTAGTACTGGATACGCAAAATATAATTGAAATTTTGAAAATTAAATAAATCGTGAATAAAACGTAAAATCGCTTGCTATAGTTACTGTGAACGATTTACCGCCAACCCTCGTGTCGTCCCCCTGGATTGAAAGTCGCGGGAAAACGCAAACCAGAAGTTAGATTGAAACGCACTGTTGCCTAAGAGAGAGAGATGACACTAGTGTGTAAATCTCAAACAATATTACAAGCCTTTTTGCATCTTATCAGCGTTTTACTTGATTTCAAGCATTGAATACTATTCTGGGTGTCCAGAAAAATGCTAATAAAAAATAAAACAGCTTACCATGCTGTGAATCTTTGTAAATCTTGCAAATGATTCTTTTGTATGTCGTCCCCCATTGGTGTTTATATTTTAGACAGTGTTGCCAGCTACCGATCTTAACGCCTTAACGTATCGGTTTTTAATCGCGAATTAAAAGCGCGTTTTTTCTACGTCTTGAAAGTTAAATCTTAACGTACCAAGATGAGATACGCGCATCTCGTGATGGGTCCTGCAGGATGTGGCAAGGTAATAAAATTAACAGGTATAAATCTTGCTTAAAATGTCAAGAAGAAGAAAAAATCTAATGCGTTTCTTACTTGTTCAGTCCACATATTGCAGTACAATAGCAAAACATGGCCAAGTGTCAAAACGTGCCATAAAAGTTGTCAATTTGGATCCAGCAGCTGAACATTTCGATTATGACGTCATGGCCGGTATTACGTATCATTCGTGTTGTGGAACGTTACGTCGAAACTAAAACGTCTTACATTTTTTTCTATCTATTGTAGATATTCGCGATCTGATTCATTTGGACGATGTGATGGAAGATAAAGATTCTCATTTGGGACCAAACGGTGGCCTCGTATTTTGCATGGAATACCTAATGGAAAATATGGATTGGTTACAGGGTCAACTTGGCGATATGGACGAAGATTACATTCTTTTCGATTGTCCAGGTCTTTACGAATGGTGTTCGAACTCGTTCGTTTTGTCGGAAACATGCAAACTAAAACGTTTTCCTCGACTCGTTTTAGGTCAGATCGAAATCTATACTCACCTAAACGTGATGCAAAATGTCATCGAATGTCTCCATAACTGGGACTTTCGAGTGTGTGGGATCTTTGTCATCGATACGACGTTTATGGTCGATAGAGCCAAGTTCACTTCGGGAACACTTGCCGCATTAGCCAACATGGCCAACACGTGCATTCCGCATGTGAACGTCCTCTCGAAGATGGACTTGCTGAACAAGGGATCGAGAAAGACCGTCGAGCAGTAAGAGTAGAGAAGAAAACTTGAGAGTGGTGGTGGTGGTTACGAATATTAACCGTGTGGCTTTAATACAGGTTCTTGAATAGCGATGTCGAGATGCTATTCAAAGACGACAAAGAACCGACTGGAAAATTTGAGAAAAAGTATCAACGTTTAAGCATGGCGATTGCTACATTGGTAAAAGGTTATAATTTATAAGATATCGATATAACTCGTGTTTAAGAGGGTTTATTAGAGTATTGTGTGGTGCAGCAAAACGTTTATAAGTCGGTTTTAACATAATTTGCGAAGGAATATCGAAACTCATTTGAAATTAGAAGAGTAAATGAGCATATGAAGACAGTTTTCACAAGGACATCTTTTCAAATAGACTTTTTATGACATTTTAAGAATGATTAAATTTTCAAAATGCGATAAAAAGTTAATTTTTAAAGATATCCTGGAATTTAATGGAATTTTAAACTTTTGTATTAACGAGTTCGGTCAGATTTGAGTTTTGTCTATGAGAATTTACACGTGAAAAAAAAAAAGATTCAGCATCTTCGTTCATCTTTTCTGAGTTAAATAAAATTTGTTTGGTGAAAAAAAAACCAAGCAAAAGTCGAGTTCAGTCAGATTCAAGAAGTTATGACCAGATTTAGCGAAATCTACTGTCAAAACGCTAAAAGTTGTTAACTATGTAACCTAAAATAAATTTAGAAAGGTAAACCAACTCCACGTTAGAAAAAAAAACTCCGAAAGTGAGCGACGAATCGTCTGCTTTTCGAGCCATTGAACACTATTCTAACTGAAGCACTAAGTTTTTTACTCAGTTTTGGGAAGAAATGCTCCTTAGGAAAAGCTCTTAGTTGATTTACCTTTGTGATTTTTCTTGATTCTCTAATCCCCTTTGTGCTTTTCTTTCACGAAAGGTCGATGACATGGATCTCGTTCGATTCTTTCCTCTCGATATAAGCGACGAGGAATGCATCGAAGAACTGCTTCTCGTCATCGACAATAAGATACAATATGGTGAAGATCTGGACGTGAGAACGAAAGATTTCGACGATGTTGATCCCGATCAAGAGTGAAGGAGATTATCGAAGAAGAAAAAAAAAAAGGTTTCATTTCTGTTTCTGTTTAAAATTTGTTTTTTATGTGTTTTAATATATTCGGAAAAATAAAAATCAAACTTGTTTATAGATAACATCTTATTGTTTGCCTTCGCTTTTCGCCATAGACTTCTTTAAAAATTGTTTAAACGAATCGTATTCTTTCTTTTCTTCTTCATCTGTAAAAGAAAATCAGTAGAAAATTCTAATTAGATTATCTCATGAAGTTACTGTACTGAAAGGACTTGTTTCAATCAAACATTCAGAACCAACATTAAGAGGATATAAAATGTGTTTTAGAAACTAGACGAGTACGTGAATGAATCACTTAAAAGTGGTTTGAAAGTATAAAAGGCCTTTGAACTCTTGATAATTCCATCTTTCAGGCGCAAAATTAAAAAAAAAACATAAAAGGGCTTTCACTTAAAGGTATTTTCATGTTGATGTCTCTCAAAATAAACTTTTTATGTCAGTTGGAAAATGATAAACCTTTAAACGGATAACATTTCTTAATTATTTGTTTATAAAAAGTTTATTTTGAAAGATATCAACATGAAAATTCCCTTAAGTGATTAAGCTACCCTTCTAGTTTCTAAAACACTAGAGTTTCTCTTCATTTTTCTCCTGAAAGACAGAATAAAAACTGTTTTAGAAACTAGAAGGTTCGCTTAATCACTTAAGAGAATTTTCATGTTGATATCTTTCAAAATAAGCTTTATATGTCAGTTTGAAAATGCTAAACGCTTAAATAGATGATATATTAAGTGATTCAGCTAGCATTCTGGTGTTTAAACCGCTTTCAATTGGTGTTTCTCCAGAAATGTAGATTAATCAAGAGCTGTTCGTTCGTTGTTCATGAAACATCACATCGGTATATTTCAAATTAAACTTTTTTATGGCAATTACAACTGCAATCAAAAGTTGAGTTTGAAGAATATCAACATGAAATTCTTCTTAGAATGGTTTAAAGAACGTAAGAATCACAATTAAGTAGCTCAAAGGAAAAATAACCTTCTTCTTCGCCAGCCGTCGGCCTCCGTTCTTCGTCCGAGGTATCCTCGTCGTAATCCATGCCACCAGAATAGAGGAACGCCGAACCAGCTTCAGCATCCATGGGTGCACTCGACACGAGAACATCGTCTCCTTCTCCGTAATCCTTTTCGACCTTCTCTAGTTCGGCTTGACTTAGAGCCAAAATTTCGGCTTCCTAAACCAAAACAAAAAACATCTTCCGTTAAGTCGTCGTAACAAACGACTTTCAAGTTACGAACTTTGTTTTTAACACGACGTTGATATTCCGCTTTGTAGTCTCTGTATTTTAGAAAACAAACATCAAACATTTAGAATCCAAAGACTAAAGTAGGAAAAAAAAAATACGAATGGATAAATACGTTTCGTATTCAACAGCAGCTTCGCCGACTAGTTCGAGAAATCTGTCAATTCCTTGACCCGTCGCGGCCGAAACTCCGACCGCTTTCAGATCTTTGTAGAATTCTTCTAGGACCATGCTCATGGAACTCATCAGAGTAGCTGAATAAGCCTCTTCGCCTTCGATAGCCGCTTGAAACAAATCACAATCACTCATCCATTCCAATGCAAAACCGTTATCGACAATATCAGTCTAAAAAAATCAGCCTCTTTAGACGTTTTATGCGTAGCAATTACAAAAAAAAATATGTAAAGTAATACGATCATCTTTCAAAATAAACTTTTTATGGAAAAAAAATACCATCTCTGCTTAAAGTTCAGTCATTTTTAAATTCACCTAAAAAGCTTATTTTAAAAAATATTAACATGAAAACACCCTTCAAGTAATTCGGCTACCCTTCTAGTTTTTATAACACTTTCGAGATTTAAGCTCGCATTGTTAATTTATGAGAAAATTGTTCTTGAAAAACACGATAAACAAAGAACGAAGAGCGTTTACATTTTAAAAGTTGCATCAACTTTACGAAAAAATTGTAAGTCTGTTAGAAACTAGAAATGCAAATGATTGGAATAAAAATATTGCAATTATTCGTGACGATTTTGTAGGCGAAAATTCAAATATGTCGTCTATTAAAAGTTTTATCATTTTCAAATTGCGATGTAAAAAGTTTATTTTAAAAGATATCACTTAAGTGTTCTTGAGTGTTTCAGCTACCATTCTAGTTTTTAAAACGCTTTGAATATTTCTTTAAATTTGCTTCCGAAAGATCGAATAACGAGAGTTTGTGGGGCATTTACACTTTAAAACCACGTTACTTTTATAAACGCAAGTCGAACTCTCGTTATTCTATCTTTCGGAAGCAAGTTTTGGAAAATCTTCAGAAGTATTTTAGAAACTAGATGGGTAGCTGAATCACTTACACGTATTTTCATATTGATATCTTTCAAAATAAGAATTTTATGTTAATTTTGAAAATGAGACAATATTTTTTAATTTTTGTCTATAAAAAGTTTATTTTGAAATATAACATCATAAAAATATACAATTAAGTGATACAACTACCCTTCTAGTTTCTTATGCACTTTCTAGTTTCTTTGAATTTTGCTCAACTGAAAGACAAAAAAAATAACCAAGAGTCCGAAAATCAGCTGTTTATATAAACTATCTTGAAACCAATTAAAACCTTATTCATGGCGACGATAAACGGAAGTTTCATTTTGTACATAATGCTGCAAGCATACATCATATTTGACATGAAGGTGATGGGGTTCACACTACGGACCGTATCCAAGACGTAAACAATTACGGTCGGAAACAAGGATGCCTGAAATGCGAACAACAAAAAAAAAATCCTGAAGGTGAAGAGACGCGAAACATTTAACGATCAAATATTACGAGTGATTCCGTTATGATTAGTCCAGATGCAGACCATGTAAACACTTCTATTTGACCGGGAGTGTCGAAAATAATGTACCTTTGAACAAAGATAAAATACAAAAGCCATTAACAATTAAATTTAGTCACTTAGGCAACTGAGAATTAAGGACTCGCTTTTGATTGGCTAATCACAATCACTAACTTAAGGTCGTTTATGAACAGCTGATTTTCGAACTCTTCGTTATATTTAAATATTAGGTCTTTCAAGAGCAAAATTAAAAGTAACTAGAAAGTGTTCTAGAAACTAGAAGAGTAGCTCGATCACTTTAAAGGCTGTCTGCTTAAAAGTTAAAATTGAGTCATTTTCTTACTAACAAAAAAAAAGCTTATTTTGAAAGACAATCAACATAAAAAATACCCATAAGTGATTGAGTTACTCTTCTAGTTTCTAAAGCACATTCAAGTTTCTCTTCATTTTGCACCTTAAAGACAATATAAAGTGGTTTACAAACTAGAAGGGTAGCTCAATCACTTAAGGGTAATTTCATGTCAGTTTGAAGAAAAATAACTCAAATATATGCAGAGGATATTTTTTTTTTAATTTACGATTATAAAAAGTTCAATGTGAAAGATATCACCTTGTAAATATTGCGAAGTGTCAAAGTGATTTGGCTACCCTTCTAGTTTTTTAAGACACTTGGAATTTCTACTCAATGTCTGCTCTCGAAACGCAAAAATAAAAAAAGTTCGAAAATCATTCAATCCATAAAACATCTTAATTAGAAGACGTTATCAATTTTTCTTCTTACTTTCGTTCTTTTTGACGTTTGACAATGAAATCAAGCACCTAAAAGACAAAAGAAAACAACAAATTAGATCAAAAAAGTAAAAAATTAAATGGTGAATTCAAAATTTCAAAGACTCCACTTGATTGAATTTGGAGGAGAAGAGGTTCAAAGATGTTACGATGGCTCCGTTTGGCCCAAGAGAATACTGTTTCATCATTTCCTTGTATTTCACCGTATCACGAATATCTGTTTTATTTAGAAAATACAAAAAGATAGTTTTAAAAAACAACAACCGCCTGTTGAATCTTATATATTGTTTTACATACCGATGTTAACTGGATACGGAACATCAAGACAAGCGGGATCCAGATTGATAACGTATGGAGGAGTGTTCTTTTCGTACAGATCGGCTGTTAACCTCTGTTTATTACGAATAAAACACAAAATTTGATTCAAACATGTTAGCTAAATATATAATATTGACCTTTTGAATGTAAAAACAAGCATTTCTGAGTATGATTATCAATTGAAATACGTGTTTCACTCATAAATACACGTGTTTCACTCATAAATACACGTGTTTCACTCATAAATACACGTGTTTCACTCATAAATACACGTGTTTCACTCATAAATACACTTGTTTGACCCGTGAAACGTGACAGTAAGCCCCAGTTTTAGTTTTTAGACCTGAACGAATGTCGTCTTTCCAGAACCAGCCATTCCAAGCACAATCACACAAACGGGCAACTTGTCATCCTTTCCTCCCTCAAGTACTTCCATTTTTAAGTCAATTTTCTCTTCTTTCGAACAACTCGCGCCTTCAGCATCCATCTCTACGAGACTACAATCGGAACTTAACGAACAACATCAAAAAAGTTGAAAAAACGCGTCCAATTTCAGCGGCTTCCTTCGAATAGTACGAAAACCTGTCGCAAAGTGGCAGCACCAACTAATGTGTTTATCGCCATCTATTGACAACATTAATATTTACCTCGATATACATCGATCAATATCGATGTTGTCTCCAAGTATTGATTCTACAATCTATATCTATACCAAAGACAGGCAATTAGGAAACGGGACCGCAACTTCTAATTGGTTGGTTATGTAGTATGACACATAACATGCTCCGCCCTTTTCAACGTTGATCCACACAACAAACCAGTTAGAAGTTGCCGGTCGTCATAAAAAGGGCGGAGCAATTTCTGTTTGTCCCGATTTCTAATTGCCTATATACCATAAGGGGGATGACATAGAAGTAAATTATGTTGCGATTCACAGCCGTTTTACTTTTTATCCGCATTTTACTAAATACCCAGAAAATAAATGAAGTTTGGAAATCCAGAGAAAGGTGGATAAAAAAAAGTAAAACGGCTTGCCAAACCGTACGAGATTCGCTCTCCAGTGTCTTCCCCCTTGTTCTATACGTGCCAGCATAATAACGCGATGAGCCGCAATTTTCAGACCATCACGAAGTGGCTCCGACAGTTCTGAAAAAAAATTTTATTTTTCATAATAACGTTCAAGCCCGGACTGAGCCACAGAGAAATGGGAAAATTTCCGGTGCGCCCCCTCAAACAAAAATCGAAACCATACATGTGCAACGTATGGTCCACGGGCCGCATCCGGCCCTGCCCTGATTTTATAAGGCTCATGAGGAGTTCTCTAGATTTCACTGAATCTTGCCCGACAGCAATATTTCCAGACCCTACGACATATCAGCAATAAAACAAATCAAACTAATCACAGTGACCCTCTGCTGAAAATGACTTGTGATTATTAATTATTACCAGAGCAAGGAGGTTCATGCAAATTAATGTTTAGTATTCTGGCTCAGAATTCATGCTAGATGAGATAGGAACATGATTCATATCATGCTGAAGCTAAATATATAAATTTTATAATGCATGTTTTTGCATATTTTGTCATTTTTTTTTCAAAGCATGCATATTTTGCCAAAATTGGCACAAAAAAAGTGCATAAATTGTAATTTTTGCAATTTTTTCAAAAAAAAAAAAATAGGTCTCGGAACTTTTCTGCCTTCATGAAAATTATGGAAATATACTTTATAAAGGGGAACATAGAATTAGGTTCATCTTATAAATGAAATTAACGATGAACTTGATACAAATGATACTCCGCACCACTTACGCTCCTCCTCGTACATCTTTTGAAGTTGAGAGAAATTTTTCTAAATATTAAAATTTTTTGACAAAAAATCGATGAAGGTTTTGAATTTGAAAATTTAAGAATGTTGCTTGTTGCCATTTTCTTCAATTTTCATGGGTAACATTTCGAATAAGATTTTTTTATAGTGCATATTTAATTGCATATTTTGTTGCTTTTAATTGCATGAACCTCCTTGCCCTGCAGGAGACTTTCCCTTGCATTGGTCGTGAGATGCACAAGAAGAATAACAGCGGGGCGCGAACGCGGCAATGGACACAATTTTCTTGCCATTTTCTTCAATTTTCATGGGTAACATTTCGAATAAGATTTTTTTATAGTGCATATTTAATTGCATATTTAGTTGTTTTTGTGTGGCATGATTACATGCATATTTTGTTGCTTTTAAGTGCTCCTTGCCCTGATTATTACTCTTCTATCTGATCTGTCTTAAGCGTAACTTAATTTTATTAGTAAAGCGAAGTTCAACCTAAAAATGCCTCGAGAGTGCTCAGCTGGCTCCAGAAGTCCCGAAAAGCACACGGATTCAAGAATTTTCAAAATTCGAAAAAATGGTCTTTGAAAATCTGATATTTCTGCATTAAAAAAAAATTAGAAAAAAAACTTCAAAGTAGAGACCTACATAAAGCCCATGGTCCGGCATTTTTATATTAAAGGCCCATGGGCCTGGTGGGCTTTGTGGGTCTCGTGGGTTTGGTGGCCTTTGTGGGCATCGCGGGTTGGGAATGCGTTTCATCATTTCTCTCATGGGGTTCTTTACAAATGTATAGAACTGAACCACATATTATTTCACGCATTAATAAAAGTATAACATATTCCTCCTCACTGACCAATCAATAAAATAAACATATTAAAGCCGGGGCAGTTTCTTTTCTTGGTACAAGCATGCGAACTTGTGAACCATTTAGTGTGGAAATTAGAGATCTACACAAAGCCCATGGGCCTGGTGGGCTTTGTGGGCCTCATGGGCTTTGTGGGCTTTATGGGCCCAGATTAAAGTCTCATGGGCTTGGCTGGGCTTCAAATTTTTACTCAATGTAGGTCTCTACTTCAAAGTATTTTAGAAACTAGAATAGTAGTTATTAGTTCTGAAAAGATTTTCATGATGGTATTCTTAAAAATACGTTTTTTACGTTTCTGGATTCTCTCAGATTTATTTCAATTTTTGGTCGATAAAAAGTTTATTTTTAAAGATACAAACATGAAATTACCTTTAAGTGATTCATTGACTCTTCTAGTTTCTAAAAGACGTTTAATGTTTTTTTTTTCTCCTTTTATACGTTCTGTTTACTGTTTTCAAAATAACGTAAAAATCGACCAATTTAAAAAAAAAAGTAGTATGATAATCTCTATTAATCATCATCATTTACTATTCTAGTATATAAACCAAAGTTTTGATTTTCTCTTTATTTTTATTCCTGGAAAATGAATACGGTATATTTATAATTAATAACTTGTGTATTTTAATAGAATGTAAATAAATTTAATATTTATGTATTTTAATTTATTTATGATGCAATTTATGAATTAAAAAATAATAATTCAAAATAAAATATAAAATTAAGAAAAGAAATTTTTGTAGATTTTTTTTTAACAAAAAAAAAAATCTGATAATTAAAAATGGACGGATTTTTTTAAAAAAAAAATGCATTAAAATTATGTCAATTTGTAAAATCGCGAGAGAAAAAAAAAATCAATAAAAAAAGTATAGAAAATGATTAAAAAAAAATGTTGTTTAAAAAAAGAAGTTAATTCACCGCCAAAAATTGCAACGAAATTTCGGTTTCTTTTCGTAAACATCTTTATGATCTTTGTTGATTTCTAGTAAATAAATAATTTCATAAAGAAAAATAATTCGTTAAAAAAAAAAATGAAAATTGGAAAATTCTTCCGGTTAACAGCCGATTAGCCTCTCTATATGCAAGGGGTCTTCAAAGTTGGATATGCTATCAATTGATATTTATTCAATCTTATTGATGCGATTAATTTACGAGAAAACAACTTATGAATGTTGTGAATTTGTTAAAATCGTTAAAAATTTCGTCTGTACTAGAGAGTGCACTAAACAGGAAGGTGGCCCAGGTATCGAGTAAGCGGTTAATTAAAAATTACACTCAAAATACATTATTTTCGGGGTGCACATCCAAAATGTTTGGAGATTTCGCCTTATTTTGCACCTTCAATGCAACCTATATAACAACTCCTTAGCTTGGAGGCTAGCGGCTGATGTAATCAAAAAAAATACACCGATAATTGTTTCCCATTTTATCACGAAATAAAACTTACTGATGAGATTATTTCCTATTTGATGAGATTGAGAATAACCTTCGATTTCACGCAAGACACTCGCTTCGAATGTTAAGGCCGCAATACGGAAAAATAAAGATTGTACATTTGCACCTGAAAATCACAACAACAACCTTGAACAACAAAAACAAAAATCATTTACGAGCGCAGCTCGTGTTTTGCATAAATGATCGTTTTTAAGAAACTTCTAAACCTCGCAGACATTTTCTATGCAACTTTATGACGAAATTGAAAGTCTTTTAGAAAATTTGGAGCTCGTTACAGAAAAATAAAATCTCAAGAACACGATAATCATATCTAATGATGTCACAGCTTATGATCGTTCATTTTTTTAACTGTCATTCTCATGTTGTGCATTTGTCAATGAAAGTTATACAGATATGATAAACATATGACCGTATCTGTCATATAACATTTTTTTTGTAATTTACTTTCAGGGTGTTGTAATGATACTTGTAATTATTACTGTCCTATGACAGTCTTATTACGTTTTTGTAATGATTACTGTCCTATGACAGTCTTATTACGTTTTTGTAATGATTACTGTCCTATGACAGTCTTATTACGTTTTTGTAATGATTACTGTCCTATGACAGTCTTATTACGTTTTTGTAATGATTACTGTCCTATGACAGTCTTATTACGTTTTTGTAATGATTACTGTCCTATGACAGTCTTATTACGTTTTTGAAATGATTACTGTCCTATGACAGTATTATTACGTTTTTGTAATGATTACTGTCCTATGACAGTCTTATTACGTTTTTGTAATGATTACTGTCCTATGACAGTCTTATTACGTTTTTGTAATGATTACTGTCCTATGACAGTCTTATTACGTTTTTGAAATGATTACTGTCCTATGACAGTCTTATTACGTTTTTGTAATGATTCCTGTCTTATGACAGTCTTATTACGTTTCTGTAATGAACCCCTATAAAAGTAATTTAATGTTAAAGGAGTATTTTCAGAAAAAAGCTTGCCGACCCTCGATATAAAGAACGGCCATTTGAACAATACCTTAATGAAACAATTAATAAAAGTGGTTTTTCTTCCAAACTCCGTTTCTTACCAGTCTTTGACGAAACACACCAATACTCGGCATTCATTTCTTTAGCAATGATTGAAGCTCGATGTTCGACCATATTATAAGTAGCGTCCGACTGAAACGATAAAAAAAAAAGAAAACAAGACATTAAGAAACTGCGTGCCCGAAATTTACAAACGTAGTTGCGAGAAAGCTCAAAAGCAAAGCAAAGTCTGCAAAATTTAATAACCAAGAGTTTAGTAAAAAGTAAAACTAAAAACTGTTATAAACTAGAATTGGAAATGAATCACTTACGATGTTTTATGAACAGGTAATTTTACAACCCTGATTATTGTGCGTTTTAATAGCAACACTAGGGAGAAATCGAAAGCGGGTTAGAAAACTAGAAGGGTAGCTGAATCACTTAATAGTATTTTCATGTTTGATATCTTTAAAAAATAAACTTTTTTTAATGACAAAAATATTTAAAAAAATATCGTCTGCTTATAGATGATTCCAATTTCAAACTGACATAAAAAAGCTTATTTTGAAAGATATCAACATGAAAATAACTTTTTCTAGGTTCTTGGCTTTTTTTTTTCAAAAAACGGCCAAAAGTCGAAAAATATTTAAATGATCTAAAAAGATCTAAAAACTAGAACGGGTAGCCGAATCCCTTAACAGTATTTTCATGTTGTTATCTTTCAAAATAAACTTCTTCGAGACAAAAAGTAAAAAATATTATCTGATTAAAGTTGACTCCATTTCTAACTAACATTAAAAAAAGCTTATTTTGAAAGATATCAACATGAAAATAACCTTAAGTGATACAGCAACTGTTCTAGTTTCTAAAGATTTTTAGAAGTATAATTTTTGTATCTTTAAAAATATGCTTTGTATTTCTTTAAAAATATGCTTTGTGTTTCTTTAAAAAATAGTTTTTACATTAAAAACTTAAATTTTGTACGTTATTTTCAATTTGGTATGCAAGTTTATCTTCAAAATATCAACATTCAAATTATCTTAATTTATAAGTGATTCATTTTCACTCTTCTAGTTTTGTGAAAAACGTATTTCAAGTAAACATTTCACGAAAAAAGAAAAATGTTTCGTGACTTTTAGTTTTTCACATCAAAATCCCTTTTTTTTAAAAAAAAAAAACGTAAAGTTTACATTTTTAAATTGTCATTAAAAAAAAGGTTTATTTTGAAATATATCACCACAAAATTACCTTCAGTAAATTTATTCGCTAGTCTAGTTTCTAACAACCTTTCATATTAAATAAAAAGCTGCGAATAAAAAGAAGTTCTAAACTCCGTCGCTAATCGCATAATATCAATCAAATATCCTTTAATAATTACACAGATATCGATCTTTGTTCCAACGAGAAAGATGTGTGGAGTCGATTTATTTCCTTTCAGAGCTTCTGACAACCATTGCCTCGTATTGTGAAGGCTGTGCATATCGGTCACATCGAAAACAATCACAACCACTGAGAGACACACAAAAGAGACAAAGAAGATATAAACGAGTTTCAAACCAACACGAGAAATAAAAAGATTCTCAAACCGTGAGCTCCTCTATAGTAAGACGAAGCGATGCATTTAAACCGCTCTTGACCGGCTGTGTCCCATCTGAAAACAGAAAAACAATACCTTCTTATTACAAATAGTGACACCACTTTTTATTTAAAACAATAAAATTGAATTAAGATGTTTAAAGCCGAGTATTCACCAAAAGAGCGAGCGTGTGCGTTCTCAATCAATAATCGTCTGGTAAGTACCGGTTAGGGAGCGAGCGAGCAAACATTCGCTCGCTCGTGTTCTTAAAATATGGGGTGGATCGTGTGCATTTTTATTTTAATATTTTTATTTTAAATTGTTAATTCTTTTTTAGATATTTCATGTATTTTTTACATCGAACCCGAAAATACCATTTCTCGTTATCCTGTAATTTCTAATTTATTGTTCAAATTTCATTTCATTATTATTTATATTCAAAGTTTAAAATTCGTTATTAATGAATTTTATTGCTCATAAATGCATTAAAATTTAATAAATTATTAATTAGACTAGCTTAGTAGATAGAATTCATGTGGGTTTTTTTTATAAATAATTTTTGAACTTTAAAAATGTCATTAAAATTTAACTTATTATTTAAATACTAGTCGGGTAACCCGTCATAAATGACGGGAGCAAAATTCACAGGCAATTGTGCGCATGCGCGTCGCTTGTTCCTTTTTTACTCCTTTCATTTCAATTTCAGTCACCCCTCCTCCTTTTTTTCTCCCCCCCCCCCTTCTACACTTTCCAACCTTTTCCCCTCTCCTATTTAATATTATGAGGTTCTTGGATGGGGAGTGTGCAACATATAGTTGACCTTGAGAAAAAAAGCGGTTCATTTATTCAAATTTATATAAATTCCGACATGCTTCAATGGTTGTACAGCGTTACTTCAGAGACAGACATATAGATAGATAGATACACAGACCTGGGATGTTATATATATAATAATGTGTTTCTAGTAATTAAAAAAAAACCGTGATTTAAACAAAAAAAGATCGATTGCTGTCTCAAATCTTACATCTGTAAGTTGAAAGGAACCTGAAGAATATCGAACCGTTCAACTTCGAAGTCGACTCCGATCGTTGCTTTGTAATCCTTATCAAAAACGTCATGACAAAACCTTTTTTTTTAAAAAAAAAAACCTCCGTTAAAAGAACTCCGTTCCGATTCTGAACGAACGCCAAACCTACCTCTTTACTAGACACGTCTTACCGACAGCTACGTCACCAACGAAGATCGCCTTCGAGATCTTCAACCTTAGAAAGACACAAATAAATTAAGTTAGTTCGATGAGAAGGTTAACTTTAACAGTAGTTAACGAACCCAGTAGAGATGACTCGATTTGAATTACAGGCGTCTCGAACCCTCACGTTGAAATCTCTTTGATCGTAAGGCGACAAATCCACTTTAAAAGCCTTTATTTGTAATATCAACGAAAACATATTCTCTATTATTCGGTTTTGAATTTATAAAACCAATAAAAAAGTATTTTAATGCAATGAAAAAGTCTTTCGAACAAATGTTTTGGACTAAAAAAAAAACGTCAAGCGAACGTTTTCAGGAACAACATTATGAAAAAAATTCTAATTGTTTTTCAAAACCATAATGGTAAATGATTATGTTTATGTATTTTCGCGGTAATATCTTAAAAAAAAATCAATAATTTTATAGTTCAGCTTGAAAAGGATCCGATTTGGGGAATTTTTCCATTTTCCATAAAAAACTATACTTATGCCTTTTTCAAACTGTCATAAAGTTTATTTTGAAAGATATCATCATCGAAAAAAAACTTTTAACATTATCACCAACTATTATAGTTTCTAAAACACTTCGGGGTTTTTTTCGTAATATTTCTCCTCATTTTTTTTTCTAATTTAAATCACAGTTTTTTAAAATTTACTTAAATATTTCAACAAATAGCTCTTTAATCAACAAAAAATCCACAGCATAAAAAAAAATTTAAAAATGCGATTTAAATCATTAAATCTTTATTAGAGATCCTGCAAATCTTGAAAAATATTCGAGATTCGAAAACTCGAATCTTCGTGGTTTTTTCGTCTTTCGAATTTTTTCAAAATTCTAACCTTAAAAAAAATTGTTAAAAACTTTGGTAAAATTAGTTTTAACTCCAATTGACGTCCAATAGAAGCGTTCACTAACATAAAAAAACCGGCGATTGTTGTAAATTCGGTGGTGATCCGGTTCACCAATGGATCACCTTGTGGCCTGTGACCCTGAGTGAAGCCACACTTGTTTTATTATTAATAAATTTAATATTTAATATTATTTCATTTATTTGTATCTTCTTAATGAATAATACAGGATTCTTATATGAAGGATTCGAGAACCATTTAGGATTCGGATTCGAGAAAATTTAGGATTCGTCCCCCACCTCTAATTTTTATTGTGTTGCCACATTTCTTTTAATACTAACTAAATGGCAAATTTAAATAAACCCCTTGGTAATATGCCTACTCTTTGACAATCAACTCCGGAAGAACAGCTGGGCTAACAATTGAATTCAGAGCTTTAATAGGTGCTTCTTCTGAAAACACCTGACTTTTAGCATAGACGCCGCGTACTGACTGACAGAACACGCGTTCACAAGTGAAATCACCTATCTTGACTAATATTAATCACCCCTATCATCACTTTCGATGACTCAATGAATATATTCGTAAATTAGGTAAACATTAGAGTGAATAATTATAAGTAGGTAGAACAAATTGAAGAGAAATCGATAAATATATCCCATGGATCTCGACGAGATAGTTTTATATTAGGGATGGGACATTCGAATCCTCGAATCCCGCGAATCTTGAAAAATATTCGAGATTCGAAAACTCGAATCTTCGCGTTTTTTTTTTTCGTCTTTTGAATCTTAACCCGAAAAAAAAAAACTGTTAAAAACTTTGGTTAAAATTAGTTTTAACTTCATTGACGTCCAACAGAAGCGTTCACTAATAAAAAAAAAACCCGGCGATTGTTGCAATTTCGGTGGTATATCCGGATCACCAATGGATCACCTTGAGGCGACACCGAGTGCAACACTTGTTTTTTTATTATTAATAATTTAATATTTAATATAATTTCATTTATTTGTATCTTCTTAATGAATAATAATAGGATTCTTATATGAAGGATTCGAGAGCTTCGAGAACCTTTTAGGATTCGGATTCGTACCACCTGTACTTGTTATCAAAATATTCCGATCCAATCCGATGTAGAGTGCTACAAGAAGCTTAAAAGTTATCAAGAAGAAGAAGAAGAAGTTCCGGACAATTGTGTTTTAAAAATGTGACTCTCTCATAGTCACAAGGCTCAATTGAAAATATGGTCTTCAGTCTTATGACTGTGAAATCCACACATATTTTTGAACCCACACAACTCTGTTTTTTTTTTAAATAATAATAAGGCCATCATTATGTATTATTTTTATTACACGGTTTCATGAATCTTATTCAAGCATAAAAACCACTTTTCTCCTCCTCCTCCACCCCGTCATCGTCGTTTTTCCATTGTCTTTGTGTGTTTCTTCATTTTTTTTTTTTGTTCTTCTTCAGGTCTCCTCCCAAAAATAATTAAATCCCCATTTCATAAAATAGCTAATCACATGTCCCCATAAGTTATTCTGTGTTTCAAAAGCAACTTTAAAAAAAAATTTCGAAAGTGTTTTAGAAACTAGAAGAGTAAATTAATATATACTGATTAAATATATGCTGATCGAGTGATAGAATAACAAAAAATTGGTAAGTGCGGTTCTATTTCTAAAAAGTGTTTCAAAATCGCGAATTTCTAACTCTTATGTTAAACTCCATTGAGTACGCGCTCGTAAAAAAAAACATCCATTAAAATTGCTCATAAAAATACCTAAAAAATAATTTTAAAAAACCAGAAAAACAAATTAGCACATGCGCTAATGTGTTGGCTTCACTGAGGTTTTTTTTAAAATTATTTTTAGGTATTTTTACCACCATTTTAATAGATGTTGTTTTGCTTACGAGCGCGTACTCAATGGAGTTTAACGCAAGAGTTAGAAATTCGCGATTTTGAAATACTTTTTAAAAATTGAACCGCACTTACCAATTTTTTGTCATTCTATCACTCGATCAGCATACATTTAAGGTGCACATTTTGCACTTTGAACAATCAAAATTGGACAACTTTAAATATGAAAAATAAACATATTGCCACCGCAATTTAAAACTTAACCTTTTTTTCTTTAACATTGGGTCTATGGGCTCAATAGAAAAACGACGCAGAGATATTTCGAAGTAATTTTGCGACGTTGTAGCCTTTTAAGTGATTGCGCCACACACTTCGAGTTTCTAAAACATTTTCAAAATTCTGTTAATTTTGCGCCTGTAAGACAGAATAATTTAGAGAATTCGAGATCCGTTTACTCTTACTCTTCTAGTTTCTAAAACATCTTTAATTTTCTTCATAATTTCCTAAAAATTTCCCTTTTAAAAATTCCGTTATCTATTATTAGCATTATATGTAAATGTTTGCAAATGATCCGTTTCAATGAGGATGTTTTTTAGCCTTTTTTTTTTTTTTGATAAAACAAGTCTATTTTTAAAGCTGAAAATCCGTCTTTTTTCTATGTTGTTATCAATTATTCAGTTAAGTATTTATTTACATACAAAAAATAAACCCAGGAAAAGATGATAAAATTCTTAGTATGAGTTTTTTTAAGTTTCCTGTTTTGTTTCGGTGTTTTTTTTTTTGTTTGGTTTGGTTTATTTACCTGAGGAAATCGAGTGATAATACGGTCTTTGCTCGCACTTGATCGCAACATCTTTTGACAAGAACTTTCATGCATAATTAATATTCAAACATCAAATGAACGAACCTACATAAGACAAAAAAAAAATCGAAATTAAGATTACCACCTTTTCTTAAAATAAATTTCATTTGAAGAAGAAAAAAAACACAGATTTCCCGCCTTTGAAAATTAAAAATATTTGCATCAAATTCACTTTGAATGACAAGAGTGGTAAGAAAATAATTGCGGTTTTTTTTTTACTGCAATTGAAACTCAATATTTTTCAATATAAATGTAATTAAATTGTGATTGTGTTTAGCTCATTTGAAAATGCATTTTGGGGTCTACCTTTGAGTAATATTAACTTTAGTTTTATTGTTAATTGTGTTTCAATTTAGGCTATTGAATTAAAATTGGACAAGAAACAAATATCTTCAACAATGGTAGCTGCGGAGATGAACATTGTTTTAGTTTAGGTTACGTTAGGTTAGGTAACCGAACCTAACCTAACCCCATAAAACCATGTTCATCCCTTTAAAGTATGTTCATCCTTTTATTTCTCTCTGTTCATTCCTTTAAAATGTGTGTTCATTAATTAAAATATAGTGTTCATCAAATTCTATAAGCATTCTGTGTCGGGTTTTAGAGTTACCCCAATGCTCATCCCGTTCATTCGTTCATCTTTTTATCCTGACCCGGTAGCGGCTGCCAAAAATATGCATTTCGAGATTTTATCAACTCCACGACTCCAGGAATTTTACACCAGTAATTAATTAGCAAAAATGTTTTCAATTCTAATGGAGCTTATTTCGATTAATAAAGTTAATTATTGATTTATAAATTTCGTTTATTAGCTGAGAAAACAAAAACAGCAATTATTTCCCTACCAAGCTAATAGAAAACCATTGTCAAACGTAAACATCAAAAATGTTTACCAACAAAAAATCATTAAAAAAAGAACATTTTTAGGAAAAATTACAAAATAAAAAAAAATATTAAATTTTCTTGGCGTACTAACCCCACGTATCGACTGTGGTACGCATACCCAACTTTGGAGACCACTGATGTAAAGGGTTTTCACAATAAGGTCTTTAAGGATGTTCTTTTTTTTTTTTTCAATGATTTTTTGTTGGTAAACATTTGGAAACCCTTTTTATTTTGTAATTTTTTTCCTAAAAAACAGTTTTCCAATAAGGACTTCAGGATGTTCTTTCTATGAACATTAATAAATACCATGTCGCATGTTATATTAAGTTAAATTGTTTTATGTTTTAACAATATTTTAGAATTATTTTTCAGTTTTATGACATTTTGTCATTTTTTTTAGCATTTTTTGCTTTAATTATTATTTCACTATTTTTCTAAATTTTAAAACTTTTCAAGATTTCGGATATTTTTTTTTTGAATGATTTTATGAAGAAGAAAAAAAGGTCACAAAACTGAATAATAATTATTCAAAAATATTATTAAATTAAACATTAAAAAATCCTTGTAAACTTCCATAAGATAAGAATATGGGGGAACCCTTTAAACGCAGAAATTGCAGAAACAGTTGAATACTAGAAAGACACACAAAATGTGGCCCAAATCAATGAGAAATTGCAGAAACGACAGAAATTTATTTAACATGAACCAAATTAATGAGTTTCTGCAATTTGACATTAATTTTGGGTTGTTTTTAGGGGGGTCTACCCTAAAACGCAGAAATTACATAAACTGCAGAAAACACTGTGGCGCTCGTGAATTTGCAGAAACTTACTTTAAAACAACCCAAATTAACGTCAAATTGCAGAAACTTATTTAAAATAACCGAAATTAATGTGAAAATGCAGAGAAACTGCACAAACTTATTAAAAACAACCCAAATTAATGTGAAATTGAAGAAACTCATTAATTTGGGTTGTTTTAAATAAGTTTCTGCACTTTCTGAACATCATTACATTTGCATTTATTACATTTACAATGATTTTCTGCATGAATTCCACGAGCGCCACAGTGTTTTCTTGCAATTGCTGCATTTTTGAAAACCCCATTAATATCAGAGAGAAATGAAGAAAAAAAAACGTCTGCGGAGCTAAGAAATAAAATAACAATCAAAATAATTAGCATAATTTGCAATTACTAACATTTAAAATTAGTGAACAAATTTTTACTCACGAAAATTTAAAAAAAAACGATAATCGACGGACGACCTAAAAAAAAACCACGGTCTTTGAAATTCCTTTCCGTGTTTAATTGAAAATATAATATGTTGAATTATTCAACATTTACCACAGACAAATAAAAAAAAATGACACAACCACGAGTCGCGTGTTCAAATAAATACAAAACCAAAACCAATAGAGACAAACCAATGTTGAGTGACGTCACTTGCATCGTAATTACGTCAAAAGATTCTTAACTATTAAATATAATATTTAACTCTTGATTGGTTGGAAAAAAAAACTTATCAAGAGAAAAGAACATCCTTGTTTGTTGCATGAAAGACAGAAATAAATAAGATGATCGATATCGGACTTACTTTTGACGGGATTACCCGCTTTAAAGTTCATTTCGGCGGCGAATAACATAAAAAAAAAACCAACGGAAATCAAATACTTTAGTTTCCTTACGACGTCCTATTCTACTTCATGAAAACAAATCTGCAAAACACAAACAAACCCGCTAAAAACTTAAATAAAATATTAAGAAAAAAAATGCAGAGATCGATTCGAAACGCGAGTTGATGTACTTACTGACGTTGCGTTTGCGTCGTCCGTTACATTGAGAAAGTAACGTAATGACGTCATACAGCTAAGAAACACTTCATGAAGGATACATATGACGTCAGCGGATAAAGCGGAGAACGTCATAAGCATCCGCAAACTCTAGTCTCCGTATCCTTTTTTGCGTATAACAGTATAGAAAACAACCTGTAGATGGCAGCAGTACATATAAACAAATTGTAAGTGACGTCATATAGCAGCTAACAATCAAAATTGTAAGATTGACGGCTATAAAAATCGTTCATGCACGCTGATGAACTTAAATTAGTTGATTGTTACTCGACGAGTCTGTTTTTTTTATTAAAATACTTACAAAATCTATTTCTTAAAAGTTTTGAAACTTTTTATACCACTTTTCAGTTTGTTAATAATGGGAAATAGAAACTGAGAATCACGGCTATAGCCGTTGACGTTTTGGCGGCTAATTGAAAGTCTAACAACAGACATGGCATGTCCTATAGCGGGTCACGGACAATATTTGAAGCACACAGAATAAGAACTTTCTTCTTTTTATTCTGCGATAGGGGTAACCTAAAATGGCTTCTTACGCGCGGTTCAAACTGAAACAAAATCTGCCATATTAGAACAACTCATGGATTTTTTTTTTTCATTTTAGCTTCACATATATCGCGTCAGGTGTACATTTTTTGGTTTTTACAATTACAAAAAGTTTCGGAAGTAACGTACCGGAAACTTAAGTGAATTGCTTTCTGTAAGTTTCTGTGAATCCCCGTAGAACCGTTGTCTTTTTCGTTTAGAGAACATGCCTCCGAAGCCGAAGAAGACTCCTGAAGGTTTGTTATATTGCAAATATCTTGTAAATAAACAGGTTAAAACATTTTAAAATTAATTAAAGGGAGCACCTGGGGTAGTGTTAGGCAAGGATTAATTCAAATAAACGTTAATTTCTTTGAGAATTTTGCGAAAACTTAAGTTTTTTTTAAAAATTTTGACAACGTGGTTCGCCTTGGCTATCTATAAAAAAAAGGATTCTTTTCGTTTGTGTGTTACTTTAGGAGCAACAGGAGGAGCGCCTTCTGAAGCCAAGAAGAAAGAAACTGGAGCCCCCAAAGAGGGTAGCGCAAAGCCTAAAGCTCCTAAGAAGGAGAAAGGAGCTGCTGCATCTGGAGCTAAGGAGACTGCCAAAGCGAAGCCTAAAGCACCCGGAGCTGCACCAAAACCTAAACCTAAGCCCAAGACTGGAGCTGCGGCTGCGGCAGCAAAGCCGGCGGCAAAGGGAGCAGGAAAACCCGGCGCAAAGGGAGATGGAAAACCTGGCCCAAAGCGAGTTGCAAAGCCCGGCCCTAAAGGAGCTGGAAAGCCCGGCCCTAAGGGAGCAGGAAAGCCCGGCCCTAAGGTAGCAGGAAAGCCCGGCCCTAAGGTAGCAGGAACGCCCGGCCCTAAGGGAGCGGCTAAAGGAGCGAAGGAAAACCAACGTCCGAAAAAAGATGGAGAAAACGTTCCTAGAAGAAGGAACAAGCGTAAGTCGAGGAAACTGGTCTCGAAAGATGGTACGCCGAAACCAGTCTCGAAAGATGGTACGCCGAAACCAGCAGCCTCGAAAGACGGAAAGCCGAAACCGGCAGCCTCGAAAGACGGAAAGCCGAAACCGGCAGCCTCGAAAGACGGAAAGCCGAAACCGGCAGCCTCGAAAGACGGAAAGCCGAAACCGGCAGCCTCGAAAGACGGAAAGCCGAAACCGGCAGCCTCGAAAGGTGGAAAGCCGAAACCGGCAGCCTCGAAAGGTGGCAAGCCGAAACCGGCAGCCTCGAAAGGTGGCAAGCCGAAACCGGCAGCCTCGAAAGGTGGCAAGCCGAAACCGGTAACCTCGAAAGGTGACAAGCCGAAACCAGGAACTAAGGTCGTCAAGGGAAAGGCGGTTCCATCAAGAAAACCGACTAAGAAGGGAGCTTTCAAGCCCGGTGGAGCTGTCAACAAAGCCGCAGCAAAACTGAAGGCACAGAGAGCGAAGAGGAACGTCCTGAAAGGCACACGGGCCACGAAGATTCGTAAGATCCGTACTGACGTCCACTTCCATCGTCCAAGAACGCTCCGTCTCCCACGTAAGCCAAAGTTTCCACGCAAGAGCGTTCCGAGGCGCAACAGGTGAGATAAATCCCTTTCGTTGTATCCTAGATCGATCAAATGCGACTTTTCTCTTTCTCATAGGATGGATCAGTATTCGGTGATCCGTCATCCGTTAACGACTGAATCTGCGATGAAGAACATTGAAGACAACAACACGCTCGTGTTCATCGTCAACTTGAAGGCAAACAAACACCAGATCAAGACTGCAGTGAAGAAGTTGTACGATATCGAGATTGACAAGGTGAATACGTTGATCAGGCCGGACGGACTCAAGAAGGCTTACGTTCGATTGGCTGCAGATTTCGATGCTTTGGACGTTGCAAACAAGATCGGAATCATTTAGAAAGTGTTTCGTTGTCGTTCTATTGATTGTTGTATATTCACGTCAACGATGCCGAATAATAATAAAAAAAATCTTTTGAGAATGAATGAATTGCTTTTTTCATTATTCTGTTTTCTTCCAACTGTTTAACGAAATTTAAGATGGTTTATTGAACAACTGTTGATTTTCAGTAGAGCAAAACTAGAAAACATAAAAACTAGAAGGCCAGCTCAGTAATTTCATGTTGATACCTTTTTAAAGTGAGATTTTATGTCAGTTTAAAAAGTAACCTAATTTGTAAGCAGGCCCTATTTTTCAAATTTCTGTCTTGTAAAACATTTATTTTTAACTATCAACAGGGAAATAACGTATTACGTCACTAAGGGTACCGTTCTAGTTTCTATAAGACTTTCAGTTTCTCCCGTATGTGGTTTTCACGGATAATTAACAATTTGGGAACTCAATATTCTGCCTTTCAGGTGCAAAAATTAAGAGAAACTCCACTGTTTTAAAAACTAGATGGGTAGGCTCAGTCACTTAAGGCCATTTTCATTTTGATATCTTTTAAAATAAGCTTTTTATGTCAGTTTAAAAATAACCTGACTATAAGCTGCCCCTATTTTTAATTTCTGTATTGTAAAATTTATTTTGAACGATATCAACATGAAATTAAAACTAATGGAAGTATGTCACTGAGCTAAAATTTTAGTTTCTAATACTTTCAATTTCTCATTTAGGTTGTTTTCAACTTTTCAAGTGTAATCGCTTCTGGAACTCATTCTGTGTTAGGGGCAAAATGACCCAACTTTAAACAGATAATATTCTTAATGATTAGTCTATAAAAAGTTTATTTTGAAAGATAATCAGCATAAAAAAATACCCTTAAGTGATTGAGCTACCCTTCTACTTTCTAAAACACTTAAGCTTCTCTTCATGTTGCTCCTGAAAGACAATAAAAAAAAATGCTTTATAACTTAGAAAGGTAGCTCAATCATTTGAGGGTATTTTCATGATGATATAATTCAAAATAAGCTTTTTATTAAAGGTTGAAAGTGATCCAATATGTTTTTATAATTGTCTATAAAACATTTACAGTAAAACCTTGGACCGCGAGCATAATTCGTTCTGAGAACGTGTTTGTAATCCAAAGCACTCGTATATCAAAGCGAACCATCGGTTCAGTTGTGATCATGTGACGCTCGGCAGACAAAGCGTATACGTAATATTCGTATTGCAAGACCACGCTTGTTTATCAAGTCAAAATTTATTAGAAAAATTTGCTCGTCTTTCAAAATTTATTAGAAAAAGTTGCTCGTTTTGCAAAATAGTCGCAGACAACGTTACTCACAATCCAAGGTTTTACTGTATTTTGAAAGATATCAACACGTTTGTGATTGAACTATATAGTCAGTACTTGAAGGGATGTAAAACATTTACCAACCAACGTCGCCCTTCTAGTTTCTAAAACAATTCCTAGTTTCTGTTTATAAACCATCTTAAAAATTGCATTTTTGTTTATTAAAAAAAGTAATTTATTTACAGTAATTCATTACTAGGGCGCGGATTTTTATGCAATATCAAGCAAATGTTTCTCAATATGTGGCCCATGAGCCAATTGTGAAGTAACAATCACGTTTAGATCAACCAACAATCATGTTTTTTCTTCAATCAAAAACACTGGTTGGAGGCTTGAACTCTAGTTGACAACTGATAATTAGACATCTAGCCTCTAACCAGCCTTCTTGATTAGAAAAAAAAAAGCATAATTGCAATTGATCTAATGATGATCATCATTACTTCACAACTGGCACTTTGGGGCCACAAATTAAGAAATATTTGCATAAAAAACCACGCCCTCTTCATTACTTTTCGCAAATTACTTCCCAACATTTGTTTTTTTTAAAGCGAACATAGCAGCTATAATGACAATTCCAGTCAAAATTAAAGAAATTTTAATTCGATATAATTATCAATTTTGTCTCTGAAAAATATTTTAATTAAAAAGTTACTCAACTTTTTACGACGGTGTTCAGGTCTCGATCGTCATGAGCAAACAAACATTTTTCAGCCACAATCGGACAACCATCCGGATGGTTAAAACGGAACCAACATAATCTGGTTCTGACTGCCAGCGGCTGTGGTCGAAGTTTCTGTCTTCGTGGTCGTGGAGCGTCTTCCGAGTAATTTCTTAATGACACTTTTCCTTGTATTACTGTTAGACGAAAGAGAAAAATAATCACATTGCCGATGACAGAAGTATTTACAGTAAAAAAACCATTTAACGAAAATAATAACACAAAGGGTATTTTTTACGTTGATATCTTTCAAAATAAACTTTTTATAGACGTATATTAAAAAAAAAATACCGTCTGATTAAAGTAGGGCCGTTTTCAAACTCGCACAAAAAGCTTATTTTGAGATATATTAACATGAAAACGTGATTGAGCTACCCTTCTAGTTTCTAAAAGACATTCACGTTTCTCTTCATTTTGAACTTTAAAGACAAAATAATCAGAAGTTCGAGAGACAAACGCATAAATACAACTAATTACATGTAAAAATATGCAATCCAAAATTGCTAATTTGTATGAATAAAATTAAATTAGGCGGGGCCATAATTGAGTTTTAAATATTAAATAATATTCGCATTATTTGTTTTAAATGTTTTCATATTGTAGTATCATAATCATAAATATATTATAAAATACGATTATTTCGTGTTAAGTGGTTTTCAATGTGAATTAAAAACGGAATTCACCATCACCTTTAAAAATGTAATAATGGTTGCGTAATAACGTCTGTAAGCCGCCACATTCCGATTTCAGCTTTCTAAGAATCGAAGGGTCGAGTTTAGCAGCCAACTCGGACAGTTCGATTTCTCCTAAAATTAAAAACAACGAAACAACGGACAATTTCACAAACTAACATTCATGTCAATATGTCAAATTTAACAAATTTAAAAAGTAAAAAAGGAAGAAATTTACAAATTAGAAACTACAAGCGCAAATAAGTTACTTAAGATATTTTATTGAGAAGGTGGTTTTTCGGTTTTTCTGAAATTGTGCTAGAAACTAGAACGGAAGCTGAATCACTCAAATTATAGTTTCATGTTGATATCTTTCAAAATAAAACTTTTTACAAACAAAATTTTTTTAAAAAATATCATAAGCTAAACATCGTCAGAGCTTAAACATTTTACAACTGCCATAAAAGGCTTATTGTAAAATATATCAACATAAAAATACACGCGAGTTATTGAGCTACAATTCTAGTTTTTTTTTTTCTAAAACACTTTCAAAGTTTCTCTTTATTTTGTTCTTCAAAGACACTTTAAAACCGCGTTAAAGGTATTTTCATGTCGATATCTTTCAAAAGAAGCTTTTATGAGAGACTGAAAGTGAACCAACTTTTTTTATCTATAAAAGTTTATTTTGAAAAACATTGACATAAACATTTCCGTAAGTGATAGATCTACACTTGGGAGTTTTTAAAACACTTTATACTTTTTCCTCATTTTGCTTCTTAAAGACAAAAAAAAAATGAAGAGCTCGAAACCGAATTCACGAACCATCTGAAAAACTGAAAAATTACGTGTTTTTTTTTTACGAATTTTGGCCAAACTTGAAGTGAAAAACGAAAACGTACAACTTGAAACAGAAATACGAGTTCGTGAGAAAATATTTTCTAAAAGATTTCAATATAAAAACCCACTTAGCGATTCATTTACTCTTCTAGTTTCTAAAACACTTTCAATTATTACTTAAAAGTTACTTCTGTTCCACAAAATAACTGAGACTTCTATTCCAGTGTTCTCCATCATTTTCATAATTCATTTTCAAATTGCATTTACCTCCTTTTCGCCATGATTTAACCCCGTTTTCTGTCACAGTATCTACGAAATCAACGGATCCGTTCAAAAGAGCTTCAAAAACAACATTTACGATGTGCAACTTTATCGTGTGTTCAATAGTCGTGCAATTTCGAACCAATTGAACGGAATCTCGAACTTGAAAGTTTGTAGCCCAAGAATTCGAACTAGGATCCATTGTAATAGGAATCGCAGTTCGGCAACTCTGAGATTTTATAAAGTTTGTAATTCTTTCGTCGATATCGGACCATTCGTTCATTTCGAAAGTCCTTCGTTTACCGATTAAACAAGTCTTAGAACAAAAAAAAAGAACAGATAAGCCATGGTTTCCTTCCTAACGCGCAATTAATCGACAATTTTCGCACTCTCTTCGTAGATGGTATCCTCAATTTGTCAATTTCTACGTGAAAGCCACAAGTTTCGCCAACTTCTCGCACAAACTCCAAATAATCTTCGTATTGACTCATGCTGGAATTTCTGCGTTGAAACTTGGAATCGAAGTTGTGAGCGCAACAAGGCAAAACGAAAAAACGGGATTCCAATGAAGACCTTTAAAAAAACACATTCTAATTCGATGAATTTGGTAGAAAAAGTGAACGTAAAAATGTTTAACCTTGCAGAAATGACCGGAATCCAAGGTGTTAATTCATCGGAATGATTTCCAATAATCCAGTCTTGTTTTGGAAATAGAGATTCCGACGATGGAGTAATCGAATCCACCTTTTAATTTTAATAAAAACGAGTTAAGGTGGTTTTACAATGTAAAACGCCCCTCGAAATTTCGCTACTCTTCATTTAATACGCAAAGTCAAGAGAGATATGAAAGTGGTTTCGATACTAGAAGGGTAGCTCAATCACTTAAGAGGGTCTTCGTGTTGATATCTTTCAAAATGAACTTTTTATAGGCAAAATTGAAAAACATATCATCTGCTTAAAGTTGTATTATTTTAAAACACGTGCAAAAATTGTATTCTGAAAGATATCATTATGAAAACACTCTTAAGTGAGTGAGCTGCTCTTATAGTTTCTAAAACAATTTCTAGTTTCTCGTAATTTTACTCCTGAAAGACAGAATAAATCGAGCTTGAGAGGCGTAACGTTCTCTGTCTCGAAAACACAGAATAACAGAAGTTCGATTAATCGTACGATTAGTTTCGTTTGCTCTCCATATAAATCCCAGATGTTTCTTTTCTTAATGTCGATACCGAATCCTGGATACTTCGTAATTCAAATAAGAAAAAAAAACGATGAATCCTAAGCTTCTTTTAAATGCATTTGAACCTCACCCCTTCTGAACACAAGATATGAGTTAAAAGTCCATTTCCACATCCCAAATCTACAAAACTCTGTTTCGAAACCAAACAATTTTCTTTTCTTTCTTCGTTCCACAAAACCTAAAAATATCAAATTGAAGATCAAATGAGGCTCCACTATACGTAAGGCCAGGTCCACATCAAGCTGACAAAAGTGCAACATGATTTCGATACAAAAACACAACAAATATGCCAGAAAAAGCAATTTGAAAACAAAACTGAAACAAGTGTCAGCAGGACTCAAGACAAAACCACAACACAAACAAATTGGGGTTTTGTTTTTGTTTCTATAGCTGTCCTACATAAACTATGCAACTGTTCTGTTGTTGTCGTTGTTGTTTTAATACTAACTGTCCACACTGCACAGAATGTGGCACAGTACCGAGACAAAACAAAAACTCTTTGATGTTTACCGAGTTGAGCCATGACATGGAATTGTTTCCGAAGTTGTGGACAAAACAAAACACAAAAGTCGCAGAAATGTTTTAGAATTGTTACCAGTTTGTCTCAAAACACCAAGTTTCTGTTTTGTCAGCTTGATGTGGATTCGGTCTAATGCCGGGTACAAAAGGTCGATTCTGGGTTGTCCATCCTTTGGTTTTTTCTTTTTGAAATATGAGAAACTATAGACAGAGCGTAATTTATTCTCTCTTTTTTATTATTAATGCTGATTTTTCCATCATCTCTCGAAGCATTACGATTAGAACAAATGCGTATGTTCCCACACCATGGATAGACAAGACAAAATTGATCGTGTTTAACCTGCTTTAAACGCTATAACCTTGAATTAATTAAAGTAACAAACAGAAGAAGCAAAAATTTAACCATTAAGTATGAAGCAATCGCAATGTCTTCGTAAACAAACTTCGAAGGATCGGTTCTTTCGGGCCAAATCTTTTCATTAAAGCAAATACAAACGGAAGAAAAATTACAAATCTGTGTAAAAGTATCGACACTTATATCGAGGTTCGACCTTCACTAATTCGAGGCCATATTTTTCTTTGAGATGTTGATACGTCGTGACGTAATCGATGGTAGAAATCAAACTCAAAGACGGAATGACTTTCTTTCGATCAACACACTTCGAATCGGTTTCTTTGATCCACTGGTTAACTTTAGGGAAAACTTTATTTTGTAACCACTTTACATCGGAACTCGTAATTCCGTCATTTTCTTCTAAGTCATTTCTCCAAATCAAAAGCTGTAATCTAAACGAAACAACAAACACTTTCAACTTATACGACACAAACAAACAAAAACAAGGAACTGGTTACGAGTTATCCATTTCGGAGTAGCGAAAAGCATAACAGTGACGTGGTGACAAGAAATTGGACGAATTGTCTATTTCGTTCACCTCCGAATGACCCAACCACGACAGAAATGCAACTACACATGACGTAACATCTGTAAAACACAAAAAGAAACATTTTTATAAAGTAATCATTTGCAAAATACGTACATGAAACAGAATAATGGCACAAAAATGTTTTTATTTGTGTTTCAGAAGCAACACTAAGCTCAGCATCAAAAAGCCACAAAAAGCTTATTTTCAAGCATATCAACATATGATTGAGTTCACTTTTCTAGTTTCTAAAACACTTAAGTTTCTCTTAGTATTTTGCTTCCGAACGTCGGAATACAAGAATAACCAGGGTTTCAGTGGCGTTTACACTTTAAAACAACCTTAAATGCATTTGATTATTTGTATATCCACTATGAAATATTTGAGAATATATGAAAATATTTAAAACTTAAAATAGTAAAATTTTTAAAAGAATTTCAATTAAATTAATACAAATTATTAATAAACTGCTCGGATTTCTTTTCTTTGCTTTTTTAAACAAACGCTGATTTCCAACAGAATTAATAAGATGGCTTCAGCGCACCTTTTATTACGATTTCCACGGCTTTCTCGCAACTTCCGCATCGCTTCGGCAGCAGTTCCCTGATTTCGATTACCACGGACTCGTGACCGTTGTCTCTGCAACTGTTACGTAAAACTTCCACAAAACAATTCTTAAGTTTTTCTTCGTCTGATGTCAGAAGAGGAAACGATCCTCGGACGTCCGATAAAGCCTGGACAACATCGTCGAATTCCGTAGATTCGATAGAGAATTCCGTTATCGTATTCACTGCGCAGAGTCTTCGATTAATAACGTGAGGTCTTCGTAGCCACACGTGAAGCCCTTCCCAAAATCCATTAGGACTGGTTTTCAAAGTATCTTCTTGAGTTATAAACCAACGAGAGGATACTCTTTCGTCGTCGTTGCTCTTACATGGCGTCGTCATTGTACGAATTTCATACGATTCGATACCTGCAATGAAGACATTCAACATAATACGAATGCAATAACCTATTATTAACCAACGCAACTGTCTTTATGTTGTAGGTTCAGATAAATACTTTTTTCAGTACAAAAATAATTTCTCAGAATTGTGTTGTACTTTAGAAAAAAAAATTGTATTTTTAGTTAAAATTAAATTTCAATTTATCTTTTGAATAATAGTTACTTATAAATACAGCTGAAGTTTCAGTTGTCAACAACGTCTCTCGAACTCTGATTATTCTGTCTTTTCCGGCGCAAAATGGCGAGAAACTTGAATGTGTTTTAGAAACTAGAAGGGTAACTGCAAATCACTTAAGTTACGAGTATTGTTCATGTTGATATCTTTCAAAATAAGTTGTTTTTTTTTTTTACATAAGTTTGAAAACGACCCAACTTTAAGCAGATGATATTTTTTTAATTTTTGTATATAAAAAGTTTACTTTAAAAGATATCAACATGAAAATACCGTAAGTAAGTGAGTTATCCTTTTAGTTTCTAAAATACTTTCTAGTTTTCCTTCATTTCAAACCCCCAAAAACAAAATAATCACAGTTCGAAAAATCAGCTGTCCATAAAACCATCTTAATTCCCGTCGTTCTAAAAGTTTTGCTGTTTCGAGAAAATTTCCGAATTTCCAAGGCCCTATTTAATTAGTACAATTCAGTTTCACGATTAAATTGAGCCAAAAACACAAATTTGAAAACAGATTTCAAATTCGTTTTTAATACTTGATTACATTTTTCAAAAAAAAAAAAAAAAAAAAACGAAAACCACAACAAAAAAACTTTTTCTATCTAAACTTCACAAACTAAATTTCCAGTGAAAATATTTTATGAAATAGAAAAGAGAAAAAAAATATTCGTATAAATTGTATCTGATACAAAAAAAAAAAGTAAGTATTAAGTTTTCCGAAATAAAAGTCAGATAAAAAATATAACTTAAAACCGCATCACGATGTCATCATTTGATTAAAACGAGGCAAAAACAACATCGGAAGTCGGTGGCACTTCGTAATTTAACAACGGTGGATCGTCTTCTTCGTCGACGATCGACTGCGGCTGTTCTTGTTGCTGCTGCACGGCAGCCGCTGCGGCAGCTGCACTTACAGTACACTTATGCCGCAACATATAAACCCTGTGAATAAACTGACGACCACAACGTTCGCACTGAAACGGTTTGACACCCGTATGCACCGAAAGATGCCGCTTTAGTACGATAAAAAAGCGAAAACTCTTCTTGCAGTATTCACACTGAAACGGTTTCTTTCCCTGATGAATCAACATGTGATTCTGCAACGTTTTACGCGCCAGAAGCCGTTTACCGCAAACATCACAAACGTGAGGCGAATTTCCCTCGTGAAAATACTGATGTTCTTTTAATTTCGTCTTCGTACTGAAAACGCGCTCGCAAAGATTACACGGAAATCGATGAAAGATTCCATCGTGAATCCGTTCTTTGTGCCTTTCCATGCTACGTTTGTACTTGTAACAGTTACCGCAAAGTTCGCACTGAAACGGAAGCTTATCGCTATGCGTTTTGATGTGATTGAATAAAAGAGCCGGCTGTCGAAACCCCTTTCCGCAAACCTGACACTGAAACGGCCTTTCGTCCGAATGAATACGCTTGTGTTCCATGAGACCTCGTTTCGAGGCCAAGCTCCGATCGCAAATGTCGCATTTGAACGACTGCGGATCGGCATGACACCTCTGAATGTGCGTTTTGAGGTAATATTCGGTCGAATACTGTCGCTTACATTCCGGACAACAGTAAGGTCTCTCACCCGTGTGAGTCCGCATATGCGTAACCATGTACGATTTCGTGTACATACGTCCACATTCGTCACACGGACGTTTACGACCGCTTGCACCTTTCCCTTTCTTAACCGAACCTTTACCTCTACCCTTTGAAACGGCTCTTTCTTCCTCGATTTCCTCCTCCTCCCATTCCTCGATTTCCTCCTCTTCCCCTTCCTCGACTTTGTTCGGATCAAATTCGAGGTCCGAATCGCAGTTTTCAACATCCGTTTGGACCGTTTTAGCAGCCAGAGATCTCGTAAAACGTCGATCGTCATCCAAAGGCTCTAATTTAATTGTGATTGTCTGTTCGACGTCGTCTCTGGGCTCAAAAAAAGAAGAATCCATAAAAATACGTGTTTGATCGACATAAACGACACTTTGTAGTTGTTCCAGCGGTGTTTCCGTCGGAAAGTGTTCCTGATAATCGGCACCAGTCTCCTCCTTGACAACGATTTGATCTTCGTCCAATTCTGATATTCCCAGCATTTCCATTGTGTCTTTTTTTACTCCTTTTTTAGATGATCCAATTTTTATACTTTTAAGCTTCGTAATGACCCTTTGAAAGGAACCATTGCAAACTTATCATCAGCCATTTGTATCTTCTGTAGTTTTTTAAACAAATGTTCAGTAATTTTAACACATCTAGACAAAAATCTTAATACCATTTAACCCCCCCCCCCCTTTTGACTAAGCTTAAAAGAACCCATAAAAACTCAACTTGTGCGTTAACTTTTCTTCTTTTTTTCACAACTTCTTGCAAGTTTACGGTTAAATTGGTTAATAAAATTATAGAAAGTGATAGATTACATTCTAAACTCCGTAAAATATAGATTAAAAATGTGATTATTACCTGTAAAATATCCTTTTTAGATACAAAATCGACACAAACTTAACCCAAACCATAACCCATATATAAAGGTAACTCAACTCAAAGCTCTTTCCTTTGGAGCATTTCGTGCCATAGCTGAGTATGGCCAATAGATGGCGAAAACCGGACTTAGTGGTTCAGTTACAATAAGTTCATAATGACATTCCAAAATGTCTTCCTTCTAGCTGCAAAAAGCAGACAATTCTTAACTCACTTTCGACTTTTTTTTCTAACATGAAGTTGCTTTACCTTTATACATTTACCGTAAGCCATCGCCTCTGGCTATGCCACAATAGCCCAACTAGCGGAAATTAGGTGAACTTCCTGCAATGCTGGAAAAGGTATTACAGCCTGTTTAAAAAACTCTATGCTCATAAAACAATACAAAGCACTAAATTATTTCAATAATATCTATTGTTAATATTAAAATGACAATAAAAAGTTACATTATTTAAAGATTTTTTAATATAAGACGTTCAATTTTTTTATTATAATTAAATTAAAATTAACTAAACATAACAAAATTTAATATATTTGATGAATAAACTTTTTATGATAAATTTTATATTTTCAATTTTCGGTTTTTGACCTCCATTGCTCTTTAGAGCAATGGAGGTCGTATATATGATCATGCAAGAAAAGGGGCAAAAAAGGATGTCTGTATGTCTGTCCGGAACCCCGATTTAGTGGGTCGAACAACTCAAGAACGGAATGAGATAAAGACATGCAGTATTTTTTATTTGATTCCGTGGGTCAATATGATGTTCCTGACAAAAAAATTAGAAAATTTTACCCAGGGGTTATTTTTTTTATGAATTTTTTATAAACAAATTTTGAGTTTTTGGTCATAATTTTTGTGGGTCGAACACAACTCAAAAACGGGGCCACCTACAATAAAATGTCATCAGACCTAAAATGATGTACACATTCTGACGATGAAACTGGAATTTTAGAGCAATTTGATATATAAAATTTCGATTTTTTAAAAACGTAATTTTTTAAAAAAAAATTGAGATTCTTCCTCTTTCCAGTTGTAGCATTCGAAATGGGACTTTTCTATTATTTAGGAGGGGTGTTTCTTTCTATGTGCTGTTATTATTTTTGCATATTAGAATACATGTGGAGTATTTTCATTTTAAACCATATGAATGACGCATGCGCATGACATGTAACTATGTCATGTACGCGAGTACATACAAGTGTTTATCTATATACACATGCGCACACATGTGTACATGTGCATACACATGCGCACAAGTGTCTACATGTGCGTACACATGCGCACAAGTGTGTACATGTGCGTACACATGCGCACAAGTGTGTACATGTGCGTACACATGCGCACAAGTGTGTACATGTGCGTACACATGCGCACAAGTGTGTACATGTGCATACACATGCGCACAAGTGTCTACATGTGCGTACACATGCGCACAAGTGTGTACATGTGCGTACACTTATGCACAAGTGTGTACATGTGCACACAAGTGCATACATGTGCGCACAAGTATACACACGTGTGCACAAGTGCACACAAGTGTGTACAAGTGCACACAAGTGTGTACAAGTGCACACAAGTGTGTACACGTATGCACAAGTACATACACATGCACACAAGTGCATATAAGCGCGTACACGTTGGTACACATGCGCACATGTGCACACACGTGCACACACATGCGTGCACACATGTGCGTACACATGCATGTACATGTGTAAATGTGCGTACACATGCATGCACGTGTGTACATGTGCATACTCATGTCCGCACGTGTGTTCATGTGCGTACTCATACGTACACATGTAACAATGAAAAAAGTTGGTTATTTGATATATTAAAGCAATGGAGGTCTGTAGGGTTCCTTGAATTCCTTGTTACTTTAATGTTGGACGAAAGTAGAAACCCGAATAATAACAGAAACACATCTAAAGTGGCTTTATTGACACATGTATTCATTTTGTTTTTGTCCTTCCGGATGACGCCAATTCAGTGTCTAATGCTATGCTCCATAGACGTTTTTTTTGTAAAAATTTACACGCGAAAATGTCATGTGAACGTTTTTTGAAAACAATATTAAGAAAAAATTCAAATTGTTTCCTAAACTAGAATGCTAGAAGATTATGCTAAAAGTTTTTTTTTATGGCAATATCTTAAAAAATAAAACATTTTATAGTCCAGTTTGAAAATGGCCCGTTTTTTTTTTTTTTGGTTTTTTCATTGACATTTCATGAAAAACTATTTTCGTCTTTTTCAAACTTGTCATAAAAAATGTATTTTGAAAAATATCATCTTGAAAATACTTTCAGTATTATCAATTTATCACCATTCTAGTTTCTAAAACACTGAATTGTGTCTTAATGTTCCTCCTGAAAAATGTTCTCTTGAAAAATATAAATTTTCTAGAAACCACTAGTGAGGGGAAAGAGACCCCTTATACATTAGAACATAACAGCCTCTGCAATGGCGCCATCCTGAATGATAAAAGAAAAACAAATTTTTAGAAAGCCACCTTAATCTTGTTTTAAAGCAAGCATGTCAAACTCGCAGCCCACAGCGAATATCTTTGCGTTTCAGCCCTTTTCAGATCCAGGATTACTGACATTCAACTTGGGTAAGAGTTTTGAAAGTAATCACTGCGAACAAGATTTTCCCCCCGAAGTAGGAAAGAAAAGAGATGCCAAGTGTCGGAAGAAAACATTTATTTTACCGTTGTCCCTGTTCTTTTTTTTTACTGTACTTTTCGAAATAAACCTACGTTTCTATAAAAAAATTGAAGTATTTTTTTTTGCGGCTCACATAAACTTAGACCTTATTTATTTGGCCCGTGTTAGCCTTTGAGTTTGACATGCTTGTTTTAAAGTATAAACGCATCTTGAACTCAAATTATTCTATCTTTCATATGCAAAATGAAGAAAAACGTGACTGTATTTTAGAAACTAGAAGGGTAAATTGCAAATCACTTAAGTTGATATCTTTCAAAATAAGTTTTTTTTACATAAGTTTGAAAACGACCCAACTTTAAGCAGATGATATTTTTTTAATTTTTGTATATAAAAAGTTTACTTTAAAAGATATTAACATGAAAATACCGTAAGTAAGTGAGTGAGTTATCCTTTTAGTTTCTAAAATACTTTCTAGTTTTCCTTCATTTTGACCCCCCAAAAAACAAAATCACAGTTCGAAAAAACAGCTGTCCATAAAACCATCTTAATTCCCGTCGTTCTAAAAGTTTTGCTGTTTCGAGAAAATTTCCGAATTTCTAAGCCCTATTTAATTAGTACAATTCCGTTTCACGATTAAATTGAGCCAAACACACAAATTTAAAAACAAATTTCAAACTCGTTTTTAATACATGATGACATTTTTCAAAAAAAAACCAGAAGAAAAAACTTTTTCTATCTAACTTCACAAACTAAATTTCCAGTGAAAATATTTTTTGGAATAGAAAAGAAAAGAAATATTCGTATAAATTGTATCTAATACAAAAAAGTCAGTATTAAGAGGGCATCTAGAGTCGTAGCCGTGAGTAGGCCAATGTTTTCATTTTTCGCCAGCAGTGGCGTCTTAAAGTTGAGCACATAGACCCATTTTAGACGAATATGAGCGGCAAAATTTTAAAGTCCAAATACATATTTTTACTTACTTCTGTTCAACTTCGCCAAAACTTATTTAAAACACTTACTTTAAGTTGCATTAAATTCTTAAATATATACTAATAAAATAGGTTAATGGTCAATATTTATATTTTTTAAATACATCCAAAGTTGGTAGATTTAAAAATCATATATATAGTTGTTGTCTTTACATCTGTTCATCTTTTCTCGTTAGTGTAGTAATGGGTAAAAAAAATCAGTAAGTAGTTCTATATGTTATCTCGATTGTTTGATCCTTTTTATAGCATAATATAACTTAAAACCGCATAACGATGTCATCATTTGATTAAAACGAGGCAAAAACAACACCGGAAGTCGGTGGCACTTCGTAATTTAACAAGGTGGATCGTCTTCACCGTCGACGATCGACTGTTCTTGTTGCTGCACCGAAGCCGACGCGGCAGCTGTACTCACAGTACACTTATGCCGCAACATATAAACTCTGTGAATAAACTGACGATCGCAACGTTCGCACTGAAACGGTTTGACACCCGTATGCATCACATGATGCCGCTTTAGTACGATAAAAGAGCGAAAACTCTTCTTGCAGTATTCACACTGAAACGGTTTCTTTCCCTGATGAATCAACATGTGATTCTGCAACGTTTTACGAGCCAGAAGCCGTTTACCGCAAACCTCACAAACGTGAGGCGAATTTCCCTCGTGAAAATACTGATGTTCTTTTAATTTCGCCTTTGTACTGAAAACGCGCTCGCAAAGATTACACGGAAATCGATGTAAGATTCCATCGTGAATCCGTTCTTTGTGCCTTTCCATGCTACGTTTGTACTTGTAACAGTTACCGCAAAGTTCGCACTGAAACGGAAGCTTATCGTTATGCGTTTTCATGTGATTGATTAAAAGAGCCGGCTGTCGAAACCCCCTTCTGCAAACCTGACACTGAAACGGCCTTTCGTCCGAATGAATACGCTTGTGTACCATTAGACCTCGTTTTGAGGCTAAGCTCTGATCGCAAATGTCGCATTTGAACGACTGCGGATCGGCATGACACCTCTGAATGTGCGTTTTGAGGTAATGTGCGGTCGAATACTGTCGCTTACATTCCGGACAACAGTAAGGTTTCTCACCTGTGTGAGACCGCATATGCGTAACCATGTACGATTTCGTGTACATACGTCCACATTCGTCACACGGCATACGTTCACGTTTACGACACCTCGCACCTTTCCCGTTCTTAATAGAACCTTTACCTATACCCTTTGAAACGGCTCCTTCTTCCTCGATTTCGTCCTCCTCCTCCCCTTCGTCGATTTGATCATCCTCCTCCTCCTCCCATTCCTCGTTTTCCTCCTCCTCTTCTTCGACTTTGACTTTGTTCGGATGAACTTCGAAGTCCCAATCGCCGTTTTCAACATCCATTTGGACCGTTTTAGCAGCCAGAGATCTCGTAAAACGTCGATCCTCCTCCTCTTCCCATTCCTCCTCCTCCCCTTCCTCGATTTCCTCCTCCTCCTCCTCTTCAACTTTGACTTTGTTCGGATCAAATTCGAGGTCCCAATCGCCGTTTTCAACATCTAATTGGACCGTTTTAGCAGCCAGAGATCTCATAAAACGTCGATCCTCCTCCTCCTCCTCCCATTCCCCGTTTCCCTCTTCCTCCCCTTCCTCGATTTCCTCCTCCGCTTCTTCGACTTTGACTTTGTTCGGATCAAATTCGAGGTCCCAATCGCCGTTTTCAACATCCATTTGGACCGTTTTAGCAGCCAGAGATCTCGTAAAACGTCGATCCTCATCCAAAGGCTCTAATTTAATTGTGATTGTCGGCTTGACGACGTCTCTGGTCTCAAAAAAAGAATCCATAAAAATATGCGTTTGATCGACATAAACGACACTTTGTAGTTGTTCCTGCGGTGTTTCCGTCGGCAAGTGTTCCTGATAATCGGCACCAGTCTCCTCCTTGATAACGATTTGATCTTCGTCCAATTCTGATATTCCCAGCATTTCCATTGTGTCTTTTTTACTCCTTTTTTAGATGATCCAATTTTTATACTTTTAAGCTTCGTAATGACCCTTTGAAAGGAACCATTGCAAACTTATCAGCCATTTGTATCTTCTGTAGTTTTTAAACAAATGTTCAGTAATTTTAACACATCTAGACAAAAATCTTAATACCATTTAACCCCCCCCCCTTTTGACTAAGCTTAAAAGAACCCATAAAAACTAAACTTGTTCTACTTTTTTTTCACAACTTCTTGCAATTTTATGGTTAAATTGGTTAATAAAATTATAGAAAGCGATAGATTACATTCTAAACTCCGTAAAATATAGATTAAAAACGTGATAATTACCTGTAAAATATCCTTTAAGACACAAAATCGACACAAAACACAACCCACCGCCATTGAAGACCTCAAAAAAAAAATCAATTAGAAAACGGGATGAACAGAAGTTGGCTCCGCCCTTTTTATGTCAGGTAACTTCTAATTGGTTTGTTGTGTGGTTCGAAGTTAAAAAGGGCGGAACATGTGACGCCAAACTACATAACCAACCAATTAGAAGTTGCGTTCGTCATAAAAAATGCGGAGCCAACGTTTGTTTGTACCGATTTCTAATTGCTGTCAGAAACCTAAGTATAAAGGTAGCTCAACTCAAAGCTTTTTCCTTTGTCCAGAGCATTTCGTGCCATAGTTGACTGGCCAATAGATGGCGCAAACTGCACTTAGTGCTTCAGTTACAATAAGATTCAAAATAATGACATTTTACGCAAGATGGCTTCCATCTAGCTGTAAAAAGCAGACAATTCTTAACTCACTTTCGACTTTTTTGTCTAACATGAAGTTGCTTTACCTTTATACATTTACCATAATCTATAGCCTCCGACTATGCCACAGTAGCGCACCTAGCGGAAATTAGGTGAACTTCCATTGCAGGAAGTTCACCTAAAAACTATAAAAAAAAAAGATTTTTTAATATAAGCCAAACTATAAATCATTTTAATTATTTTTATTATAATTAAATTAAAATTAAATATATTCAAAATTTAATATATTCTTATATAAACCAAAAAAATCGCACATGCTGAGCAAAAATGCTTGAATTTTTGTGAGGATTTTTTTACATGAACTAATTAAACGTTGCCAATTATTTTAAGAGCCTACAGTGAAAAAAAACTTACAAAAATCTTCGCATGTAGGCGCTTCTGTAGCTGTGACGTCAACATGTGACAAAAAATCAATTTTGATACACTTTTGTCCGCCATTTTCTCTCTTATCGATGGATAAAAGTGGGTATATTTTAATAACGACTCTTTTTTGGGTAAATATGCACTACTGAAAAAAGGAAGAGCAACTTTTGATCTACAATGGTGAGTCATTTGAGTCGTATACAATTAGTGGTCACATTTTAGAGTATCATGAAACTTATGGTTAGTGGGAAGTTTGATCCTATAAAATGTATAAACGGAGGAGCGTTTGTCGCCTATGGGATTTAACATGAGCTAAAAAAATACGAGATTTTAAAATGAAATTAAAAATAGAAAAACTAATTATAAATTTGTACCAACGTATCACTAGATGAGCAATATTGTTATGTACATATTGCAATTTGAATTTTGAAAATCACAATTTGTGTTGCAGAAAACAAAACATTTGTGTGAACCATGTATTTTTTAAATAGGAATTTAACATGGGCTAAAAATACGAGATTTTAAGCGAAATTAAAAATAGAAAAACTAATTATAAATTTGTACCAACGTATCACTAGATGAGCAATATTGTTATGTACATATTGCAATTTGAATTTTGAAAATAACAATTTTCGTTGCAGAAAACAAAACATTTGCCTGAACCATTATTTTTTAAAATAGGAATTTCTCTTTTTCGTTGGTTTCAATGGCTTAGCTGTGGGGCGCCACTAAATGGCGAAAAGTGGAACTATAATTGTCATCTGCTAATATTCAAAATGGCGTCACACATATAGGCTCTTGATGTTGGCACATGAAATTAAAACCCTTTAAGTTTGGCACACATTTAAAAATCGATAAAAAGAAATTAAATAGGCCCTATGTTTTGTAAAAAAAATGGAAATGCAATTATTATGCAAATATTAACATTTTTAAAAATGAAATATGTTATTCACCAAATGAAAGACTTTTCTGTGACAAAAAGAAGTCGACAGTCGCGGGGGTATCGTCGCAATGTATTTTCTATGGGACGACACCAACCTTGGCACATAGACGACTCTTAAAACACTATCCAATTGCTATCTGTGGAAGGTGTTCATTCCCTGCGACCGGCAACATCGTCTTTTCTTTTAAATTTGTGCACTTCTTTAAAAAAAAACACCGCGGTGTTTTGAAAGTGTTCGGTTTTGGCGACAAGAAAATATATTATGACGACAGCCCAGCGACCTTCGACCTGTCGTCGAAAAGTCGCCAACCTAAGAAGGCCTTAAAAGTGTTTCAAATAAAAAATTGAACAGAAAATGTCATAGGCTTCTTCTAATAATTTAATTTAAAATATTCCTAGCAATCATAGCAAAAACTATTTTACATATAACCATGAGTATTTATGTGTTTTGTAATTCACAAGTATGTTTTGCAAGATAAACTCGATGAATGAATTGCTTTCCGCACTGTTCACAGCTAAACGGTTTGATTCCGGTATGAACTGACATATGCCTCGTCAAAACGTTTTTCTGTCTAAAAGCTTTACCGCAGACATGACACTCGTATGGCTTTTTGTCCTCGTGAATCATCATATGTCCCCTTAGAATCTTACGAGACAACAACGCCTTTCCGCAATACTTGCAAACATAGGGCGTTGCTCCCTCGTGACGATTCAAATGGTCTTTCAAAGTAGCCGCTTGCGTGAAAACTCTATCGCAAAGAGTACAAGGAAATGTGGGTCTAATTCCCTGATGATCTCTAATCCTGTGTCTCCTCAGACCGTGATAACTCTTATAACGACGACCGCAAGCCTCACATTGATATGGCATTCCGTCTTTATGTGTTTTAACATGAGCATTCAGCTGTCCGCTCAGCTTAAACGCCTTTCCGCATATCTCGCACTGAAACCGCTTCTCTTCCGTATGCGTTAAAGCGTGCTGTTTAAGTCCAACGCGAGAAGTGTACATTCCAGAACACAGTTCGCATTTAAACTTTCCACGTTCGTCACTGTGACATATCTCGACGTGGAGCTTAAGAGCTCCGGCGGTTGCAAACTGCTTCTCACAGTCGCTACACGCATGCGGTTTTTCACCCGTATGCGTTCTCATGTGTTCTGTCATGTAATATTTCGTATAAAGTCCGCCACAAATATCGCAAGGAAACTTTTTTCTTCTGTTATTGCCCTTGACGTAAACTTTAGAACTAAAATTACCCTCAGACTCAACATCAAAACCGTTTTCATCTTCCGTATCTTCGCGGTCTTCATAGAAACGACCGTCTTCATCCTCGTTATCGTATTTAACGTCCTCCTGTAAATCTTTCTCGACTTTTAAATTACTCTTACGATGCGTACGGAGGTGCGTTTCCATATCGTGCTTTGCAAACGCACGATCGCAAACATAACAAAGATACTTTTCTGCTTTACTTCGTTGTTTCTCTTCTTCACTGTGGCTTCCATCAGAGTTCGTTTTATCACTAACACTTGATTCTGTATCGTCTTCTACGTACCTTTTCGGTTGTCTACAAACCGTTCTCATCTTTCGTCGTTTCTTCGGTCGAATTTCGTGAGAACGGCGATGGATTGGCATGTAACGTTTCGTGAATGACCGTCCACAGTCATTGCAAGGAAACTTCTCCGATTTGCCACAATGCTTATCCTCCGCCATCGTTTCTTCTTCTTCCGACTGCTTTTGGTTCGAGTTTTCTGTTTCTAAATTGTTTTCATTATGCATTTTGTTAACGTTTTCCTTAAAAACAGATTCTAATATCGTTTCCAAACAAGATTCCGGTTCTTTTAAGTCGTTACCATTCAAATTAAAACAGTCCTCGACACTTTTCTCGTCGATTTCAACGTTACCTTCCATCGTCGAACCGTTTTTCTGTTGAAAATCATCACTTTTGTCCCCTTAAAGCCACTTCCGTTTCACTTTATAACCGGTTTAAAAAATCCGTTTTTTCTGTCTAAAAACAAAAAAACGAAATAAATACACAAACATACGCCGTAAATGTTTGATAACCGAAACTTGGTTCTCAAAAACGTCAAAAGTTCTTCACAGACGGCAAAATTGTCCATTTTAGCGGGAAGAAGTCAACAAACCGGAAACAACATTACCAATGATGCCATCTTAACATTCCATAATTATCCCTAGCCCCAAAACCTAGATAAATTTACAAAGGTAAAGCAACTCCAAGTTAGAAAAAAAAACCACCAAAAAGTGAGTGAAGAATCGTCTGCTTTTTGAAGCTAGAAGGAAGACAAGTCTGCTTATAAAACCATTATATCCATTTTTTTGTTTTGAGAAACTATTTGAATTTTTTTCGTATTGTTGTTTCTAAAAAAAAAACGTTCGCTCGACATTTTTGCGTCCACATTTTACAAAAACATCTATGGAGCATAGCATAAGCCACTGCAGTGGCGCCATCCAGGGTGACAAAAACAAAATAATTATCTATTTAACCACTTTTAAAGTTTCAGAGAAATCCAGAAATAAATTTTTTTCATAAATAAAATTAATGAAACTATTTCCATTTTTTTAGATCTTAATATAAACAATGATTATTTATATAATTTTGTTTTCATTTAATTTACGTTTCGCGTACTTCTGTAAATAAACTACCACACTATCACATCATTATTAATAAAATACATTTATGTAAAACTTTTATCACAAAGCAAAATATAAACGATCTTTAAAAACTGATCGCAGTTACATAAATACAAAAAAAAGAATCACATTTAAGCAACTAAACAACAAATATTTGACTGAATAAATGCATTGAATACAAGACATCGTACGTTATAACTAGGGATGGGACATTCGAATTCTCGAATCTTGAAAAATATTCAGGATTCGAAAACTCAAATCTTCGCGCTTTTTTCGTCTTTCGAATCCTAACCTTAAAAAACCCGTCAAAAACTTCGGTGAAATTAGTTTTAACTCCATTGACGTCCAATAGAAGTGGACCAAGCGGTCACTACCAAAAACAACCGGCGATTGTTGCAATTTCTGTGGTTATCCGGATCACCGATATCACTTTGTGGAAACCCTGAGTGCCACACTTTTTTATTATTATTAATTTAATATTTAATATTATTTCATTTATTTGTATCTTCTTAATGAATAATATAGGATTCTTATATGAAGAATTCGAGTTTCGAGATTCGGGAGATTCGAGAACCTTTTAAGATTGGGATTCGAGAAAATTTAGGATTTGTCCCACCTCTAGTTATAACTTATAGTCGCCGCGTGCCATAACTTGAAGCTTGTGACGTCAAAAGAGTTGATCATAAACTTATTGCAGTGTGACATTGTCTAATAAAAAAAAGACATGATGTCAAGTGTTCTCAACAGTTTAAAACAAGATTTCTCAAGTACTTTTTTATTACTTTTCTAATCGGACAAAATGATTCAATAATAGCTTTATATCAACCCCTCTCTGACGTCACAAGCTTCAAATTACAGTGAGGCGACTAGAAGCAATAAATCGCACTCTTCACAGAGTCAAAAAAGTACGGCTTCCGTCTTGCACTTCGCAAGTATGTTTAACGAGATAAACACGATGTATGAACTGTTTTCCACAATGTTCGCAACTGAAAGGTTTAATCCCCGTATGAACCGACATATGCCTCTTCAGGACACAATTCTGCCTGAAAGCCTTACCGCAAACCTTACACTCATACGGTTTCTTGTCCTCGTGAATCAAAAGATGAGTGTTGAGGGTCTTCCGCGAAACTAACCGCTTTCCGCAATACTGACACTTATAAGGAGACAAACCTTTATGCCACATTATGTGGTCTTTGAGTTTCATGCGCCGCGTAAACGATTTATCGCACAGTTCGCACGGAAACAGATTCCTTATACCTTCGTGATGCGCTTTGCGATGAAGGATCAATCCCTGAACGCTCTTGTACCTACGACCGCAAGCCTCACACTGATACGGCAACCCTTCATTATGCGTTTTAAGATGATTGCTCAAAACGGAAGACTGTTTGAAAGCTTTGCCGCAAACTTCGCATTGAAATGGTTTGTCATTCGAATGCGTCAGTAAATGTTGTTCCAGACTCATCTTCGAAGACACGAGACGTCCGCAAACATCGCATTGAATCTTACCGTGTTCCGTACTATGATAATGTTTCTTATGTACTCTCAAACTAATTGCTGAAGAAAACAGACGATCGCAGACTTCGCACGAGAACGGTTTTTCGCCCGTGTGAGACCTACGATGTTGCGGCAAGTAGCTTTTCAGATACAAACCTCCACAAACTTCACACGGAAATCTGTTTCGTCGCTTTTTTAAGTTTTTCGTATCTTTTTCTTCGCATTTATTTTCTTCTTCGGTTTCTTTCTTTTCGTCATCATCTTCGATCTGCGAACTTTCGTGTCCGTTTTCATCTGAACTTTGATTCGTAACTTTTTTATCCTTCTTCATTTCCGTCGTACGATGCGTAAGTTGATGTGACACCATCTCCTGTTTCGTGAACTGTCCGTCACATATGTAACAAACGTACAATTTGTCTGTTTCCACGTGCGTTAACATATGATCCGACATTTCCTGCTTCGTAAACGAGCGATCGCATACGTAACAACAGTATTTACCAGACTTACGGATCTTCAGTGGCTCGAGGAAGTCCTCATCCGTTGTATCTTGATCTTCTTCATCTTCTTCCACTTCAGAATCGATGAATTCGACGTTAGTCTTTATCGTTTTCTGAGTCTTTCTACCAGATCTTCTCACTTCTTCAACGTTTAACTCGTCTTTTGCATCTTTTTCCATCTTGTGAGACCTCTTGTGTGTAGCCATGTAACGTTTAGCAAAGTAACGACCACATACCTCGCAAGGAACTTTTGTCGATGATGACTTTTGAGATTTCTTCTTGTTGTTCGTATTCACTCGTCTCAGTTCCGTTTCAACGTTCTCTGAAAAACCCTTTTCTGATTCTGTTTCGTCCTCCTCGACACACTGTGACGTCCCCTCTTCGATGCTATCGACACATTGATCTGTGTCTTTGGACCGGTTGTTTTTTATTCGTCTCGGTAGTTGAGGCTTTCGTCTGTTTCCTTTTCGTGTCTCTTTGTTGCTGTTGCTGTCAACCACCGAATCGTCGTTTACCGTTTCGTTTTGAACCGTTTCTGTCCTAAAAGATGGACAATCGGGAAGTAAATCGTCAGGAAATGAAACATGACAACCGATATAATTACTGTCCATCGTTGTTTTGATAATAAATAACACTCAAAACTTCAAAAATACCGTCGATCTTGGTTGATATCGTACAAAAAATGACAGATATACACAACCGGAAGTAAAGAAAAATGACAGCCATTAACAAAACGGAAATGAAAATGACATTAACTTCCAACGACATCTAGTGAGAATTATTAATACTAGAGCAAAAATAAATACATAGAGGTATACCAACTCCAAGAAAAAAAAAACGACATGAGTGTGCTTTCACTATATAGCCTCTCTTCGTGGGTGTCCTTATCCTTTTTAAACTCGCCTCACAGAATGATGATGCTTGTGACGTCAGATAAGTGAACTAAAATAAATTATTTAGACTCGTGTCAGTTTGTCTTATAAAGAATATTCAAGAAACTACTTATTTAAACTGTTGAGAACTTTTGCTATAATCCCTCTATAAGATAAAATCATACAAGCCTGACGGGTTTTTTTTAATCAACGTATCTGACGTCACAAGGTTGAAGCTACAGCGAAGCGACTGTAGATTTTCATGTAATATAATCGTCTTTTTTTCAATATAATTCTTCCTATTAAAAATATAAAACATGATTAAAATAAAATAATTCAAATTATTAAAATAAAAATTGTGATTTTTTTTTCTGTCTTTGTTAATTTCTACAATAGTGCTGTCCAAATGGCCTGCTCTGAATCTGATCTAGATCTGCCCTGCGATGTGAGGGTAGCAACAAAAGAGCAAACCAACTTTTGTACAGGTGATGATATTTATAAATAAAATGACAATTGGACAGTATTATATCAGATTGTACAAACATGGCGGACGCTATTGTAGAGACCCCCTCTATAAATGACTTTTATAATATTAGGACCTAATTAGGTACACAATTAGAGGTGCAACGAATCCTAAAATTTTCTCGAATCCGAATCCTAAAAGGTTCTCGAATCTCCTGAATCCTTCATATAAAAATCCTATATTATTCATTAAGAAGATACACATAAATGTAATAATATTAAATATTATATATATAATATCCCAGGTCTGTGTGTGTGTGGAATAACAAAAACCATTGAAGCACGTCGGAATTTATATAAATTTGAATAAATGAACCGTTTTTTTTCTCTCAAGGTCAACTATATGTTGAACTCTTCCTTTGGAAAGTGTAGAAAGGGGGGGGGGGAAGAGAGAGAGAGAAAAGTGGGAAGGGTGAGGGGAAAAGGTTGGAAAGTGTAGAAGGGGAGAGAGAGAAAAGTGGGAGGGGGTGATTGAAATTGAAATGAAAAAAGGAAAAAAAAGGAAAAAACGACGCGCATGCGCACAATTGCCTGTGAATTTTGCTCCCGTCATTTATGACGGGTTACCCCACTAGTTAAATTAATAATAATTAAACAAGTGTGACACTCAGCGTGCTGTCGCCACAAAGTGATTCATCAATTGGTGATCCGGGTAACACTGAAATTGCAACAATCGCTGTTTTTTTTGTTAATCAACGCTTTTATTGGACATCAATGGAGTTAAAACTAATTTTACCAAAATGTTTAACAGGTTTTTTTTCGGTTAGGATTCGAAAGACGAAAAAACCGTGAAGATTCGAGTTTTCGAATCTCGAATATTTTTCAAGATTCGAGGATTCGAATGGCCCATCTCTATACAAAATTAATGTACTATTGAGTTGCCTTTGGGTGCTGCCATGCTTGAGAGCAAATTTAGCTCTCTTTCATTTTTGCCTTTAAAAAAGAGCAAAAAGAACAGCTCCAAAATATCTCAAATCAATTGCTCTCTACCAAATGGACACAGATTAAAGCTGCTCTCAGAGCAGACCATTCGGACAGCACTAATGGCACCCACATGCCACATCAGGGCATTTCATCTAAGGCACACAATGTTCAATTTATATTTAAATTTATTATTTGTATGAATGAACAAAGTAATTCAGTTATGTTTCATATATGCTATGAATATATACTGTTTTTACAGCTGATAATAAAGATTATGATGTCACGAGCGGCGACTTCACCTAGCAGTTGATTGCTATTGCAGTTTACTGCTTAAGTCCATTAAAAGAAATTGCAAAAATCCAATAAAGTTCATTTAAATTTAAAAAAAAAATTCTAAGGTGGTTTAAAGTGTAAACGCTACTCGGAACTCTTGGTTATTCTTTCCTTGAAAAACAAAATAAGAGAAACTTGAATATGTTTTAGAAACTAGAAGGGTAGCTTACAATCGCATTTTTCATGTTGAAATTTTGTAAAATAATCTTTTCATGGCAGTCGATATTTTTTTTGACAATAAAAAAAATTATTTTGAAAGATGAGCATAAAGCTGCCGTTCTAGTTTTTAAAACACTTTCTAGTTTTTTCTTAATTTTGCTCCCAAAAACAAAACAAAACAGAATAATCAGGTGTTCAAAAATCAGCTGTGCATAAAACATCTTAAGTGCTTTCCAATCGCAATAAAATACACGTCAAAATGCTCCAACATTTTCGAAATGTTCGAACATTTTTGACAAACCCAAGTTTTCAAACAGTACACTGGTATAGCAATCCATTGTTACGTGAAATCCCACTTGAAGGAATAGAAAGAAAGAAAAAAACAATAATTACCAGCGTCGTGCCTGTACAATGTTGTTGCTGGATATTCTTTGTTAATTAAATTACTGAAATTTATCATCAGATGCAATTCATCACTGCTCAGAAAAAAACAAAATCATCAAAACATTTGTGTGAAAATTACGAGCTTACGGTACAGTAATACATATTTAAAATCTATTATTTCTAATGCCGCGTTTATAGTCAGCTAAATGGTGATCACGTTCCCCTCCCTCTCTTTCTGCTCAAATTCAAGAAAGAACTTAAAAAGTTGAAATTAATTGCGTACAGACGATCAATTCTGGTTTGTCAACCGTGTCTTGTTAATTCTAGATTCTCTCTCGAAATCACCACATACTTTCAAACCATTTCTGTCTAATTTTTCTTTTGAAATTTTTATAAGGGTCGCGCGCAACCTATTTGTGCCTCTTTTTATTCAAACTAATTTCTCATGTTTCCATCGTTTACAACTTTAACATATTCACAAACTTGTCAATCCAAGCAACACACCATCCAGTTTCATTCATTAGAAGAAATTTAGAAGAAACTTATGCAAATTGTTTAGTTAACATACACACACCTCAAGAAGGGATATTGAAAGTTCAGTTAGAAGCGACAATAATAACAGATTTCGAGAAATACGAAACAAAATATAACGAAATGAGATCGAAACTTGTCAAACCGGAACTCGAAATCGAACGAGAATACGAACAAATCGGAGCCAACTTGGCAAATTTGAAGGATTTTCAGATGACAATTAAAAAGAAACAACAGACTTTGAATGGAAATCCTCTCCAATTTAGCTTCTAAACGCAAAGAACTCCAAAGAAGATGTGAAACGGATGGAAGTTATTGTACAGGAATAAAAGGAACTCAAAAATGCCTTCCGTTTTCTCATGACGATGGATATCACGACAAATCCATTCCTTTGCAAAGGTTACTTATCGAAGAAGACCGAAGTGAAGACATTCGAACTAAACCGTGAAGGATCTTCGATGTTTCTAATCACTAATCACTTATGAGATCTAATCGGCGATTAGAGATTTTTTTTAAAAAAAAAAAGTTAGATTGTAAAATTTAAACGATTAAAAAGACTAAACATTGTCAACAAGAAAAAAAATAATAACCCAATAACTTAAGTGTATATATCTGGCCGAGCAGATCGTGCAAGCCAAGATTGAAAAGCAATAAATCAGATACACACACACACACACACACACGATCAATTATGTGGCTTTCCCATAAGTGGGCAATGAAAACAAAGAAATTTGTTTAATTTGTAACACTTTGCAATGATGAGAAAATAAGCAAATAGTTAAAAAAAGAGGACAAAAATAGACGCTGCCCACATAACAATTCCAAAAGAAAATCCAAAGGATAGACAAGCCAGAATTGACCATTTGTACCAATTTCAATAGTCGAACTGAATTAACAAAATCCACTACCTTCACCATTGGTTTTTTGCATTGAAAACCCAGAATTGATCGTCTGTACCCAGCTTTACTCAAGAAAGTTCAAATTTTGAAACTTTCTTCTTGGATTTGAGCTTTTGGATTCCGAAAACGTCACTTCCCCATTTACTGTACACCAAATGTGTTGCCTTTTGATCGAAATGTCGTCAAGTTATGATCGCTTCGTTGCGTTGTGTTTTACGTTGACGGCGGTTCAACATTTTGTGATTGATGACGATGTGACGTCATTCAAACTAGAAATTGGTTCGCAGAAAATAGAAAAATCTACAATGGAAACAAATCAAATAAAAAGAAGTGATTGGCCAACTATAAACGCAGCATAAAACGAAACGACAAAATTACTTTCCACTCAACAACAGTAGAGAATTACACGAGCCACGATTTTTTTGGGAGGGGAAGAGAATTTGCATTTTTACAGAAAAAAAAAACAATAAAAAAACACCGATCTCTATATATAATAGAAGAAAAACAAAAGTTCTATATATAAATCCTTTCGATTGTCTGGATCGTGATCGAAGCCCGCTTCAAGCGAACACTTTTAAATATTTACAAAGCTAAATAAGTATGACTTCCCTCTTTCACTTCACAAGTGTGTTTCACGAGATAAACGCGATGAATAAACTGTTTTCCGCACTGATCGCATCGAAACGGTTTAATACCGGTATGAACAGTGAGGTGCCTCTTCAGAACACAGTTCTGTCTGAAAGCTTTACCGCAAACCTCGCATTCGTACGGTTTTATATCTTCGTGTATCAGCAAATGAGTATTTAGAGTTTTACGCGAGAGAAGACGTTTTCCGCAATACTTGCAGACGTACGGCGACGTCCCCTTATGCCACATGAGATGATCTCGTAACTTAGAATGACGAGTGAACACCTTATCGCACTGATCGCACGGATATTTCCTACGAATACCCAAATGGTGATACTCTCGATGTCGTATCAGACCCGTGACACTCTTGTAGCGATGACCGCAAGCCTCGCACTGATACGGCATACCATCGCTATGCGTCTTCACGTGGGCGCTCAGTTGTGCGCACTGTTTAAACGCCTTACCGCAAACGTGACACTGAAACGGCTTCTCGTCCGAATGTGTCCTTAAATGTTGTTTCAGACTCATCTTGGATGAGACTAAACGACCGCAGATGTCACATTGTACCTTACCGCGCATCGCACTGTGACAATTCTGATTGTGAGCGTTCAGACTGTTCGACGACACGAACTGCTTATCGCACTCGAGACATGAAAACGGTTTCTCGCCCGTGTGCGAACGCATGTGAACGACCATATAATACTTATTAAACATCGCGCCACAGTCTTTACATGGAAACTTCTCACGTTGGCGTCTTCTGGGTTTTGGCGCCGTCACCTTGTCAACGAATTCCGGCGTCAATTCCTCTTCGGGCTCCTCGGAAACATTCCCAACCTCCTCTTCGACTCCGGACGCTTTTTCTTCGCTCGGAACTTCGTCACTCTTCACTTCTTTCGACTTTTTCGCCTTCTTTTCTGGTTTCTTACGCGTTTTGGCCAAAGCGCGTGACATCCTACGAGCGTGAGACCTCATGTGGTCCAACATGTAATAACGATCGTAAGACTTACCGCAGATGTCACAAGGAAACTTCTTGAGACGCCGTTTCGAAGTTTCTTTACCGTCCCCATCTTTCTCGTCCGCTTCGGCATCGGATCCGACCTTTTCATCACTTTCTTCTCCGTTTTTATCCTCATCTTCATCGTTCGTCGTTGTCTTTTTCGCATGTGTCATCATGTGTACTGCCATTTCACGTTTACTAAACGAAAGATCGCAAATGTAACAGTCGTAAAGCTTACGCCTCTTGTTTTTCGTTTGCTTTCGAGCACTGGTTTCTTCGTCAGACATCTCATCGACACTCTCCTCCTCCTCCTCCTGTTCCTCTTCTTCTTCTTCCTCCTCCTCCTCTTCTTCAGTTTCTTCTTCCTCGGAATCGCTTTCTTTCTGTTCTTTCTTCGTTCGGCTACTGTATCGAGTCTTCCTCTGTGCTCTTTTCGGCGTTGTCAAATGGGAACGCATGTGAACGGTCATGTTACGGCTAGCAAACTCTCTACCACAAACCGTACAAGGAATTTTAACTATTTGTTTCGGAATTGTTGTCTTACTTTCTTGTTGTTGTTGTTGTCCTTCGGTGGCTTGTTCTGGCACATTGACAGGAATTTCGTTCGTTTCTACCACCTCCTGATCACTTTCTTCACCCGATTCATCCTCGTTTTTCTGTATGTTCTGTTCATTTTCTCTGCTGTTACTGTTGTTGTTATCTAATCGTCTCGGCTGTTGTGGTTTTCGTCGATTTCGCTTCTTCTCAGCCGTTGATTCGCCTCCGCCGATTCCTCCTTTGTCCTCCATCGTACACTCGACTAACTCCAAAGCACAGCTGTTAAGTTCGTTATTAAGATGAATATCTACTAACGGAGACAAATGCTCCTCAAACTGATCACTTCCAGACATCTAAAACACCAATTAAAACGAAGAAATACTGAAATAAACAAATGTAATCAACGTCGAATTGAAAAATGATAACAAACAGCGGCCATTAACACCAAATACTCTTAAGACCGGAAGTGTCTCTACGTCACATACCAATGTTGTCATATTAACGCCTATTACGATTCCTATATTTAAAATGCACCTCAGAAATCCTTATATCCGAATAATAAAATCCCTAATTCAAATATGTAAATAAAGGAAGAATAGAATTAACTGTAAAAGCGTAGTTAATTATTGCCGTTAGGCTCGTTACAGTACACTTTGTACTTCCTTTACTTTGTAAGTGTACTGTAGCGAACCTAACGGCAACAATTAAATACGCTAAACTACAGTTACTACACTTTTAACCATGGTTATTCTGCATATCAGGAGCATTACTAAAAATAAACTGAGTGTTTTGGAAACTAGAATAGCCTTTCCTTTTCTAGTTTCTAAAACACATTTGAAATGAGCCTCAGAATAAATCCTTAGCAATCCCCAATACAAATAACTTTATGCAAATTAAAGAGAACAGAACCCGTTTTATACTGCGTTTGAAAAAGATAGGTTCCGACAGTGTATTAAAAACTAGAAAAGTAATTGAATCACTTAAGATTTTCATGTTGATTTATTTAAAAAAAAACGTTTCTTTTGGAAACTTCAAATTTCTTAATTTTCACTTCAAGTTTAGCAACAACAAAAAATCGAGCGAAAAAAAAACTTAAAAAACAGTCATTATGTCATAAAACATTTATTTTTCTAAGATTTTGCGTAAAAATCATCCTGGGTGATTAATTTACTATTCTAGTTTCTAAAACACTGTCAAGTTTTCCTTAATTCAAAACGCAGAATATCCAGATTCTCTGTAACGATTTTATATTAAAACATTCCCTTAAATCCACATTTAAATGTAATAAACTCCCAATATTAAAAAAACCTTATTCATCTGTATGAAATTTTCAAAACATTAATATTAAATGTACAAATGAATTAAGAAACATTTATTGTAATTAGAAAAACGAAACATGGCCAGTAAATTTTCTTAAAATTAAACTACACGATTTGAGTATTATTTTATTTAATAACTATTCAATATTTAATAAGCAGGCTCATAAAAATATTAACATAAAAAATGATAACAGTCGGTCAAAATTTAATGAAAATACATTATAACTAGAGGTGGGACGAATCAGAATCCTAAAAAGTTCTCGGAATCCCTCGAATCGTGAATACTTCATTTTGATAACAAGCATTTGGTGACAATATTAAAAGTTTTTTCAATGATGGTATCTTTCAAAGTAAACTTTTTATGACAGTTTGAAAAAGGCTAAAAGTAGTTTTTCATGAAATTTCAATAGAAACCCCCCCCCCCCCCCCCCCCCCAAAAAAAAAACCCCGGATAATTTTCAAACTGAACTATAAAATTGTTTATTTTTTAAGATATTGCCAAAACTTTTAACATATTCTATTTTTGAAAACAATTTGAATAATTGATATAAACTAGAGGTTGAACGAAACCTAAATTTTCTCGAATCCGAATCCTAAATTTTCTCGAATCCGAATCCTAAAAGGCTCTCGAATCTCGAATCCTTCATATAAGAATCCTATATTATTCATTAAGAAGATACAAATAAATGAAATAATATTAAATATTAAATTATTAATAATAAAAAACAAGTGTGGCTTCACTCAGTGCCACAAGGTGATCCGGATAACCACCGAAATTGCAACAATCGCCGGTTTTATTGTTAGTGAACGCTTCTATTGGACGTCAATTGGAGTTAAAACTAATTTTAACCAGAGTTTTTAACAGTTTTTTTAGGTTAGGATTCGAAAGACGAAAAAAAACGCGAGGCTCCGAATCTCAAATATTTTTCAAGATTCGCGGGATTCGAATGTCCCATCCCTAATTATAACCTTTAATTACTAATTATATCAAACTTTAAATCGAAGACCAACTGCGGCTCACATACTCGTTATACAATAATGACCATCAACTAATCTTCGGCTTAACTTTTGATACAAACGGCTACAAGATGACCAACTGACCACTAACACTTAAATTTTAATTTGTCCCTATGGAAATTTGTATATAAAAAGTACTGCATTTAATTATTATGAATAATTAAATAATTTACCATCTTTTGCGTTTACCACCATAATTTAAAACATTCCTTAAAATAAAACTTCGCTCAAAAAACGATCATGATGAATTTTTTTTTTTTATAAAAGAGCCTATAGAAAAAAATTTAAGCTTATTTTTGCTAAAACTCTGCTTCGTCTTTAAAAAAAAAACGTGAGTGCGTTCAGTTCTTAACGCTTTTTTCAAACAACCATAGAAGCTTTTTATGTATGAGTTGTCATTCATGGTTACAATAGACCATTCATTATGTTTAAGCTTATAAATAATTAAATTTTTGACCTATTAGTGACATTTCAGCCATAAACAGCTTCCTCGTACATAGCAAGCTCTATCAGGCGCTTCGAAAGCGCTTAGAAACTGAATGCAACCCTATAATTATGTCTCTCAACTTCTCACGGGGAAACAAATCTTTGAAGCCAACTTCTTTAAAAACCCACCAAAACCACATTCAGAGGGTCGGAACCTTACGCCGGCAGAGGCACAAAGTAAATATCTTTTCCTGTCGCCTCGTACTGGTAACACGTACAAAAACCCGGAATCGAGAAGATTCTAATGAACTGCCGAAGTTCCATCCGAATTTTCGGCAAAGACTTAAGACCACGTTTAAAACAGTGATTTTCAAGCTACAATGCCATTAAAGTTCTAGTAGAATCTTTCATATCGCAAGTATGTCGTACCAAATAAACCCTATGTATAAACTGTTTCCCACACAGTTCACAATGAAACGGTTTGATACCAGTGTGAACACACATATGCCTCTTAAGAACATGATTCTGTCTGAAACCTCGACCGCAAACGGAACATTCGTACGGTTTCTTATCTAGATGTATCATCTCGTGTGTCTTTAGTGTCTTACGCGACAGTAGCCTCTTGCCGCAAAACTGACAGACGTAAGGTGAAGTACCTTTATGCCACATATGGTGGTCCTTAAGCTTTCCGCGTCTCGTAAACACCTTTCCGCAAATTTCGCAAGGATACGAATGCCGTATCCCCTGATGGTGTCTCTCGTTGTGTCGTATAAATCCCGTGAGGCTTTTATACCGATTGCCGCAAGTCTCGCACTGATGCGGCTTTGCGTCACTATGTGTTTTCAAATGATTGCAGTATTGCGATGACTGCTTGAAAGACTTACCGCAAATTTCGCACTGAAACCGCTTCTCGTCCGAATGCGTCACTTTGTGCAGACGTAAACTAGCTTTCGATGCAAACATCTTGTTGCAGATGTCACATTGTATCGCTCTGTCGCTGTGAACCTGTTGATTATGCGCCTTCAGTTCTTTGAGCGTCATAAAATGCATTACGCATTGCGAGCATGAGAACGGTTTCTCTCTCGTATGAATCCGCTTGTGTTCCGCTAAGTAACGTTTCAGATAAAGTTTACCGCAAATGTCGCACGGAACTCTCGTTCTCTTACGTTTAACACCGGTAGCTTTCTTTCGCTTCTTCACCCGATTGCCTCCTTCTTCCTTTTCCGCCTCGTTTCCACTGGACGAAGCTGATTGTCGATCGGATGCAGCACTCTCAACAGAGTTATCGCAAGCGTTGCCCTTTGCCGACGTTTCTTCTACTCCTTCTATAGCGTGCGTCCTTAAGTGAGCCGCCATCTTGTATTTAGTTACTTGTTTATCGCAAACGTAACACGGATACGTTTTCGTATCGAGATGAGTGCGAAGATGTTTAGCCATCATTTGTTTTGAAAAAGAACGATCACAAATGTAACATGAGTAAAGTTTTTTTGAATTTACTTTCTTCTTGTTTTTCGTTTTTTCGTCGTCATCATCATCATCATCATCTTCTTCCTCCTCCTCCTCCTCCTCTTCTTCCTCCTCTGACGAACTCGAATCCGATTGTTGTTGTTCTTCATCATCATCGTCCTCATCCTCATCCTCTTCTTCTTCTTCTGTCTCTTCCTCTTCTTCTACGGATTTCTTTCGCTTTTTTTCCGGTGTCTTTTGATTCTTTTCTTTGGTCAATTGATTATTGTTTTTGTGAGATCGTAAATGATTAGACATGTAACGTTTTGTAAACAAACGGCCGCATATTTCACACGGAACCTTCGGTGTGACTAAAAATTCATCTACTGGCAATCCTAGAACTGTCATTACGCCTCCCTTTGAACCGCCACCTACACCTCCTCCTCTATCTACAAACGACGACTTCTCGATCCGTTTAACTTCATCCTTTAATTCTCGACCCTGCAACGAATCAAATCACTTCGTATCAATGTGTGAAATGTTAAGAACAAACAGCGTATCAGGTGCCGTATGTTCCGAGTGATTATCTGAATGTTTCGTGTAATAAAACGAGTTTAAGGGGGGGTAATCTTCAAAAACTGATTAAAATGCCAAAAAGATGCCATAATTTTACCAATTTCTAAAGCTTATTGTAATTTTTAGAATTTTTTGCAGTTTTCCTAGATCGTCATGCAGCTTCTTATAGCATTTTAATAAAAAAACACTTCTAGGAATGGATGAACTCAGTCGTGATTCCAATACATGACTTTCGCCTTATTTCTCGCCTTCATCGCCTGAAGGCAACGCAGCTCCTATCTACATAATTATGTACGTTCTCCTCGTAATTCTGCTGTTTAATTTGAAATCTACCACCGCAATTGCCTACAATTTTTCTTGAGACACCTGACTGCAACTACGGTTAACGATGTGAACAACGGTCCCAGGAACAGAATTCCGCACTTCACTTTAAAGGCAAAGGTCATTCAATGTTATGAACGGGTGACTTTTCTTACCAGAACAACAATATCATGTTTTCTATTAACTTACGGCTTCTTTGTTCGTTTCCAAACCATCCTCTTCGTCATCGTCCACTTCAGCGTCTCCTCCTTCTGCAACAGATTGTTCGAACATACTGCTACTGTTATTATTACTTCCCATTCTCCTCGGTTGTTCTGCTTTTCTACGGTTTCTTTTACGACCCGATCCACCTTCACTGCCGCCGCTGCCTCCTCCTAAACCATTTCCGCCGCCTTTGTCAAAACAAGAACTAGTCTCTTGTTGTAATTCTTCGTCCAATTCACACAATTTCACTTCCATAAGCTTTAAAACACGATTATCTAAACAAACATCATCCTGAGACGTTGAAACACAGTCGAAACCGTCATTTAAAGACATTTTTCAAGCAGTAAAATCACTAAAAATAAAACCGAAAAAATTTATTATTTACAATCGGAAGTTGATCGCAATTTTACTTCAGCTGTGCTGTACAACAAAGCATCTAAATAACTCCCTAATTATCCCTATCAACATAAACATATAGAGGTAACTCAACTAAGAGCTCATCTTAATGAGCATTTTGTGCCATAGAAGTGTATAGATGGCGCAAACTGTACTTAGAGCTTCAAAGGCACCATTCTCAGACTTTTTGCGAACTTTCGCACCAGGTTCAACCTGACAAAATTGTTGGTTACCGAAATTGTGACATCTGTAATCAAGAATTCAGTACAAATTGTGAGATATCACCAGCATAATGCTACCCATTTACATAGTTAGAAACTATACCTATTCAACACCATTTTATTTTGCTTGTTTGCCTTATGTTTTCATTTTTCTAGTACTGTAATTATGTGTAATATCTTAAACCTGATTATTTGCTTTCACTTTATGTACATTATTGTATTGACCTGTCACCAGAGAGCAATAAATGCTATTTTTCTTCTTAAATGTAATGGACATACAAAAAAATGAATCATAAATAAAGAAGCCTTCCTTCTAGCTTCAAAAAGCAGACGACTCATCACTCACTTTTAACGTTTCTTCTTGAACATGGAGTTGCTTCACATTAATAAATGTATCTTGCATAAGTGATAATGTTATCACTAGATGGCACTAGTTTATGCGAAAGATCCAAGGGGGACGATATACACGAAAATCATGCACGAGAAAAACTAAGATTCAGCCGTTTTACTTTTTATCTACGTTTTATTGGACGCCTAGAGTAGAACTGAATTTTGAAAATCCAGTGAAAACGCGGATAAAAATTATAATGACTTGCCATACTGTACGAAACTCACTCCCCCTGTGTCGTCCACCTTGTATTAAGCTGGTTGCAGACGATCAATTCTGGCCGGTCAATTTTATCTTACTAACCATGAATTGACAATTGCCTCTCAAAATTGCCACAGACATTTAAACATTTTCAGATCATTTTTCTTTGGATTTTCGAAATTGTATTTCAACAGATCCTATTTTTGTTTTCCTTTCAGCTAATTACTCATGTTTAAATGAATAAAAAGCTAATCTTTCAATGGCGCAAGATTGGTCAATCCAAGCCACAGGGTATCACGGGAATTGCTTTTGCCTGAAAAACTGGAGGTCCTGAGTTTCAATCCTGGCTAAGGCAAGGATGTGGGTTTATGAACAGCTAAATTTTGAACTGTTGGTTATTCTGCGTTTCTGAAGATCAACACTAAACAAGACTTTCAAAAAGATCATCTGCTGAATGTTAGGCTACATTCAAGCTGACATAAAACGCTTACTTTAAAAGATATCAACATGAAATTACTTTTAAGTGATTGAAATGCCCTTCTGGTTTATACAAAACATTTAAGTTTCTGTTAATTTCGCTCCTGAAAGACAATAGCCAGAGCTCTAGAAGCGTTTACACCTTAAAACCACCTTAAGATTTTTATTTTATAGTTTTTCCTTTAAATAAACAAGAAATTAGCCTCGAATTGCTTTAATGCTTCAAAAGCTACAAAACACACCAGATAAGTGTGGATTATGTTCTGAAATTATATCAAAAAATTTTCCAACTGAAGGGTACAATTATGTTTTAACAAATAAGTTCTATGAATGAACTGTTTTCCACACAATTCACAACGAAATGGTTTGATTCCAGTGTGAACGGTCAAATGCCTCTTCAAAACACAGTTCTGCCTAAATGCCTTACCACAAACGGAACAAACGTACGGTTTCTTGTTTTCGTGTATCAATAGATGAGTCCTCAGTGTCTTTCTAGACAAAAGCGCTTTACCACAGTAAGAACAGACGTGAGGAGAAGCTCCTCGATGCCACAAAAGATGATCTTTCAGCTTCGTCCTACGTGTAAACGCCTTATCGCACAGTTCGCATGGAAAGGAGTGTCTTATCCCTTCGTGAATCCTTTCTCCGTGTCGCAACAGACCCTGAATCGACTTGTACTGATTGCCACACTTCTCGCATTGATACGAAAGCGTATCGTCGTGTATCTTGACGTGGTTGCTAAGAAGAGACGGCTGTTTAAACGACTTACCGCAAATATTGCAACTGAACGGTTTCTCCTCCGAATGCGTTCTAAGATGCTGCTTCAGACTTCCTCTCGACGCCAAACTACGTAAACAAACTTCGCATTTGAAAGCTTCAGGATCGCCGTGACAACGTCGGATGTGCATTTTAAGATATTGTTGCGACGAAAACTGTTTCTCGCAGCTCTCACAACTGAACGGCTTCTCTCCTGTGTGTGTACGCAAATGAACTGTCATATAAACATTAGTAAAGAGTCGACTGCAAACTTCACAAGGAAGTTTCTTGCGAAATCGCTTCGGTAAACCATTCTTCGTATCGCTTCTTTCACCATTAGGTTCTGCAGACGGTTTAGCTGCTGTTTCTTCTTGTTTCGAACGTTCCTTTGGCTTGTTCTTCAATCGTATCCTCCGCTTCTTTGCTCTTTTCACGCGGTGTCGCTTCTTTTCGTCTCTGTCACCGTCTGAATCCGATTCTGGCTCCATTTTACAATTCACAAGACGTAAAACGTGACTGTTAACATTGTAAATTGGACTATGAGATCTTAAATAATAAGGCGACTTTGATTCCCACTTCACTTTCTCCTCTTCTGTCGCTGTTGCCATCATTTACACACATGCAAATAGACAACACACGTGAAAACCTGTTCATTTAAAACGATGTTACATATTAGTAAACTTTAAACCAAGCAAAATTGATGTAGAAACAAACAAAAACCTCAAAATTACTATTAAAATAAATTTTTTTCGCCATATGTATTTTTGCAAAATTGCATGTCGAACCGGACATTCACTATTTTACATTCTGTTAATCAACGAATAGCAATAGGCAATGTTCATCGATTTATCCATCTATATAACCTGACGTCACATTGATAGATACTAGAGAAATTTAAAATGTAAGACATGGTATTGACTGTGGTATATACCCTTGAGGAAAGAGTTGAAGCACGAAGTGTCAGTCAAAAACGCAAACCAAAAAAAAAAGCTGAAGATATCCAAATAAGGCGCTTAGAAAGAAGCCATCATTGTACAACCTACTACAGCTGATCAACAGTAGACTTCAAAACTGTGACTTACTGGCAATTTATATATCGATACAAAAAACATATATATATATAGTTGAATCATGTTGCCAGATCAAGAAAAATGACAATAAAATACTTATAGATTCTAAAATAGTCCCTACACCAAAGTAATGCGCCAATTTCAAATATTAAATAAATATAATTTTTGTACTAATTATCACAATGTTGTCATACATATATAGACAGAACTTAAAATAAAAAAAAATCCAATTATAAATTAAATTCACGAAACCATTTATATTTAATCTAGAAATCGTAAACTGCCAATTGTTATGTAAAACTGTGATTACGTTAATTAACTTAAATGACAGATAAATTTACTTTCACACCAAAACTTCAATAAAATAATCACGAAATTATGACAATCATACAATATGATGTCCCTGCTTGTGTGCTAATATTTGTTGACTATCATATTATGTTGTACACCAGCCAGTGGCAGTCATATGACAATATTTGTCATAACAATATTTTGTAATTTGCTTTTGTGACTTTTAGAAGGTTATGAGCTAGATAGGACAAATTACTGTCATAGGAAAGTCATATTGCCTTTCTGTAATGCGGCCCCTGATTACTATGCATTTTCAACTAGACGAGTAACTGAATCACTTAGGTTGGTTTTAACGTGTAAACGGTACTCGAACTCTCATCAATCTGTGTTTAAGGAGGAAAATGAAGAGAAACTAGAACGTGTTTTAGAAACTAGAAGGGTAGCTTAATCACTTACGGGGTATTTTCGTGTTTGATATCTTTCGAAATAAACTTATTATAGAGAAAAATTTAAAAATATAGTTTACTAAGTGTAATCTTCTTAAAGTCGAGTCTTCTTTAAATTCACGTAAAAAGTTTCTTTTGAAAAATGTCAATATTAAAATACCCTTAGAGGATTGAGCTACCCTTCTAGTTTCCAAAACACACTCAAGTTTCTCCTTATTTTTTCCACCTTAAAGACAGAATGATAACAGTTCAAGAGTCGTTTACACGGTAAAGCCACCTTAACGTTGAATCTAAAATGCAGAATAACTGTAGTTCTACTTGATTCTTGTCGTTCATTTTGCATATATTATATATTAAAATCACAAACACACGATTTCATATGAAATTATATTAGAAAATAATAATTAAAAAAGGTCCTTAAGGCTTTGTCTTTGCTGCCGATGACGCAGCGGTTGAACCCTTTGTCACAACCACAACACAAGGCACATGCTGAACTTGAGGTTTAGGCTGAATAGTTTGCAGTTGTCGCTTCGACGACCGATTCGATTTATTTTTCTTCGGAATCAAAGTTCCCGCTAACGGATGGATCACCTTAAGGTGATGCGTCAACGTTTCCTTCTGTCGAAACGATTTGTGACAAACGTTACACTCGAACGGTTTGATTCCGTCGTGAATCAAATGATGCTTCCGCAGATGATGCGGTTCGAAGAACTTACGGCCGCAAACGTCACATTCGTGTCGCCTCGTATCGTTGCTATGATGTTTCTGATGACGAAACAACGACTGCGGATTACGATAAACCTTACCGCACGTCACACACGTGTGAGTCTGTACTATATTATCGTGTACTTTCTCTTTATGCACTTTGTACAGCTGTTTGTACTTGAATTTTTTACCACAGAGGTCGCATTGATACGGTTTTTTATCGCTGTGAACTTTACGATGATGATACTGCGATTGACGCGTTTTAAAAGCTTTATCGCATATCTTACATTTGTAAGGTCTTTCTTCGAGGTGGACCTTACGATGCGTCTTTAGACCGTCTTTGGAAGAGAAAGTCTTATCGCAAAGATCGCACTTGTGATCACCCGTGTGAAGGCGTCGAAAGTGCGACGCCAAACGCGGTTCGGTCGCAAAACGCTCGTCGCAAACCTCACAACGGAACGAAGGTTCGCCATCGTGTTGCTTTTTATGACTCTCCAGTTCAGAAATCTTTACCTTTTGCCCACAAAACCTACATAAAATAAGATTCGTTGGAGTGTCATCCTCTTTTTCCGGCTCTTCCTCGTCTTCCTCTTCGTTTTCTTCGTTCATGTTGCTACTGTTGTCTTCTTCTGCTTCAATTTCTTTTGTAACGTCATCATATTCCGTCTCAGACGATTCCGATAATGTATCGTCCACAGTTTCCTCGTCAACAGATAATTCTAAAGTACAGTTTTCGTCTTCCGAAATCATTCTGGACATTTGCGACTTTCGTTTTACGGGTCCAAAAGAAGGTCCCGGTTTTGAGAAATCAATACTCGGAAGAGCTTCCGAATTCTCGTCGGTTTCCATTTCGAGGCCGCAAATCGAACCATCGTCGGTTTCCACCTCTTTTTCACAGTTTGTCGTAGTCTTCACTTTGGTTCTCTCGACTTTGTCACTAGTTTCTGCTGAAATCGAAAGTATAGTTGGAGGTAAGTTACTAACCATAACCTTCTCCATTGACTCGCAATCTTCGTCATCATCTTCGATCACGACCGGAACTACATCATCCTCCACTTCCACCTTCACTAGACTCACATCTGGATACGAAATCTCCGAATCTGGATTTCTATCCGGTAAAATCGATCGTTGTTCTTCGCTCGCCTTCGGAACTAAAGAAACCGGTTTCGGTACGGGACATTCTAAAATCGCGCGCAGAACTCTGTGCGAATCACCTAAAATCGAACAAGATTCTAAAACATTCTGTTCTCCATTAGTTAAAATCGGTCTTTCATTTTGGTACGAATTTAATTCGAGTTCCGTCTTAATCACATTTCGCACGGATCCGACTATATGAACTTCACTTTCGAACGGATTTGTTATTGTTATGCCGTCAGAATCGTCCTTTTTTAAGTTCACACTCATCATGTAGTCGACGTAAGCTAAAACGAAATGGTTAAAATACTTCGGATCTTTGATTGATGCTATCGAATCGATTAGTTTGCTGATTTTGAAGTCATTCTGTTCATCAGAATCGTACATTTTACGGTCTGAAACGTATGAAACAAATTAAAACAACTACATAAATCATTTTATCCACTTAATAAACATAAAACACGGAATTATCCACTGTATATCAAAGAAATCATCCAAACCCGCTCAATTTCCGGTTTTTCAAAGACATTTAAGTATTTTAAAAGCAAACAAACGAGTACAATTACATTAAACTTACCAAAAACTGTGTCAAAAATGGAAAATCAATAAAAACCACAATAGAAAAATCGGTAAAACGAAACAAACACAAATGCTAAATGAGAAGTAAAACAGTAAATAAATATGATAAACACATGGAAGCCGCCATTTTTTTATTAATGCGACCAGACGAAAGTTAAATTTTCCCTATTTTAAGATAACAAATCCCCCATGTGAATATTCTGTCTTTCAGAAATTAAAAAAAATTAAAAGAAACTAGCAAGTATTTAAAAAAAAAAACTAAACGGGCAGCTCAACCACTTAAGGGTAATTTGAACTAATTTCATGTTGATATCTTTCAAAACATACGATTTATAGTTCAAATTTAAAAAAAATATCGTCTGCAAAACGTCGTCTGCTTAAAGTTGGATCGTTTCCAAACAAACAAGTTATTTCGAAATATATTAACACCCTTGAGTGAACCTTCTAGTTTCCAAAACATATTCATGTTTTTTTTCATAAAAAAAATACACTTCGAAAGTTCTAACAAAATTTACTGCAAGAAATGAGTCAAATATTGTTGAGAATCTTGCACAATATGTATATGAAAAATTGTTCCGGAAGCAGTCAAGAAACAAAAGTTATATTGCAACATACGAAATGCACTGTCAAAACCTAACTTCAGCTTAAGCCAGTGGCTTGAAAGATATTTTTGTATGCATAAAACTTAACTTTCAGTATGAAACTCTTTACCGCACAACGGAATACAAACACAAATTCAATTCGACTTAATCTCATTCCGTATTAAACGCGAATAAATAATTCGCTCAATCATGGTCCACGCAAACGTCGCCTCGATGTTAATCAATAATACACTTCCAGTCGAAACACTTTTCAATTATAATATGACTCATATCATAGTTATGTGACAGTCATGATTCGTGACACTGAACGTGTCTTTTTAAATAGCTCGCATTACTAAACGTTGTCGAGCAAATATCGCACTTGTAGGGCTTCTCGCCTGTGTGAAGTCTCATGTGACACTTCATGTAATAACTGTCGTATTCTTTACAACAAATGGAGCAAATCTCTTTTTTTCTACCCGGTTTCCCAAGACGTTTCATCTTTTGGTTACCTAGATGAACTTCCTTTTGTCCCCTTACCGTTTCGTTATTTCTAATCACTTCTTCAGGTTCATTGTTCGAGAGTACATCAGGATTAAAATATGAATCTCCCTCTCGTAACTCGATTTCCTCGTCGAGAAAGTAATATGCATTCACTTCCTCATTTTCTCGGCCGACGTCCGATTCTAGATTCGCCTCACTTCCATTCAAAACCGGACACTCCAACAACGAACGTAAAGTTCTGTACGATACATCTAACGTATTTTGTTTGTCGTTAGTCAAAAGTGACCTTTCGTCTTGGTTCGAAACCAATCCGATTTTCGTATTAACCGTGTCCTGTACGATCACGAGTCCCTCGTCTTCTATCGGATCTATATTTCCTGCAACGATTCGATTTACGTTTATGCTCGTCACGTAATCGATGTAATATAAAACGAGACTCTTAAAACCGTAATTCTTATCACCGCTAAGAATACAATTTGCTATCGAATCAATTAGTTTCTTTTCTTGAAAGTCGTTCGGTTCATATGCAGAATCGCTCATTTCGTAATCTGAAACAAATAAAACACAAAATATTACACGATTATTTCAAATCTTGAACGTGAATTTGACGAAAAAGGTATTCTTTCGATTAGAAGCCACGTGTAGCCAAGGCCAGCCCTAGATTATGCGAGGCTGGAGGCAGCAAGCGATGAATGGGGCCGGGAAAAAAAAATGTTTAGACAGCAGCGAGGAGCTCCTGAAATCGCGGAGCCCAAGGCGGTTGCCTCGCGCTAACACCGGCCCCACGTGTAGCCTCTAATTTAAGGCCTTGTAGAAGTGTTATTTAAGCTGTGCCGAAGGCGCGAAATAAGAAAAGCTACAGTTTCCTGCATAGAGGCTGAGTGGCTGCTAATAACCGTTAAAAATAGAAATCAGTACGATTATATAATATTTACATTAAATTACGTCCGAAAACATTTATTAACGATAGAAGAAAAAAACCGCAAAACAGAAGCATCAACAAAGAAAAGACAAAAAGAGTTCGCCGCCAAATGTCCAATGTTGTCAATCATCAAACCGCACGTACCCCATTAAAATGATAAAAATCCCTGTCTGTATTTCTTTCTTAAGGTGCGTCCACACCTAACGAACAAGCGGAGTAAATAGAAACCTACGAAAAATGTATACGAGCAATCAAGGTTGAATTCGAATACATTATATTCGTTACCGTTCCATCGAACAATCAGTTTCTAGCATATTAAAACAGTATTTACAGATTTACTTTCACATCTACACTATATTACGAACGCAAACATTTTACTTTGAAGTACCGACAAGTGACGAATCGCTGTTCGAAATGAGTTGTTCACCTTCGTTTGTGTTCGCCGAGGACAGGCAATTAGAAATCGGGACAAACATGCGTTGGCTCCGCGCCTTTTTATGACGATCAGCAACTTCTAATTGGTTTGTTGTGTGGTTCGACGTTGAAAAGGGCGGAGCATGTGACGTCAAAATACATAACCAACCAATTAGAAGTTGCGTTTGTCATAAAAAGGGCGGAGCCAACTTATGTTCATCCTGATTTCTAATTGCCTGTTCGCCGAGGTGTCCCACATTGCATCCGATTGTGTTCGATGTTCACCGTCGCTTGTTAAGTATGGATTCACCTTTACAAGGAATCCTACGTGACGTCATGTGAATAGATACGATGTTCAGAAAAGAAACGTCATACCTATAAGCACGAATTCAGTTTTAAAACGTTATTAACTTTCTTTTTTATTGTAAAAACTTAATAAAAAAATATTTAAAAGAATCTTTAAAAAATCTATAAGAAATATTTAAGTTTTGAATTGTCATTAATTGTAGTCATTTTGGCGTAAAGTAGGAACCAATTTATACAACAAGTTGGGCAAACTTTTATTCAGAGGGAAAAAAGTGACTGTAGCTCATTTAAATAACCGAACCAGTAAAATAAAGTGGGCCTAGTGTCGTAAAAAACTAGAAGAGTTACTGAATTACTTCAGGATACTTTTAATGTTGATATATTTAAAAAAATAAATTCCCATCACAGATAACAATCATCAAATTATTTATTTTTAGCTATTTGACCCAACTAGAAGTAAAAAAATCAAATTCTAGTAATTAAATTTTCAATAAAAAGTTTACTTTAAAAGATGTCAAAGTTTAAACATCTTTAAGTAGTTCATTTACTTTTGTAGTTCCTAAAACAATTTCAATTTTTCTGAAATGCAAAGTAATTAGAATCATTAAATCGTTCTCTTTTATTAATGTTGATATCTATCAAAATAAACTTTATAAAGAGAAAAATTTAATAAAATACTGTTTGCATAAAGTTGGGAAAGCATAAAAAGTTCATTTTAAAAGATATACAGATATGAAAATACTATTACGTGAATGAGCTACCCTTCTAGTTTCTAAAACACTTTCAAGTTTCTCTCAATGTTGCTCCTGGTCCTGCCGATTCAAAACCAGAAGAAATAGGAAGTGTTTTAGAAACTAGAAGAGTAACTCAATCGTTTCAAGTGATTTTCTTTTTAATATATTTAAAAATAAACTTTATTTAGGCCTATATTTGGAAGATATCAACATTAAAGTATTAACGTTACCCTTCTAGTTTCTAAAACATAGTCAAGTTATTCTCAATGTTGCTCCTGTCCTACCAATTAAAAACCGGAAGAAATAGGAAGTATTTTAGAAACTAGAAGAGTAACTCAATCGTTTCAGGTGATTTTCTTTTTTAATATATTTAAAAATAAACTTTATTTAGGCCTATATTTGAAAGATATCAACATTAAAGTGATTGCGTTACCCTTCTAGTTTCTAAAACACAATCGAGTTTCTCTTCAATTTTGCAACTGAAAAAGAGAATAATTTTCCATCAGCTTTGTAGACAGACGATTCGCGTTGCGAAACAGTTTATTATTTCATCCATAAATCCTAATTATAGCAATAACTGCTTTCAATTTCTAGCAATAAACACATTTTTTAAACTCAGACTGAACTAGTTGCGTCTGCTATGACGTCACGTCTATAGATATTAAGGATGATAGATCCCCTTCTTCATATGCATAAACGTGACGTCACAACTGATTACATGTGCTGTATGTTTTCTTAAATTTACGTTATACGCTGCATACGCAACGGTAAAGACAACTAGGCACCATTATCTTGTTTGCTCCGTAAACGTAACCGTATATTGTTTCGAGCGGTTACGTATTAGCATGCTACACATCTAAACCATCTGTCAAACTAAAAAAAAAAAATATTACGTCATATTGCTTCATCTAGAATTTAATGGAACATGCCGCGTTTAGTCATTTTCTCTCCAATGAAATCCAATAGAAATTAGCAGGAAAAGAACTGTGAATACCGAGAAAATAAATAAAGAATATAATAACAGTCGCATGCTGTTTTTTTCCCCAATCCATAAACATGCATCATTACCATAAGGCGAATTACAGCCACTCCCACAATCCCACCTATAGAACCAGCCAATGCATTAGAAGTCGCGTCATAAAAACAACCAATCAGAATAAAGGATCTTTTTTGAACGTATTTCCCCATTCTTTGTAGATAAGAGCCTATATAAAGCACTGAGCACGCTCACGTTTATACATTGATTTACTACTGTTGAGACCTTTTCGTTTGTTGTTTCATTGACTTCACATTGAAAAATTATTTCAATAGAAAAAGTTTTAAATCAGTAAAATAATTTTCCATTTTCATCACAAAATTTAATGAAAATGATTTCAACCGCTTCTGTAAAACAGGTAAAACATTTTATTATTTTTAAGATATTTGTAAAAAAAAAATTCTAAATATAAAATAATTCATAATTTATATTTATAATTTTTTTTTCTAAAACAAAAAAAAAACATTTTTGAGAAAAAGGTTTGCGGATTCATACCGAATCCGCAAACCTTTCCTCCGCAAGCAAATGCATGACGTCACACCTTCATGTTTTCTATACGAATGCATGTCTCTGACGTCACTTGCTACTTTTATGCAGATAAGATTTTTTCCGCATTCAGTTTTAGTATTTTTGCAAATGCTCCCCCTTACGCAACTTCTCAGCATGACAGTTCCTCTTAAAAATTTATTATTTCATTTGTTTTCTTCAAGGAAAAATTTCAATACAATTGGTTTTAAAAGTCATGCAGTGTTGAAATAATGACTATTTTTTTTATCAAAACTCCTTGAAATCAATTGTTTATTTTTACTATGTGCAATTTTTTCTAGATTTTTCTTTTTATTGATATAGGTTGCCCGTGTTGCCCTTCAAGCTAATCGCATTGGAACGGCGCCATCTAACGGTGTTGTTCGAAGGTAAACAAACAGATAATTATTGATTTTTCATTTACGGACAGGTTACGCAATGACTTAAAAGCCGTTGCGTAACCTTACGACCACTCAAAGTCTTTAATTTAGAAGCTTACGAGGGTGAGACAATTCACACACTTGCGTTTGCGGTACAAGCAGTCATTTAGAAACTTGCGTTTGCTTGACATCCTGTTGCTTACGTTTAGTTAAACATCTCGCAAACGCATGCGTCTGCGCTGTCATATGTAAACAAGAAGGATGTAGAAAGATATGAGGGTATGAACAGTACCTTTAAAAGCGCAGTTGTGAAGTACAAGGTGTGTACTACTTTAACAAAGAAACGAGCGACATGAGTGTACAAACATGGCGTTCTTCACCGTTAATACAACGATAAACGACACATTAGTACACTTATTTGCAAGACAAATGTAGCTTCAAAAATAAGATGACATGTCACCACTATTAATCTCCATATCCCGTTTCTCAAGAAACAAAACAGGAAAGACAAAAAAAAAAAACTTTTGCCAAAATAAATAAACTTATAATTTTGAAGGCTATTTATTTAGTTGATAAATAATATATTTTTTTTTCTCTTCTTGTTGTTACGATATAGATTTGCATCGACAGCTATAGAATCGGAATCGAATTCGCTTTCTAAAAAGCTGAAATTTTCCGCCTACATTTGCTTATTTGCGATTCCTCCGTTGATTTTTGTCGCAATAAATTCTCTGGATACATCAATTGAGCAAAGAGAAGTTGGAAGACGTTTGGAAGCAAACAGGAAATGAATACGCACAGTCAACCTGTCAATCATTCATTAAGACAAAATGAATTATGCGTTTTTTAAAATCAATGATGCTGTTTAGAGGCTATAATTTTTTAAATTAATTTAATGTTAATAGAAGAGACGGCAACCTTGCAATTAATCCAGTTGTTCTAGCCTCTAAACAGTCTCATTGTTAGAAGGAAAAAAAAAACGCATAACCTTTTTGGCCTTAATAATTAAATTATATTAATTGTATTAATTAGTTAATACGCGGCCTCTAGTCTTATTTGTAAACAAATGTATTATTATTAGCATTTTCTTTTATATGTAAAAGTGAAATCAAATAAATATTTTAACCATTTTTTGTTGTCAATTCACCTTTTTTCTTCTTCAAACAATTACGAGGTTTTTTTCAATCAAAGCCACTGGTTAGAGGCTAGAACTCTTAGTTGACAACTAGTAGTAACCAGGCATCTAGCCTCTAACCAGCCTTTTTTATATTAAAAAGTGCGTAATTTGAGGTTGCAGTCATGAGTTATTATTTAAGACTGTAACACTGTACAGCATTATTAATTTACAACTCAATGCGGCAATGTACGCATACCTCTGAATCCTTATTTACAGCGCAGTACTTACAATGTTACATGTAGCATTCCTCACAAACACGTTTTTGCAAATTATAGCATAATACCATAACGGTAAAATAACAGTAGAAACCGTTTAAGGTGGTTTACTGCTCGTATGAACAGCTGATTTTCGAACCTTTGATTAATTATCCTGTCATTCAGAACAACAAAATTACTAGAAACTAGAAAGTGTTTTAGAATCTAGAAGGGTAGCTGAATCACTGAATAGTATTTTCATGTTATCTTTCAAAATAAACTATTTATAAACAAAAATGAAAAAAAAAATATCCTCTGCTTAAAAGTTGGGTCGTTTGCAGACTCATAATATAAAAGGCTTATTTTAATTTTAAGCTTGGTTTAAAGTGTAAAACGTCTCAAACTCTGGCTTTCAGAAACAAAACTAAAACAAACTTGAAAGTGTTTTAGAAACTAAAAGTATAGATCAATCTCTTAAATTAAAAGTTTATTTTGAAAGATTTCCATATGAAAATACTATTAATGATTGAGTTACCTTTCTAGTTTCTAATACACTTTCAATTTCGCCTTATATCTCGTTTCCACTACAAAAATTAACTACAGTTATATAACCAAGGTTATAGTTAACTGCAGACAAGTTAGATGTGTTACTGTGGTTAAATGATTTTGTTTGGTTTCACTTCCTGTTAAACAGTAGTGTATTTTGTGAAATTTTCACTATTCAAAAATTTAGTGTTCTCACTCAGTGGCGTAGCTAGGCTTGGTTGTGCCCCACCGCCACTTAAAACTTTGCTCCCCCTTACCTTCATCTCCACATAGCCCTCATACTGGGTGGGGGTACTATTTTGATGAACGGCGGAACAGGTGTGAACAACAGTACAGTTACAATTAGTACTCTGCTAGCAGCCAAATAGGCCTATGGCAGAGGGGCATAAAAGTCCATATTTCAGCATTAAGCATTGTCAAGCACATATACATGCACATATAAAAAACAAAATGAATATACAAATGTCAATCCGACAAAACAAAATTATCTCCATTCACCACTTCTTCCTCAGGAAGAAAGTTCCATTGACTTATAACTAGGGGGGAAAAAAAAGACCAATAATATGAATCTTTGCTAGCAAAAATCTCCCTAATTTTCTTAGAGTGGTCAGCCCTGCCCATGTATAGTGCTTTATGAATATCACTGGACTGCAGTTTAGGACAATCACCCCGTGTCCTTTTTCACAAACAATTTCAAACTTAACTCAGCCCTGCAATGTGCCAAAGTATGCCATTGTAGCACTGACAGCAGCATCTCAGTGACACTATCTGTAAATTTGTGCCTGCCACAAACAAATCTAGCTGCCTTACGCTGAACCATTTCAACTGAGTGAGTGAGTGAGTGTGACAGAATGAGGATTCCATACACAGCAGCAATACTCAAGATGAGGCCGAACCAATGCTTGATAGGCAATAGTTTTAACTTGTGCTGGGCAGGTGCCCAGTAGGAACAGTTGGAAGGTTAGGAAATTAAGCTTGTTGGAAGGGGTTTGGGGGCGCAGCCCCCCATTTTTAAAGAATTATTAAAACAAATTTGTCCATTGTTCCGACCGTTCTTCCCGTTAATCAAATTAGGAAACAGTCGAACAATGGACTAATTTGATTTAATAAGAATAATTCTTTAAAAACTGGAGGTTGCGCCCCAACCACCCTGCAACGAGCTTAATTTAACTAAACCTAACCTTCCAACTGTTCCTACAATTTTTTCAAATATTCCTACCGTTGTTCCTCCGTGCCCATTGATCTCTATAAAGTGCAACTATGTAGTTTTTAAAAGTAAATATTAAATGAAAGTCGATTTATTCAATTATTTTTGAAACTACATAACTTTCATTTCGTTTTTTGAGCCCCCAAACCTCCTGCGCCCCCCCCCCCCCCGGCAGTTGCGGGTCTTGCGGTTACCTAGCTACGGCACTGTTTTCACTTATCCGCGATGTTGTTTGTGGGCTAACATTGTTTAAACACAGGAAGTGACGTATTTAACCATACAATAACGTGGTTAACTACACTGTGTCAATGCAGTTGAGTTAACTCCAGTATTCAAAAATGTAACTATGGTTAATGTAACCATATTCGTTTCCACTAAAAAAATTAACTGTGGTTAACTTTTTAACGTCAGTTAATTTTTGTAGTGTAAACGAGGTATAATTGTCGCAGTTCTAAACCGCTGAACAACAGTGAATAACCAAGAGTTCGAAAATCAGCCGTTCGTAAAAACATATCAACTTTATAATAATATAAATATTCACCTATTAATAGATATCAGATTGCATAAAATTCAATAAATAGCCCTTGTATTTATTGACAATAAACACAAATTATAAAAAAAATAACTGAGTAACTGCCGATAATGATCGATGAGCCCCCCTCCCCCCCCCCCCAAAACATTAACAGTTAAATAAATAAACAAACCAAAATCACGTATGAAGTAACCTCGTATACACGACGTGAGCTACACCAGAAACCAAAACGTTATTCAGAAACTCGAGAGTCAACTGAACGACAGAGTATTTAGCCGGATCGACAACCACAAAGTTCGAGTCTCCGCTCCAAATCGTCGCGTTACTTTCGATTCTGATTCGTTTCGAAGGATTCAACACTTGACCGGTGTCCAGAGGAACGTTACTGGACACTCGCGTCCTCTTATCCTTCGTTGAAACGTAAGTGTGATCCTTTCGAGTGGTCTGTAACGACGAACTCGGACTCAATTCACCAGTTTCGTGTTGAGCAACGTAAGTGTGATCCTTACGTTCGACCACGTGTTGCGTCTCGATCGAATTACCCGTAGGAGACGAAGACGAATAACTGTGATCGACACGGTTATTATTATTACTAGTAAACGTTTGAACGTTACGAGTCGTACCGGTGTCGCCACCTACCGTTGGATCTTCCTTCGAAGTCGAATAACTGTGATCTTCTCGGTTACCGAACTTACCTTTATGAGCAGCTATCTGCACGTCGTCTTCTGCCGTAAACGTACCGGAATTGACGTCACTCACCGTTACGTTTCTATAAAGTCCACTCCAGTGACCGACCAGAAGTCGCATACATTCGGGAAAAAGTTCGCCAAACAACGTTTCGGATGTCGGAAGGTCTTCGAAACTACCCAAATGTTCCAGTTTGAAACGATCCACTTTCTCGGCAATCGCCTTATTGAATATGTTCATGTATTTTCCGAACCATTCGCCGACTAAACACAAGAGGGCGTCTTGTCGCGAGTCGACACACCACGGTGTAGCTCCGAATCGCTTCAAAGTGGTCACGTCACTGGTTATCGACTCGTAACTAGCGATCATTTCCATGAAGGAAACGAAAGTACTGTCTTTGATCGCGCTTTTCGACGCGGTCCGTACGAGTTTCAACGTCGCGACGACTCCAACGACTAGATGACATTCGTCAACGCGGCAACGTGACGCGTAAGCTTCAACTCTACGTATCATTTCTCCGCACAAACACCATAGAGAATCGGCCGTAACCGTCAAAGATGCAACTTCGGCCGTATCGTCTTCCATTTCGATGTTCTCGTCGCCTTCACAACTTTGCAATAAAGTTTCTTCTACTTGATGCTGCTGCTGTTGCTCGTGTTGTTGCTGTTGATTAATAACGTGACAAGACTCAAGTAACTGGCTGAGAAACGATGAATTGCAACCGCTCTGTAGTTGTTCCAGTGAAACGTTTAGCGTTTCGGACAAATTAGGACTTGCGTGATCACTTTTCCACAGATCCTAAAAAATAAAATAAAAATTAATATGTTTTATATATAAAAAAGCTGATTTTCAAACTCTTGATTTTAAAATTAAAAGAAACTAGAAAATGTTTTAGAAACTAGAAGGGTAGCTTAATCATTTAAGGTGAATATTTCATGTTGATATCCTTCAAAATAAATGCTTATGCAAAATAATTGCAAAATAATTGCTTAAAGTTAGAGGTGGCAACGGGTAGAACCGAACCGTTTCTATTCGGTTCAAAACCGGTTTAATCGGTTTGCGGTTCGCGATTTTTTGGAAACCGGTTCTGATCAGTTCGTAGATCTTGACGAACCGGTTGCCAATATGCGTTAGCAGAGTTGCGCAGCACATTAGTTAGACGTGGCGAAGGGTGTGGAACCGAACCAAATCTATTCGGAACCAGTTCGACCTATACTGGCGAACCGGTTGTATCAGTTCCAGTAATTGGCGAACCAGTTCTACCGGTTCCGAACTGCTGATTTCTCTCCTTAACTAACTCAAACTATCTTAAAAAAGTTTATTTTGTAAGATACCAACATGGAAAATATGTTGAAGTGATTGAGCTACTCTTCTAGTTTCTAAAACACATTCTAGTTTCTCTTCATTTTGAACCTGAAAAACAAAATAATCAGAATATAATAGTACACTTTAAAACCACGACAAAAATAACTTTTATGCCAATTAAAACTTTTAAAAACACATTTAAGTAGATATTTTGATAATTTACGACGTGATTTTTTTTTTAGTAAAACAATCGCCTCTTTTTTTCGGCATTTTTCGAACGAACCATAAAATGACAATTGATTTAATTGTAACGTACAAAAAGAACAGCGGCTATCTTCAGTTGAACTTTACGGCTTTGATATTCAAATATAAGTTGAAAAACTCCCTGCAAACTGTAAAACCACGCACCACTTTGGCAGTTGTGAATTCCTGCAATGTTCACATCTAAAAAAACAGACAAGAATAATAGAAACATTTACTCAAATCTGAAAGTTTTTCATGCGTTTTTTCTTTTTTTATTGCAGTTTTCTGCAAAACTTTTACAATTTTCTACAAATAGCAACAGCATTTTTCAAAAACTGATTGAAGTATTCTGCAGAAAAATATTTCTTTTGTGTATATTTCAGTCACATTTTCAAAAATTACCTTCTATACATTTCTTTATTATATCATATAAATTTCTTGCATTTAGAATTTTCTACAAATTTACTTTTTGGTTTTCTGAAAATTTCTTTTCTAAAAAAATTCGTATTGTTTCGTGCAAAATGATCTTCCAAAAAAGACGACAGCAATTTTTTTAGGCACAAAATTAAGAGAAACTTGAAATTGTTTTAGAATAATAACGCTACTTATGTCAGGTTGAAAATGGACCAACTTTCAGAATGCAAGTAGATCATTTACTTTGTCACTGTATAGCATTAGATGACGCCACTAGCCCTCCTGCCACAGAAATGTACTGACACTCTTCAACTCTTGACTCACCACTCAACCTTTTAATTTGCGTCATCGCTATTCGCTCTACACGTGCTCTCTCTCTTAACTTATATTATGTTCTCGGGTGTAAGTTTGTCACGTGCTGATAACTAAGGTTGTTTTGGACTCTTTTAGAGCTAAAAGGAGGCTGCATTGAACTGCATCATAGAAAATTACTTGTGTAAATGCAAGGTAGATGGCGCCTGCAACCTTGCATTTACACAAGTATTTTTTTTTATAAAGCCCTCTTAAGCAGACGATATATATTTTTAAAAAATTTCTCCTGTTCATTTTGAATAAACATCAATATGAAAATACTAAGCTACCGTTCCCGTTTCTAAAACACTTTCAATTTCCCTTTTATGTGTTGCTCTTGAAAAACAGAAAAACAGAGTTCGATAATCAAGTGTTCATAAAACATGTTTAAGTTTTAATACCATTTGGAAACATGACTTTGGTAGCCAATCCCTTTTTGGCATAACGAACGTGAATTCTACAATAATTGTTCTTTGCAATACCCGTTTGATGTAAGAGATCGATTCCCAAGAACAGAGGAGTCGAGACCTTCAGATCCTAAACAACAAAAAGAACAAAAACATTCAGCAAACGTATAAAAACAAAAGAACCACGTACTTAAATTACGAGTAAGAACACAGTTCACTGTCCGCCACGTACCAGTAATTAAAAATATCTTCAATTAGGAGCCACTTAGCCTCAATGTACCAGGTTATACCTTAGACCATTCCCTTGACGCAAGGTAATAGTCTAAGGTTGTACAGCTTTTTCACCTTATTGCGCTCCTGTGGCGCAACTTACATAGCAAAACCGCAGCCTTAGCATGAAGGCTGAAAAAATAACCCAAACAATAATAATAAGGGTATTCATTTCATTTTAGAGTCTCTAGCCTCAAAGCTACGGCTACAGAGTTGCTAAATATGATGCGCCGAAAGCGCAACAAAATGCGAAAGGGCTTTAAGAGGTCGTACGCGAGGCTACGCGGTTAATAACACAAAGAATATATAAAATAATAATTATTTAAGACCATTTTCCTAAGATAATAAAACCTATGCTAATGGCCGCTTAATATATAAACAACATTCAGACCTATTTTTACAGCAAACGTCATCTTATCAACAATAACACTACACTTTTAATAAAAATTACTCACTTCTGAGGGTCCAATTATGATGTATCTTAGTTTTTTGTTGCATATTTTAAAAAATAAGAAGTGGAAAATTGTTTGTGCCATATTCTTAACATCTGATGACATAATTTACAATCATTGAAAACCTACAAAATAGCCGCCGCCGCCGCCGACAATGTTATAGTAAGAAACAATTAGTCGTCGCCGAAACAACTACAGACCTTTTTTTTTTTTTTGGTTGATTTTCAGCACATTCTGTTATTCATCTATTTATCCAGCCATAAACGTCATGTTCATAGATAAACATAACGTAATATTAAACCGCTGAATAAATCAACAAATAAAAAAATGTGCGGTTTCTTTATTGTTGATCAGGGAGGGTGCGGCGGCCGCCGACTTCAACCGAGCAGCAACCGTAAGCCGTTACAACTATTTCTGATTATGGTTGTGTATGCGGACATTACCGAGTTCGTAATAATCGTAAGACGGTGATGACGTCACGAAATGCATTGACTATCAATTGTAGGCGTCACATTGCAGTAACCGCAACAGCTTACCGTACTTACGTATAATGCAGACGACTGTACTGTCACTTTCCCCAAATGAACGTTTTAGTCAGTATCTGTTTTTTTTAAAAGTGAAATAAAGGAATATTTTGATAAAAACAAACTTCATAATCACTTTTGTATATTTTTCAGCCATATTTCGTATAATTACAGTCAAATTTGAACAATTAAACTAAAGCGACAAACCGGAAGTTCCGTTGACTCATATTAGTTTGTTTTTTTAGATTTCATCGCTTGCATTTTTCAGCTGGAAATTATTAAATAGTTGGATATTTTGACAAGTATTTCTAGTTTTTAAACAGTCTAGGTTAAAATGCCTGTAAGTATTGTAAATGTATACAAAAGAAAACGTTTTATTTTAATGGTTTTAATGGCTTAAAACCTAAAAAAAAAATAACTAAACCGGAAACCACTCCCGAAAACCTCCTTTAAAAAACGATTATTTTCTCTTTTAAAAGATGTTTTTCTTCGATATTATTACAGGCATATCATTCACAATATGTGAAATCAGCTCAATCGATTGGAAACATGGCTCTTTTGCCGATTCGAACCCAATTTCGAGGTCCAGCACCCAAAGGAGGTTCGAGGGATAGAAAACGGGACCGAAATTTCAATGAAAATAAATTTTAATAAACGTGTTTTTTTTTTGCTTCTCGGCATTTATTTCAGTTGCTGAACAAGACATAATCGACGAGACTTTACTTTATTTCAAAGCAAACGTTTTCTTTCGTGAATTCGAAATCAAGGTTTGTAATTTCAAAGACGAATTAAGCGCGTTTATTTCTCTTAAGGCCCATAAACGCTGTGGAATTTAGGGGGCTACTGGTATTTGATAATTTTTTTCGTATATTTGACGAAAGTTTTAACTTTTTGGGGCACCTAAAATTTGGTGGTCGTACTTTCGCTTTCAAAATTCGGTTATTCTTTCGATTAGTAGTCGCTAGCTACCAAGTGAAGGCTGTATAGCTGTGATTTAGGTTGTGTTGAAGGAGCGCAATAAAGGAGCAAAATTAAGACGAACTTAGTGTTTTAGAAAGTAGCAGGGCAGCTGATTCACTTTATTTTGAAAGCTAGCAACATGGAACTACTATAAAATGATCGAGCTACCCTTTTAGTTTCTGAAACACTTTTAATCTTTGAAAATCAGCTGTTCATACAATGTGTTAATCTCTTTTGTTCTTCAGAGTGAAGCGGATCTCGTGTTGATTTATCTTACTTTATACACGATCGATTGCTTAAAAAGACTTCAGAAGGTTTATTACTAAGAATAACGAGATCCAAAGAACGTACAAGTTCATTAAGTTTGGTTTTTCGCTTTTTTGCAGAGTGCTACAAAGAATCAGGCAGTTCAAGAAATGTACACGTTAGCGATCTCCAAGTTCGACTTACCAGGTGACCCGGGTTTCCCTTTTAAAACCGGGTTTGCTGCTCCAACGTCTTCACAAGAAGCTGGTTCGAATCGAATACAAAGAATTGTAGTTTTCTTTCCACAGCGTTAACCAACGATATTTTTTCTCGTTTTATAAAGATCTTATGAGACAGTACTTTACTCAGTTACGACAGGAACTCGGACTTCGTATTTGCGATAAGGTTTTTGACACCGAAACTGGAAAAGCGAGCAAAGTATATCGAGATATCTGTGGCGTTTTATTTTTCAGGAAAACGTAGATTTAACGCGTTGCTTGACTTATTTTTGTTGTTTTAGTGGTGGCTTTGCTTTGCAAAGAGGAAATTTATGGATAAAACTCTTTCGGGACCTGGTCAATAGTCGAAGGACATCGTCTTAAACTGAACACGAAACTATGGAGATAGGAGATAAAAAAACAATGTAAAAGCTTCGAGTCGAAGTTCTGTTATTTCAATTGTCTTTTCTTCGTGAATAATAAAAACGTTACTGAAAAATAAGTTTGAATTTTATTTGTAATGTTTTTTTATGATCCAGAAATCTTAACCCTTTTACACGAACCAAATTAATTTCGAACGTAAAACGAATCCATTTTAAACAGAGACTAGAACAATTAAATTAAAATCTCTTATTTGGAAAAAAAAAAACGACGAAAAAATATATAATTAAATTTTCCAAGGGTTTCACACATAAAATATATAATGAAAAAAAAAAATTCATTAAGATTTTACAAGTCAAGAGGTTACCCGCATTGGTAAGGTTAAGAAAATAACCAGCAGATGGCGCCAGCATTTCCTATAAGAGTCTACATTTAAAAAATGACATTATGATGGTATTGCAATTTGACACAGTGTTCCGTTTTTGTTTACATTTCTCATTTTACACACAGTTATTTTTTTTTAAACGGAATTTTAAGTGCAGTAAGCACTCAACTATTCTGTGAATCCACTGATATTTTTGCAAAACCTAGTTATTGTTCTATTTTGAAAATAATTCTGAAAATAAGCCAAGAGCTAATTTTCATAGACAATTAGAAACGAACTGTTCGTCTATGGAAATTAGCACGGAGGCTATTTTCAAACTTTCTTTAAAAATTGAAGAAATCATAACTAGGTTATGCAAAAGTATCAGTGGATTCATAGTATATTTGAGGGTTTATTGCACTTTAAATTACGTTTCAAAAAATGTATGCGAGAAGAGAGAATGGAAACGAAAAGTGAATACATACACATACCATGTTAAACTGACCCATGCCGATAGCCTCTTAAAACATAAATAAAAGCATTTCATGTCATCATATTTAAGGTGCCCCCCCCCTTTTCGTAATTTTTTTTTTGCACGATGTCAAGTATAAACGTCAGATGTCTCTAAACATGGACTGATCGAAATTCATTGTGATCAAAAAAACATGGTTTTCGAATAAAGCTAAAAAAAAAAAAATCACTGAAAAATTAAATCACATAATTTAGTTAAAAAAAAAAATTAAGAGTTTGCTTTTCGCTATCGCATTGCGAAATTATACATAAGATGGTTTATGAACAGCTGATTTTCGAACAGTAATTATTCTGTCTTTCAGAAGAACAAAATTAAGCGAAACTAGAAGAGAAGCTCAATCACTTTAAATATATTTTCATGTTGGTATCTTTCAAAATAAACTTTTTATAGAGAAAAGTTAAAAAATAAATCAGCTTAAAGTTGGGTCACCATGAAAACATCCTTTAAGTGATTGAGGTACCCTTCTAGTCTCTAAAACACATTCAAGTTTCTCTTCATTTTGCACCTGAAACACAGAATAATCAAGAGATCGAAAGGCATCATCACATTCGAAAATAAATTCCCTTGATGATAACGATAATAACTTATAAGAAGAAATGTTAGAAGAAATTAAAATATATCTAATAAAAATCCGTTTTTTAGATAATTGTCTAAATTTAACTCTAAATAACTAAATAACTTAAGTTTCTTTACAAACTTCACTTAGAGAGGGTAATATACTGAAAATAAAAGTAAAAGAAGTCAATTCCGCGGTCCCAAGAGGGCCAGGAATTTAAAAGCACGCTAAGAAGAAGTGCCCCAAACGGAAACGAGCGAGAACCAGCCACGCCAAATAAAGAGTTAAACCGAAGAATCAAAACCAAACTATTTACATACATAGTGAGGAATCAAACTCACCTAATAATAATAGTAATATTCCTAATATATTTTATACTTACATGTTAGAATTCATTCATATAATAAAATTTCATTCTCTCTCTTTATCGTATCTTACATAATAAAAAGCTCGATTCGGTTAAGATCGTAACTTGAGTCATTTTTTCTTTTTCCTTCTTGCACATAAGAGGTTCAGAAATTAAGGTTCTTAAATTTTTGCGTAGGAAATTTAACGAAAAAATCAAAAATCTATTTAAAACTAGAAAAGTAAAGAAAGACAATATAGTTTGAACTATATTATCTTTGTCTTATTAATGTACCTTGAATACTTTTTATGGTTGTTTTAAAAGACAACAAAATGTTTACTTTTTCGTATGGAAAAACTGTCACAAAAAGTTCATTATTAACAATAATGTTAATTAAACAATTTTTTTTTACATTATTAACAATAATAGTCATCAAAAGTACCAACAACTCGTCTCGTTTCAAATAACTTTTAAACTTCTTATCGAGGTTGATTCGATAAAGTTAAGAATCAATTTACTGTTATTTTCATTATTAAAAAATTCTTTCCAATAGGGGTTTTTCTTACTTTTCCGATAACTGACATTCCATTGTAATTGAAAAGACAGTTTTGAAAAATGTCAAAAAAGCTTTTTTTTCTTCTTCTTCGAATTAAAAATACCATAAAAAGTTCATTTTTTAACTATCAGTTTATGAAAATACAACTAAAGTACCCACATTATGGCCTGCCAGTTTTGGCTTGTTAATCCAAGATTGTAATTCAAAACATTACTTTTCAAATTTTCTAACTTTTAATTAATTTTGCATTTTTAAATTATGTTTAATTAGTTTCACTGACATAATCGGTAAGTGTAACGAATTACGTTTCAAAGTAATTTGTCTCAACACTGCTTTCAGTGGCAGTTATAAAAACGTTAGTCAGAAACATATTTTTGTAAAAAAAAAAAAAAAAATGTCGCAAAAAAGTCCTCCTTTTAAAGCTAAGGTATTGAAAGTACAACTAAGAAAATCCCTAACTCTTCTAGTTTAAAATAACCTTTGAACTTCTTATAACTGTTGATTCTAAAAAGTTAAGAACCTCAATCACAGTTTCCGACCTACGTCAAACAAAAAAAAATTTTCTTTCAGTTACGTCTTAAGCCTGCGCTTTACGAAGTCTCACACGGCTCCTAGTTATGTGGTAAGTGGGACTGCTCGATAGCAAACAAGGCGAAGAAGGAATACCGGATCGACGGTACAGTCTAGAATGCTTCACTAAAATAGACGAGCGGCCGCCGTGAACTAGCTTTCGTTTCAGCGCTACCGCTGCCGTAGAAGCTGCCTCCGTACTTTTATTAGAAGAAGACTGCACACTTCCCTTAAGATGCTCCGATGCGGCCGACAACAATTGCTGAGCTTGTTGTTCTAGTATCTTACGCGAAGACAAGCCGATAGCATCGTCTCTCTTCTCTCGATCCATCTCGAAAGAGTCCGAAGTCGCACTACCGGCGTCCGATGTACTTACGACACCGAGTTTCTCGGCCATCGTTTGCGCATCGTAACACCTCTTAGTTCTTTGAAGAGAAACGGGAAGTTTAGTACTCGAAGTGGGTAAGCTGCGACGCTCGGCCAGTGGAACCGGCGGCGTACGAGCACGTCTCAAGTTTCTTATACTGTCGGATTCCGATTGTTCTGGCTGAGTCTGTGGGAAAACGGCACCGACGCAAGATCTCCTCTTTGGTGGAAGCGGAGGTCCACAAAGAGGAGAAACGTTCGCACATCGATCCAAAAGGCGACAATTTCCAGGCTCGTAAGAATCGTATTCGGGAGCGTGAGTCACGAGAACTCTCGGCTGCTCTCGTCGATCGTTCTCGGAGAGTAAATTTACCTCCGATTCGTCGCGAGGTCTCAACTTCTGCAACATCCTCTGTCGTAAAAGTACTTCACTTCTCGGAGGTCCAGGAGGATCCAACATAACCGTAACTACGCTTGTGTTGTCCGCACGCTTCTTACGAAGCATCCAGACGTCGAGAGCTCTGTCCACGAGCAACTTCGAAGGATTGACCCATGGTTTACACTGTTAGAAAAACAAAAACAACTTCGTGAGATATAGGTTCACTGTAGTAACAAACAGGGTTGGAAAAAATTCAGTGAAAACGATTCTTAATAAAACTACTCCTTTTGAGAACAGCCGATTCTCGAACTCTAGTTATTCTGCGTTTCTGGATAAAGAACATTAAGGAGAAAATGAAATTATTTTCGAAAATAGACCAGTAGCTCAATCATTCAATAGTATTTTTATGTTGATATCTTACAAAATAAACTTTTCATAGATAAAAAAAATTATGACTATCATTTGCTTAAAGTTGGTTTATTTTCAAACTGACATAAAAAGCTTATTTTAAAAGATATCAACCTAAAATACCTTCTAGTTTCTAAATCACACTCAAGTTTCTCTTAATTTTTCTCCTGAAAAACAGAAGTAACCAGTGTTCGCGGGGCGTTTACACTTTAGAACCACCTTAAATGAAACAAGTCATAGTTAACAAAAAAGAAAATACGTACTCCTATCTGTCTCGATTCGTCTATCAGAAAATGTCGTTCGTTCTCGTGTTCGGCAGCTTCGACAACTCTGACCGCCTCCTTATAGGAGATCATATTCCAGACGCCGTCCGTAGCCAGAACGAGACAACGATCCCGTTTCGGATCCAGAGTAACAACGTGAACGTCGGGTTCGGGCGAAACGATGAACTGGCCGTGTAAATAGTCGTAACTCCAGAGATCTCCTTCAATAAAAATAAAAAAAACGAAAATAATCAATCATACACGCAAAAGAAATAACAAAAATGAAACAAAAACAAATTATGAAAATAAAAGTGAATTAAATTATCACCACCATCACCACTGAAACAAATGAGCTAACGAGAATAACGAACCTAACGATCTAGCGACAGCCAAGAAAGGAATCTGGTCGATATGGGTGCTCCTCCTTACTGGCCCCTTGTGTCCTATTCGAGGTCGGTTCCAGACAACTCTCTGGACGCCACATTTACTAACGACGGATCCTCCAACATCTTCAATCCGTTTCCTTTCGGCCGGAGACTCGGGTTTATGGTCGCAAGTCAACGGACGAGCGCCGTAATGCTTTCCATCTACAGTCCCAAAAGAAGATAACAAAAATGGAACTTAACATCGTCCATTTTTGATTGATACCAAGCCTCAAAGGTATGAAAATTAACCTGGTTCTTTGTAGCCCAATACAATTGCTGAGTCGCCGACATGTCCAACGTACATTTTTCCTTTTCGTATAAAGATGACACTGGCTGTAGTTCCGGACGTACTCGGAAGTCCAGAAACGGTTTGTGGCCATTTGGCTACAAACAAAAGACGCATTAGAACCCAAATAGTTTAGTTTTCTCTATGAAATTAAATCATTGAAGACGCAAGTCAAATAATTAATATTTATAGCGCAGTCATTAATCTTTAAAGTTTCCACTAGATTTTTGCAAGTGCGAGCGTTTGATTGCGAATTTCACAAGTTTCCCGCAGGTATTTATTCCATTTCTGTTATTTCTTGTAGTTTGCATCAAATTTCTTGCAGATTTTTGTCAAGTTTTTGCCACTTGAACATTGATTATTCTGTCTTTAAACTGAAAAATACAGAGAAACTTGAATATATTTTAGAAAATTGAATGGGTAAGCTAATCATTCAAGGGCATTTTCATGTTGATATCTTTCAAAATAAGCTACATTTTATACGTGAATTTGAAAACAACACAACTTTAAACAAAATATATTTTGTAATTTTTGTCTATAAAAAGTTAATTTTGAAAAATATCAACACGAAAATATTTTTAAGTGATTGCGACCCTTCTATTTTCTCCTAATGTCGCTCCTGAGAACGCAAAGGCACGTGGGTTAGGAGAACGTTCCTGTTTTACGTCACGATGCATGACATCATCCTATTGGCACCTACTGTGTGCCCTCGCGTGCCCAGAAAACCGGGAGGCGTGACGATGAGTGTAAACATCACAACACATTTTTATCTGGGTCGACGCTAGATAGGCTTTTTTTATGACTCAGATATAAGTTCACAATCGCTCTATTTGTCATTGTTTCAAGCAGAAACACGAACTCAATGATGTCATGCATCCAGATAACGAGGAAGTCAAAGGTTACGCAACATTTAACAAGTTCAAGCAAATATTAAAAGCAATGTCTTCCATGCTTTAAACGTTAAAAACTACAAGTTTCCGCTTGAAAAAGCTAAATTAATACGTACACACAATGCAATTTGCATTCAACACTTGAAAACCGACCTAAAATAGCAAACAACCGTTTAAAAATGTCTTATTTCGGATTTTTAAGATGTTATTTGCGGTCACAGACCTTAAACCAAGCCGCTGAAACTCAGCTACAAAGCGGCTGATTTCTGAAACACGCCCCGATTTAACAGTTTTAACGTCATTTAAACACGCAAGCAATTGTATGACGTCACTCGTGACTTCTAATATGATTTCCGGTATCCTTACGGATGTTATTAAAACTCCGTAAACTCGTTAACCGCAAAGATAAGACATTAATAAGCCAGAAAAAAAAATAGGCTTGCTTAAAGAAATGGCGCTTAAAAAAAACATCCGCAGTTCAAACAAGTCCCTCGTCTTACTTCTCTACGCGAAGGAATAAAACGTGACGATTGACTTACAAACTTGTTTCCACATTGCCATATGCGTCGCAACGAAACCGTCTTTTATAGCTTTGAGTACTTCTTCGTCGCTGTCCGACCAGAAACTCTTTTGACTGACGATGAAGTTCATGAGATGTTCTTTAGCAAAGAGAGCCGCATCACGACCTCCATGGCCGTCGAAGATACCAAAGTAAGCGTACTCAAGATCGCGCTCGTCGTCCGTCTGCTGGTAAGCTACAGCGAACGCGTCTTCCATGTAACGACGTCCTCCTTGGTTACAATGACCGGTAACGCGAAGATTAACTCCAATGCTTGGAGCCATTATTAAAGATACCCGTTCGATCACATATAGAAAAGTTTTTATAAGGTTCTCACATCACATTCAACGTCGTCACTATACGCCATTAAAAATACACAAACATTCGCTTAAAAATCGATTTCAATTGTATCGATATAGACGTATAAAAAAAACGATAAAAATGTCATGCAGTGAACGTTCACCGATCATGTTTTGAAAACCAAAGCGCATATACAAATGTTTACGCAGGATGTCATAATATGGCGTCAACAAACCGTGCATTACTATGTAAAAATCGCCTTATTACTACAGTTCCTTCCCCGAAATACTACCTTCAGAAATGTGACGTTATGTTCCTATCGTATCAAACTCTAATAGCTGTAGCAACAATTGCGGCGGCGGTGCGCTGACCAAGGCACCAAAAAATAAATTTCACATTTTCTCATTTCTCATGAACGAAAATATTTTCACATGTGTTAAAAATAAAAATAGCCATTGAATAGATTTAAAAATTATAAGTTAATTGATAAATGTAACCTATTAAAGCAACTAAAGTAGAAAACAGTGCTAGCGCCGCTTAAAAACATTTTTAAACTGAACTCGCGGCGGCTAATTGTTTAATATCGTGATACGCAATATATCGAATTAATATTTATTGAGATATCGATACTAAAACCAGGCAAATACACACGCTCTTTGACCTTTAACACTATTGGTTGAAACAATCTCTCCAACTGTCTGATTGGTTAAATTCATATTTGTAACCGTTATGAAGATTATAAAAACATAAAAAAAAAAGAAATCCGTGACGTCATTCAACTGTAGGAACCTGGCTAAAATAGCTACACTTGATTGGCTGTTGCTATGCTCATTGCATAGCTTGTTTTGGTCGGTCGGCGTTTTAAAAAAAAACCTCCCAAAAATCAAAGTAATTTTCACGTCATCATTCTTTGCATTCTAACATTGTTAATTATGTATTCAAAAAAATAAGATTGCCGGTGAACTTTAAACCGGCACATTCCACATGGTGAGTGTGAAACAATTTTCCAATTGTTATTCAGGATCTGTCGCATAATAATATCTTGCATTCAGAAAACGAATTGAGTTTGTTGACAACCGTTTATGACGTCATTTGTGACCATGATGGCGGCCGCCATTTATTGTTTTTGCTTGTAATTGACGCAAAGGGGCGCTGATGATAAAACCGTTTCTATATATAAAAATATAAACTGCAAAAAAATAGGCAGCGTTTTGCGTGAATTTCCTGTCGTTTTCATACTAATATACGTGACAAGCGTTGAACACTTAAAAATTAACATTATTTTTACAAAAAAAAAATTTTGGTTCCATGTTAGACCATTATCCTCTAAACGTGTCCCTTTAGAAGTTTTAACCCGCTTTTCGGGTGAATTTTTTAAGTTGTCATTGTTAATGACAAATAGGTCATTAAAATAAATGTCAACTGTCTCTTACACAAACAATGGGTTACAAGGGTTTTATTTTAATAATATTGCGAAACACTCAAAATTCCGATGTTATGTATATTTAATGAATGAGGCGGAAATACGAATTGCTTTAATAGTTTGCTAATATTGTCGCTAGATGGCGGTAGGTTTCCAATTTAGCTTACAGAATACACTTGCCTCTTCGTAAGATGAAGTTTGTGACGTCAGAAGGGAATGATCAAAAAAAAAAAATATAGGCTTGTGTCGTTTTGTTTGATTAAAAGGACTAAGGAGTAATAACAAAATAGTGCCAAACGTTTTGTGTTAAACTGTTGAAAACGTTTGCTATCATCCATTTTCTTTCAGACACAATCCTAAATTTTATGTCAACACCCGCTGACGTCAGACGCTTTCATTTTACGGGTTAGGCATTTGTAGATCTGTTTATTGTTTTGTTGATTGACAGTAAAAATACACGATTTCAGTGATTGAATACTTAAGTTTGACCAAAGAGCTTCTAAAAACCTCTTTGGTTTGACTAGTGGGAAGAAAATAGTTTAAAACTAGTTATTAATGATGTCATATTTTACTAATAAATGGTGAAGACACCATTTTTAGAAACATATTTTTCAATATCAATACAACTTCAATAGTTTTACTTAATTTCGACACTTGTTTCTTATTATTGGTTACTTATAACTATAAGTTATAACGCGATGTAAATTTTAATTAGATCCAAAATTATAGATGTAAATGACATTTGATTTAGATTATTTATTTTTATTTAATTATTTTAAATCGCAATTTAAATATATACAATAAAACATAAAAATAAAGTGAATTAAATCACATTTTATAATTTTTTTTAGACTTTTTTCTTTTTTAAATTGTAATTTTATAAAATTTTAAATAAAAAAATTCTGTTTTAAATAAAAAAAATCTGATTTAAATAAAAAAAATTCTGATTTAAATAAAAAAAATTCTGATTTAAATAAAAAAAATTCTGATTTAAATAAAAAAAATTCTAATTTAAACAAAAAAAATTCTGATTTAAATAAAAAATTCTAATTTTAATAAAAAAAATTCTGTTTTAAATAAAAAAAAATCTGTTTTAAATAAAAAAAATTCTGATTTCACTCCCAATTATGGCATATATTTTTGTGTTTCATACGAAACAATATATTATAGAAGGTTATTTTAATCGTTATTAACGTTTTCAACTCCACCCTGTATTACTAAATTAGTAACATTTTTATGTTGCTCATTGTCAAGGTTGAAAATTTTCTATATATATTTTTATTTCTATGTTAATTATATGTGAAGATAGATAACTTCCGCGTTGAGAGCAACATCTATCAGTCTGTCTCCTAGTTTTCTATTGCCCTCAGGGATTGGTTGCTTCTTACGTAACAATGGCGTAATCTACAATTGGCGCACATGTTTTCAGAAAAATGGGAAGAAAAAAACGTTAATCGTGTCGCATTTATAGTTTTCATCTCTTTGATTCCAAACTAAAAGGACATCGTTGCGAAAATGACTATAAATACGGCATTTACTCATTTTGTTGTGTTGATGCACGGACATGTGGCCCAATTGGTCATAGATACATGTATAAAACAAGAGGTGTGAACTAATATGGCGTTCTATTTAATTAGAATCAAATGATAAAGATGCCATATTGGTTATACCTACCTGTAGCTAAATACAGTTTCAAAATAGACGTCATGCCGCAATATATTTTTATAATAATCATCATCTCCACTGGAGCGTTTATTTCATTTTCGAACAAATGTTTTGAGTGTGACCCACATGAGACCTTGATAGTAGCTGATAGCTATTTTAATAATAACACCTATAATCACCTAACAACAATTTACTTTATATTTTCAAATTAAAGGTGAGTCATTTACTACGACAATGTTTCGTAACACCAAGGCTTACTAGGATAGAATATACAGTAGTAGGGCCTGGTACACACGATCAATTATAAAATTGAGGATCCTGGCTTTTCAAAAAACAAAACTAGGAAACGAGGTATAACCTAACTAACCTAAACTTCAGGCATGACTAGTTCGAGTGTGGCGTATAGACAGATAACCCTGGATGAGTGAGAAAATAAAAATAAGTGCAAATCATGTTTCCAAACATGGGAACAAATTAGTTACTAAGGAGAAAACAATCTCAACTCACATATAATTTCAAAATAAAACCTAAGATTATACTTTGAATGGTTTTAAATACTATGGTGATTTTGAGACGATCCAGAATTTGATCGTGTGTATCCAGCCTTACCTTAATTATATTCTTGTGACAGGACATCCCAATTTTGATGCCAAGTGCCGAATTTTTATATTGAACTGCTTCAAAAGGCAGTGTAGAGAAAAGTCGCCATACTTGTTTACCCCTTCTCAGTCAAATTTTGTGTTTTTCATCACGGTTTACAATGCTACACAATCTGTGCTTCAAATCTGAACGTTTCGTTATGCGGGCTTTCCCATTATGCACGAGCAAGTGTTTTTAAAGAGAGAGAGACGTTGCTCTTTTACTATTTGTTAATAATTAAAATGGTATTGGACATTCTCATCTACATTATGATCTCATGGTAAATAACATCTGATAACTCTTCTTAAAAGAAACTGAATGAAAACGTTATTACCACGTATATCAATATGAAGGACACTTATAGTTACACAAGCTATGCAAAACAGGACACAAAATGGACACCAACGACCAATATAGTAGTGGCATGTAAGATACATACGTGGTAGTCAGCTCTTCGCTTTTTTTTTTGTGATGTAACAGAGAGCGAACGGTGCAGCAAAGATTACTTATCCGAACGCTCTGCTCTCGTTCCGCTTCTGTGTCCCCGTTTGCCGGTTGATCGCGCTCCACGAGCTCTCGGTGTCATTCGGGGCCGGTTTCTGTTTAGGTGAAGTGCGTTTAATTCCATTATAAATATAAATAAGGATACCGAAACGACATCGGTTTTTTTAATTTTAAAAGTACCGTATGCGTACGAAAAAACGTAAAAATCATCGGTCTTTCGACTGTCGCGATTAGTGTTTAATATTTTAACTTGTTTTTATCTTTTTTTTAACGTGTTGATTAAGTTTTTAATCATCATGAAAGGTGAGTCTCTTGAGACACGTTTTAATTAGGATAGGGAAAAATTAGGGAATACGGTTCCTAATCGACTAACAACACTGTTTTTAAATAGCATTTTATTAACTTTTATTAAAAGTTGTTTCGTTTATATTGTAAGTTTGTAACAATCGTTTCTTTTCATTCATTTAAATACGTATTATTATTATATCTTAACAAGGAATTGTGGTTGTGTGTTGTGTTTCTTTTCTTTTCTTTTATTTTTGTCTTTTCTTTCAATTGTTTACTTTGTTTTGTCGCCATTTTGTCTGTTCCAAAAATAAGAATAAATAAACACACACAAAAAAAGATACTTACTACCACCTCCTCATCCTCCTTTCTCTCTCTCACCCTAGTCAAGGCTAAATGGGTGGGTCCTCCTCAATCTCCCTGTGTCCTTTTTCTAAAAAAAAAATCAACCAAATCCACCCCCCACGCGAAAAAATCAACAAAAGTAAAAAAAAAAAAAGACTGATGAGTGCAATGGGAGGGGCAACTGTCACTCATTATTATGCACGGTTACGCAACAGACAATTAGAAAACGGGATGAACAGAAGTTGGCTCTACCCTTTTTATGACGAAACCAACTTCTAATTGGTTGGTTATGTAGTCTGACGTCACATGCTCTGCCCTTTTCAACGTCGAACCAATTAGAAGTTGCCGTTCGTCATAAAAAGAGCGGAGTCAACTTCTGTTCATCCCGTTTTCTAATTGCCGGTGGTTACGCATGCATATACATGTAATTATGGAGGGTTTAAGTGTGCTATAGGATGACAGACGTTTAAAGTCAGCACAAGAAATTCGTTTGCCCCGTCTTTTTATGAGCGTTAGACCAAATATCAACCAATTAGAAATTGAAAAGGGCGGAGCATATGATATCAGACCAAATAACTAATTTGAAATTGCCGTTCCTCCAAAAAGGGCGGGGCAAACAATGGATTTGTGTTGAGCACACCTGCCTGTGCTAGGATGACAGGTGTTTGGATTCAGTGCAAGAAATACGTTTGCCCCGCCCTTTTATGAGCGTTAGACCAAATATCAACCAATTAGAAATTGAAAAGGGCGGAGCATATGATATCAGACCAAATAACTAATTAGAAGTTGCCGTTCCTCCAAAAAGGGCGGGGCAAACGAATTTCTTGCGCGGAATCCAAACGCCTGTGCTAGGATGAATCCAGGCAGAGTGCTGGTGAGCTCAATTGAGCTTTCTAGCCTCGTATTCTTAATTGCTAACGTCAAAGGTCCCATCCCTCCCCCATATACGATGGGATCAGGTCACAGTTCAGATCCGTTCCTTTTTTTTTTAGCTATTGGCAAACGGATCAGATCTGACTGATCTGATTACGTTTTTTCGCCTATTTTGTTTCAGTTATCAACCTAGTCCTTGTTGAGAACTGTACAAGTAAAGCGAATAAGCGTGTTCTCTCCCTCTCAGATCTGATGGACCTGGACTGCTTGTTGTCAGTCCGGATCCGTCACTCCAGATTTCATCATGAATCGGTGCATTTAAAATACGGTTCATTTGACAGTCCAGTTATTATCATCATCTTGTGTAAAATTAATGAACTTGCAGCACTTATTATGGTTTCAAGAAATAACGGTTCCGGTTCATATATGTGTATAATTTGCGTGTGACGTCATGCCAAGACATATACTGGAAAATTGATGACGATCATAAAAGGGCGGAGCCAATTCTGAGGCTGTCTACAGATACCTGTCCTATCATTTGCCTATTTGAGAGTTTGCCAATATATTGAGTTTTGTAGCATTAAATGGATTGATTTACAAAGGCAGTTAGAAATCGGTCAGAACTTCAGTTGGCTCCGCCCTTGTTATGACGACCGGCAACTTCTAATTGGTTTGTTGTATGGTTCGACGTTGAAAAGGGCGGAGCATGTGACGTCAGACTACATAACCAACCAATTAGAAGTTGCCAGTCGTCATATCAAGGGCGGAGCCAACAGAAGTTTTGACCTATTTCTAACTGCCTGTGTCTGTGTGAGACCAGCCTCGATTAACGATTAATTCTGGCTGATCGGTCGAGTTAAGATTGAAGAGCAAGAAGAAGAAAAATGGATTGAATTAAAAACCGCCACACATGATCAATTTTTGGATTGACAAGCCGGAATTGATCGTCTGAGGCCAGCATTGTTGTATAATGGATTGGCTCACGAGCCACACGTAAAGAAAGAACACCTTTTACAAGGGCGGAGCCAACTGAAGTTCTGACCGATTTCTAACTGCCTGTTTGATTTACTGTGTAGATAGTTAATTATGAGAAAGCAATCTTTATGCTGCTTTTGGACTTTGTTATCCCTCTGCCATAGGCCATTCGAGCTGTTCTAGTTTCGAAAACATTTTCAATTGCATGTCGCTTCTGAAATGCAGAATAAACTGTTAAATTTTTTCACTTGTTTCGTTTAACTTTGCAATACATTAATTAAGAAATCCAGAATGGACAAGCCAGAATTGATCGTCTGTACCCAGTTTTAGATCAGTCATCCAAACAAGGACAGCCCTTAGTATTTAACACTAGTGGGGTAACCCGTCATAAATGACGGGAGCAAAATTCACAGGCAATTGTGCGCATGCGCGTCGTTTTTTCCTTTTTTTACTCCTTTCATTTCAATTTCAGTCACCCCTCCCACTTTTCTCTCTCTCCCCCCTTCTACACTTTCCAAAGGAAGAGTTCAACATATAGTTGACCTTGAGAGAAAAAAAAAAAAAAACGGTTCATTTATTCAAATTTATATAAATTCCAACGTGCTTCAATGGGTTTTTTTACTCCACACACACACACACATACATACATAGACCTGGGATATTATATATATAATTATTATCGTTATAATGTCATATTTTATTATTTGTAAGTTTATTTTGAAAGATATCAATCAACATGAAAAAATAACCTTAAGTGATTGTGGCGCTACCCCTTCTAGTTTCCTAAAACAAGTTTCTAGTTTTTTTCTCTCTTAAATTTTGCTGTTCTGAAGGACAAAATAATGAAAGAGTTAAAAAAAAATCAGCTGTTTATAAACCCATCTTAAACTGCTAAATTTGGTAAGCATCACTTAATATATAATAAATAATCAATATTTATTTCTATTGATTACTCTTATAATAAGTGATGCTTATCAGTTTAATAAGCTTTTTTTTTTGCCAAACTAATGGGCCCGCGCTGTCTGACTAGTGCCTAAACGCGAGGGCTAAACAGAACAGAAAACAGGCAATTGGAAATCGGGACAAACAGAAATTGGCTCCGCCCTTTTTATGACGACCGGCAACTTCTAAATTGGTTGGTTATGTAGTCTGACGTCACATGCTTTCCGCCCTTTTCAACGTCGAACCACACACACACAACAAACTAATTAGAAGTTGCCGGTCGTCATAAAAAGGGCGGAGCTAACTGAAGTTCATCCCGTTTTCTAATTGCCTGTGAACAGAAACCAAACGAGAGCTAACTCCCGGAAGAAGTTTAGCTCTTGTTTTTTTGTTTTTTTAAATAATGATGTTTTTAGCCGTTTTGATCATTCATACGAAACACATTTTTCCAAAACGAAGAAAGTTTTAAGAGCCGCCGCCGCCGTAATTAGTGTGGGAGTTGGTTGAATTTTGTTTCTCTCTTCAGAAAAACAGAAAGAAAAACAAAAGTTGACCAAATAAACAAGGGGAGGAGGAGGGGGGAAGTGTGTGTGTGTGTGTGGGGGGGGGTGTTTTCTGTTTCTCTCTTTTGCTTTAAATCTTTGAAGTTGGAAATTTCTTTTAATTAGTTTATTCGAAAGGAAATTATTTATTTTTCATATTATTATTTATTATGGGATGGTTTCTCTCTTCGTTTCCCTCAAGTGAGTGTGTGGGTGGAATAATAATTATTTAAAAAAAAGATGAAATAAGACAAAATTAAAGGGAGTCTCTCTCTCTCTTTCCTTCTCTATCTCTTTCTTTCCTTCTCTCTCTCTCTCTTTCTTTCTCGCTTTCCTTTTCTTTCTCTCTTTCCTTCTCTCTTTCTCTCTCTCTCTCTCTCTGTTTCTTTCCTTCTCTCTCTCTCTCCTCTCTTTCTTTCCTTCTCTCTTTCTCTCTCCTCTCTTTCTTTCCTTCTCTCTTTCTCTCTCCTCTCTCTCTTTCTTTCCTTCTCTCTCTCTCTTTCTCTCTCCTCTCTTTCTTTCCTTCTCTCTTGCTTATTTTTTTTAGTTGTTGTTTTTGTTTACACTTGTGTGAACAGGAAAATAATAATAATAATAATAATGCATTTGTAATTGCAAATTTTTCGTTACGCCTTTGAAGAATTGAGCGTGGGGGGAGAGAAGGAGGTGAAGAATTAATGGGTGGGTCAACTCATAGCAGTGGATTTCTATGAAAATCATCAATGACTTTAAAGCGGCGATCACACTGGCTATTTTTCTCGCAAGACGTTACGGTAAACCTGTCAGGTATGCCTGCTCAGGCCTTTCGCCGAGGCAGGTCGACCAGACGACAGTAGTGGATCGTGCACACGCTCCGATAAAACTGAACCCCATTCTTAATTCAGTCTGCTGACCATCGTCTGCGACGACGATGACGGCTCCTGAACTGACGCCAGACTCGTCGCTACACGCTCCGATCAACCTACACAGGCGTGCTTGTGCAGGTTTACCGGAACGTGTTAGGGCAGCCTTAAGACGGTGTTGCAAGAAACCACTTTAAAGCACAGGCATTTAGAAATCGGGAAGAACATAAGTTGGCTCCGCCCTTTTTATGACGACCGGCAACTTCTAATTGGTTGGTTATGTAGTCTGACGTCACATGCTCCGCCCTTTTCAACGTCGAACCACAGAACACACCAATTAGAAGTTGTCGGTCGTCATAAAAAGGGCGGAGCCAACTTATGTTCTTCCCGATTTCTAAATGCCTGTGCTTTAAAGCAGCGTTCACACTGGCAATATTTAAAGCAAGATTCACTGTAATCTAGCATTGAATTGATTGCAATTACCAATGTGATTAATACTCTTGCAAGACTTTAAAAGTGGTTTATTGCACATCCGTCTTACAGAATACGTTTGATCTTCGTTTTTTTTTTTTTTTTTTGCAAGAAACTTAAGATTCAAAGCAATATTTGACTTATTTCTTGCAAGAAAAAGTCAGTTTGAACACCGTTTAAAATCTTATAAGGGATTTTTTTTAAGGACATTTAAAAGACAAAATTTTTAAGTTAACTTCTTGACTTTTTTTTTTCCTTGGAAATTCCATATTTTTTTGGTATTCCTAATGATGTGTTCATTAAATAAGACACATAAAAGCAGGATATAAACTAGAAAAAAACAGTAAAAACCGTGTTGAAAAACGCATACAATAAAGTAAAATACACAGTATGTGGTTCAAAGTTCTTGGTATTGGATTTTTTTTCCCTTTCCATTTATAAGGTGAAAGATTAACGGAGGTCAAGGAGAAGCCGTCGTCTAGACGAAACTCCGACCGAAATGAAGAAGAGCACAAACAGCGGCAGACCGCGTACTAGACCGAACGCTACCTCTACTACGACCACAACACAAACGACGACCACAACTACTACCACACCGACTGCGACGAGATCAAGACCGGCCGGTGGAATCTCTTCCATTCCGACGCCGACAGCTACTCGAACTATCATTGGTGGAGCGAGACCAAGAGCCATTCCAAATCGGATTCCGGCGACGGGAGCGACGGCCTCTTCGAGCGTTCGAAAGAACACCGAGAAACCGATCGGGTTAGAAACAAGAGTTTCGGAACGCTGATGAAAACGACCCGAGAGAGAGAAAGAGAACTAACATCTTTTTTCTGTCTTTGGCAGTTCTTGTTCAGCTGCAACCAAAAGCGATCATTTCCCATCGAGGATCCCCGGAACGTCCGTCAAGAGGAAGTTATCGATCGCGACGCGATCGAAAACGGTGAATTCCGGAGGGATTACGTCCAAACGAGAGAAAACGGATCCGGAACGAGTTTGTAATCTGATTGCCGGACGAACTTCAAAGTAAAGAAGAGAATCTGGAAAGAAAATTGATCGGATTCTTGTTGAATCTTATGGGAGCTTTCTTTTTTTCCTTGTTTTCGGTCACAACAGAAAGGTCGGAAGAGCGAATCCGATCAAGATGAGTTTTGCTGGAATGAAAGACAATGTCGAATCGGAAAACGGCGCCAATTTGAGTCGACTCGAAAAAGAGAAGTCGGAACTCGAACGAAGGATGTCGGAGTTGGTTCACAACGCCGAGACGAAGAAAGTCGAAGTGATGACTCTCAAGATGGAGGTTGGAAAACTAAAGGTAATTATTTGACTTACCTCGTTTTCCTTTAACTCTACGATGTGTTATTTTTTATAGATTATGTACATTTATAAGTGGAACTTGAATTTTAATTACAGAAAATGTAATTTTCTTCTCGATTTGGGGGTCGGAACCCGTGTTCGGAGAGAGTTCAAGTTGAAATTGAAGAGCCAAATTTCACTCTTGAATTTTGAGCTTTAGCATATGAAATCTCTGAATTAGGAGTTCCAAACACTATTCGAGAGGGTCCTTGATTAAAAACGAATGATGGAATCCTTTTTATCGATAACTTTCTCTACGGGGTACCGTTAATACGTTCAATTATGGATTGTCAATCTTGGCATTTTCAAAGCGCAAAAATGGATCGTGTACGGTGTTGGATTTTGTTGATTCAGTTTTTTTTTTTTTGAATTGGCTTTTCATCTTCGTTCGAACTTTCTGCTCCGTCAGATGTTCGCTTCAGTTTTGAAGGCGTGGTCAATTTTTGTGAGGGGCGGGATCAAAATAAGAGGCGGCGGTGTCAAACGTATAATTTAAAAAATTACAGAAGCAATGAATTAAAATGAGAGAGAAAATAAAAAAAAAAAAACAATTCTTCTCAACGTACAAATTCAAAAGGAAAATGAGCAGGAATGGATTGTGATCGTGTTTGTGTCGAATTTTAGAAAGACAATCTTGAATTAACAAGCCAAAACTGACCAGCCCTAATTGAACGTGTATGGGGTACACCCACCTAACGGGGTTTCTCAACTTGGATGTTGAAACCATCTTACTCCTCCTCCTCCTCCTCGTCGTCGAGAGAGAGAGAGAGAGAATTTGCCCGTTTGATGCTTGCGAAATTTCATTGTCGAAATCCAAAGATATAAAACAAAGCGATTTGTAATAAATTCCTATTTTAATGAATGAACTTTTTTTATTTTAATCACTTTTTTTTTTTTTAACAAAAAGTGATAAAAATCAAAAGGAATTTGATTTCGTTTAGATGTTTATTTAATTTGTTTACTAAATCATTTGATAAAAATGCTTTCAACACCTTCATTCCGATTCAGGAACAACAGAAGTCGAGAAGCGAAACCGTTCTCTTGGAGATCGAGACACTCCATGCCGAAAACCGCCTTCTTAGAGACCGTCTCGAGGAACTCGGATTTCCGCTCGATCACAGCGCTCTCTCAGATACCGAAAAGGAGTTGCTTTTGTCAAAAAAGTGCAACTCGGCTCCTCCTTCCATATCTGGAGCGCAGTCTATGGTGAGTCCAACAAATAAAATACTTTGGAGTTTTTTTTTTTATTCGAATTAAAAGACGGCGTCTTTTGTCGAAAGGGCTTAACGATGGCGTCATACAGAGGAGGAGACGCGATGGAGGCCGAGTCAGACGGAGGAGGAGAGTACGCTTCGATGGAACGAGCGATGTCCGAACGAGGATCACTCGAGTGGGACAACAAGAGTAGCAGTAGCGTTAGCGAAGTTTCGGTCGCTTGTCTGCAAGACCGCATTATGCAAATGGAAGAAACTCATTACAGGTTCGATAATATATTTAACGAAAAACATCGTGACGTCGTGTCCTCAATTCTCGTTCTAATCTCGCCCTATAGTACGAGCGAAGAACTTCAGGCTACTCTTCAGGAACTGAGTGACCTGCAGGACCAACTTACAGAACTGCAAAACGACAACGAACGGCTTTCGGACGAGAAGGCGATGTTTCTAGAGTCGTTATGTTCCAAAGTACAGCAGTTAGAAGAATGCCGAGGGCAAGTGGACAGTCTGAGGCAACTCCTCTTGCAACAACACGGCGAAGGAAAACTTCCTCAGCTCGGAGCTTCCGACAGAGAGAAGAAACTCCTCGAACTGTTGAAAGTTAGCCGTCACTCGTTGATATTCTGTCGACACTTCTCAAAGTCCGTCATCTAACGATTCTCCTTTTTATCGTAGTGTGCCCAAGAAGAGAAAGAGGTTCTCCTGCAAAAGATCGAAGATGTAAAACGTGATTTGGGTCAAGGAAAGGAGGAAGTGGCCGAGGCGCAGTTACGAGCGGCTAACGCGGTGGAACGCACGAAGTTGCTCGAATCGATGGTTGAAAGCACGAATACGGACAAGAGGCTCCTCGACAGACAGTTTGCGGAGTGTAGAGAACAACTCTCGAACGAAGGCATCGAGGCTAATCGCATCCGAATGCTTCTCGATACAGAAAGAGCTAAGGTATACGATTGATCGGGACCACACAAAAATCGATTCTATGATCAATCGAATCAGAATCGAACATCTCCGTAGTAAGCAATTCTTTGTTCGACGGTAATTTTAACGTCGTTTTCTCACCCGGCTAAAGGTTTTAGAGCTACAACAGACGAGACTGGTTCAAGACAAGTCCGAATTGGATGAGCTTTTGGACGAAGCTCGGAAAGAGAAGGATCGCTTAGAAGGTCGAACGACCGAACTTCAGGAACAATTGGCTTTGAGCCAGTGCGAAGCGACGCGTCTCAAAGAGCAACTGAGCGTTCAACAGGAGGATGCGATGGTGGCAAAAAATAACGCCAAGAAACAGATGAGCGACCTACAGTACAAACTACAGCAGGTGACGGCATCGAAAGACGAGATGCACACTCAGGTCATCGACCTACGAGAAGTGGTTCACGAGTTGGAACGAAAGTGTCAGAGGCACTTGGAAGACAAGAGGGAACTGAGGGTGACGATCGGTGAACTGCAGAAACAGTTGAACGAATCGACGGGAAGAGCCGAAATGGTTCAGAGGCAGCTGGAGGAACATTGTCAGAAACACGAGAAAGAGGTGAAAAAAAAAGAGATCTCGGAAGAAACTTCCATTTCATCAGCAAGCCATTTGCAAAATATACAAATGAAAAAGAAAGAAATCGAGTAGAATCTCTGGTTATTTTGTGTGCTTGTGAAAGTTTTAAGAAACTAGAAAAAGTAAATTGAATCATTTACAATGTTTAAAGGCGCGTTTAGACCAAAGCTCTGCGAGCCGTTCTAAAATGGAAACAGACCTCGGTTCAGACGAGAGCTCGCGAACAGTTCTAGAGCTATTTCGAACAGGTACAAAGTTCGCTCTCGAGGCAGTACATCAAAGGGTTCGTTATCGAACATCTGCCGAACAGAAAACCCAGTCTAGACTTGAGTGAGCTCGTCTCGCCAGTTGATAATTATTACAGCTTCATCGTTTGATGACATCTTTAATAAAACACGGCCGCTTGACGTGCTAACAAACAACATCTCGAGAGCTGTCCGTCATGCGAACGTGCTACTTTTTCTAATATTTCCTGAGCGGTTTGTGAACGTCTGAATTTTGTCTAAACGCGCCTTTTATGAGCAACTGATTGGAAAACTTTGGTTATTCGTTATTTCAGAACATCAACACAAAAGATAAATGGAAAAATGTGTTAGAAAGTAGAAAGGTAGCTGAATCAATTGTATTTTCATGTTGATATCTTTCAAAATAAACTTTTTATAGACAAAACTTAAAAAAATATTGTCTATTTAAAGTGAAGTCAGTTTTAAACTGGCATAAAAAAGTTTATTTTGAAATATATATCAAACATGAAAATACAATTGATTCAGCTACCTTTCTACTTTCTAAAACACTTTCAAGTTTGTCTTCATCTTGTTTATCTGAAAAGACAGAATAAACAGTGTTTACACTTTAAAACCAGCTCAAGAAGAAAAGTGTTTCAGAAACTAGAAGAGTAAATAAATCACTTCAGTTGATTTTCATATCATATTAATATATTTTAAAATAAACTTTTTTCAGTTTGGACCAAAACTTGTGAAGAATCTACCGAAATAGATATTTCACCTCTTGGTAGATTTTTCACAAGAAACAAAAAAAGCTTATTTTAAACGATATAAACATGAAAATCTTACGTGGTTCAGAGTTACTCTTCTAGTTTCTAAAACACTTTCAATTTCTTTAATGGCTGCATTGGAAATGCAGAATAATTAAAAGGCTGCTAAGTCCCATTGTTCTCATTCTTTTGCACATTTTGTAAAAAATAGTAACTTAAAAAACAAATAAACTGAATAGTATTTTAGAAACTAGAAGAGTAAACAAATCGCTTCAAGGGATTTTTACGGTGTTATCTTTTAAAGTTAACTTTTTACGTCGATTTTGAAATTCTACCTTTTTATTTTTCACTTCAAATTTGGACCAAAACTTGTCAACAACAAAAAAAAAGATTTCTAGTTTCTAAGACACTTTCAAGTGTTTCTTACGATTCTTTTCGAAACGCAGGCAGAATAAAGAGAATTCTAGTTACTTGTTTAGATTTTCAAATAAACTCGTGCCAAACTGTGCTTCGTGTGTTACAGACCGAAGAATGGAAACAGTTTCAGAACGATCTCCTGATGACCGTCCGGGTCGCAAACGACTTCAAGACAGAAGCTCAGCAGGACGTCGAGAAGCTTGTCGTCGAGGTTCACCGCTTATCGGACCACATTCAGAGCCTAGAAGCGGAAAACGAGAGACTGAAGGCGATGAAGACGACAACGTCGCCTACGTTTCACCGTAAACCGTTACAAAGCGGTCCCACAACGTTCTCCGACTGTAACGTTCTCATGAGCAGCGTAGAACAACAGATCGTGTCGTTACGTCAGGGAAGACCACCGCGTCCCGACACGAGACAATCCGTCAAGAGTCTCATCGAGTCCATCGAGAACGCTTCTTCCCAACAGACCAAAGAATCGATCTCACCGACTGGAACCGTCTCACCCACGGGTTCGTTCTCGCTGCAAATTGGAACGAAAATGCTGATGGTCACTTATTTGCTTTGATGGTTTTTTTTAGTAGTTCCTACGTCTCCCAACCGAACGTCTTCGTCTGGAAACAGTGGTCAGTCTCCGGAAAAGCCTATTTTGGCTCCGATTTTGAAACGACACGATGCTGATCTGTACATTAAAGTGAGAGGCTACTTCTCAACGTTGATTTTATTAGCACATTTCTAAGCAAATTGCATCGCTTAAAACGATTGCCGGATGAGGAGGCTACAAACTTTTAAGATTACTTTCTTTCCGTTTAGCCTCCAACCTGTCCCGTCTCGATCGACGGATCCTCGTCCATCTTGAGAGATCAGAAGAACCAAGCCAATTCGAGTGCAATGCAGTCGTCGTCCGTGCGCCTTTCAAACGGAAACAAGACTTCCTCTGCAACGGACCGGAACAACGTTTTGTCTCCTCCTTCTTCTTGCCGAGGAGAGTCGGACGTGCCTAATTTGAAACCGGCCGCCGTCGTATCACCGACTCCGGTCTCCATTCTTACGAATAAGGTGGATTCGGTGAGGAGGACCAGCTACGGGTTAGTTAGCTCGGTTTTAAAATAACGATCGTCATTCTAACTCTCAATCGTTATTGGGATCTTCCGTGTGTCTAGCGATTCGAACAATGACAAAAAGGATCCTTTAGCGATGTTGGCGAGAGGCGGTGGATCGAGACGAAACGCTCTCTTGAAGTGGTGCCAGAATAAGACGATCGGCTACAGTGGAATCGACATCACCAACTTCAGCAGCAGTTGGAACGACGGTCTCGCTTTCTGTGCGCTGCTGCACACGTATTTGCCGGATCTTATTCCGTACGAGACGTTGGACAACAAGGACAAAGTATTAACGACTTCTATTCCTTAACGTCCACTTAAATTCGAATCTTTCCGGTGTAAAATGAAGAGAAACTTGAATGTGTTTTTAGAAACTAGAAGGATCCCGTCAATCGCTTAAGAGCACATTTTCATGTCGATATCTTTCAAAATAAACTTTTTATGCGAGTTTGACAGACGAATTTTTTTTTTACATTTTTGTCTATAAAAAGTTTATTTTGAAAAGTATCAACGTGAAAATACTATTAAGTGATCTAGTTTCTAAAACACTTTCTAGTTTCTCTTCATTTTGCTCGTTAAGAGTTTGAAAATCATCTTAAGTGATTTATTTACACTTCTAGTTTTTTAAAATACTTTAGATTTTTCTTAAGATGGTTTTTGAACAGCTGGTTTATTCTGTCTTTCAGGAGCAAAAATTAAGAAAAACTAGAAAGTGTTTTAGAAACTAGAAGGGTAGCTCCAATCACTTAAGGGTATTTTCATGCTGATATCTTTCAAAATAAACTTTTTATCTCAGTTTGAAAATGACCCAACTTTAAACTGAAGACATTTTTTTTTAATTTGAAAATACCCCTTAAGTGATCGAGCTGCTACCCTTCTAGTTTCTAAAACACATTTTAGTTTAGTAGTTTGTCTTCATTTTTACACCATTAAAAAATAATCAGAATTTGAGAGACATTTAGACTTTAAAACCACCTTAAGTGATTGAGCTGCCCTTCTAGTTTCTAAAACACATTCAAGTTTATTTCCGATATATATCGAGTTTGACATGTAATCTTTAAAATATCCGATATTTTAAATTTTATATAGAAATATCGATTCATTCAGAAATTTTGGCGACCCTTCTGCTTATAAAACGCCTTAAGCCTCGTTTTCATGGCGATAGTTTTCATTCATGAGAGTAGCTGTCAACAAAGTTGCGATAGTTCACTCTCACGATAGCAACTGTCTACATGTCGTGAAGTAATCGTGATAGTTGTCTGTCACATGTGACAGTGTGACGTCTAACTTCACAGATATCATTGAGTCAACAACAGTGTTGCCTCTCTCTCTCCCTCCACAAGCCAAATTTCCCTACAAAGTGGATATTTTTCCCTACAAGCTCAATTACTATTGCGACAGTACTATCAACCAACTAAGTCAAACGAGATAGTTGTGATAGTACTATTGCGACAGTGTGATAGTGACTATCACGTGGTATTCACAATGATAGTTCTCGCGATAGTTGCTGCTCTCATGACAGCAACTATCGTGACAACAACTAGCATCGTGAAAACGAGGCTTACAAATAATGCAAGAGTCTCGGTTACGCCTGCGCGCTCTCTCACCCGTGTAAACGTCTTTTCTGCTTTTAAATCTCTTTCTTTTCGTATTTTTTCAGCGTCGTAACTTCACCATGGCTTTTCACGCGGCCGAATCCGTTGGAATTCCAACTCTATTGGTCAGACTTTGTCGTTTTTGAACTTTTGTTTCGTTAAAAGAGACTAAAACCGCACAGACAATCGCGTTAACCTTATTATATATTCATTCTTAGAACACGAGCGACATGATCTCCATGGAAAGACCCGACTGGCAATCCATCATGGCTTACGTCACATCCATCTACAAGCATTTTGAGACGTGATTTTGTAGCTCGAAATCACTGGAGACACTAGATCTAACGAAGTCTCTCGCACGAAAGAGATGGAGAATCATCCTCCCCCCTCCTCCTCGGACGAAGATTCGTCAACCAACTAGTCTTATTATTATTATTATTAATTCATTTGTCGTTTACCCTGGTTAGAGAGTTTGTGTTCAGCGAAACAGGAAAGTGCCTTCGAGAAGAAATAAGATTCGTAGAAAAAAAAACATAAAAACGACAAAACTTTTTCTCTTCTTCTTCTTCTGTGTTTTATATTACTTGGATCTCTTTTTCTTATTGGACCATTTCGTCATCGTGATCGAAAGTAGCTTTAAAAAAAACAAAAAAACTTTTAAATAACACATAACGAAGATTTTAAGATTTTTTTCCTCTCGAGGGTCGGATTCGTTATTATTTCATTCGTTTTTTTTTTTAAAAAAAGAAAATTATCTCAGTATTAAAATAAAAATCGTATTTAAGGCAAAACCCGAACGAGAAAATAAAAAAGTTGATTTCTCATTTTAGAAAGTCTTTTTCTAGTTTTTATCTTCATATTGTTTTCAAAATGTCCGTCATCTGCTGGTCAGTTACAAGTGATTCTTCGCTTTTGTTCATCGCTTCCGAGAGACGGATCGCCAATAAATGTTTACACTGAATAGACGAGAAACGGTCGTTAACGGAGGAGCGCTACGACTTTTTTGAGTTTTCAAACACATTTTGTTGTTACCATTGTTTGTTCGCCTCTTCGTAAAACTTTAACGATTGTTGTTTCGGAAAGAGAGAGAGAAAAAAAAATAGTGGAATTTGAAAGATTAGGACTTAAGGTGGCTTTATAGAAATTTATTTTGCTTTTGTCTCCTCCAGACGGCGCCACTGCGGTGGCTAACACTATGCTCCATAGACGTTTTTTTTTATTAAAATTTGGGTGTAAAAATGTCAAGAAAACGGTTTTTTTTTTAGGAACAACATTATGAAAAAATTCAAATTGTTTTCAAAACTAGAATGGTAAAAGATTATGTTAGAAGTTATTTCGCGGCAATATCTTAAAAAATAAACAATTTTATAGTTCAGTTTGAAAATGACTCGTTTTTTTTTTAGGTTTTTCCATCGACATTTCATGAAAAAATATTTTCGTCTTTTTTTCAAACTTGTCATAAAAAGTTTATTTTGAAAGATATCATCATCGAAAATACTTTTAGTATTATCACCAACTATTCCAGTTTCTAAAACACTTTGTATTTTTTTTCGTAATGTTTCTCCTGAAAAAACGTTCGCTTGAAAAATATAAATTATCTCAAAACCGCGAGTTTGGGGCGAAGAGACCTCCTCCTCTATAGAACACAATTGCCACTGCAGTGGCGCCATCTGGAAGGACAAAAACAAAATAAATATCTATAAAATCACCTTCAGTGGTGCACAGTTTTGAAACCAACTTTAAACATGTTTTATAACCAGCTGATATTTGAGTTATGGTTATTCAGCATTTCAAAAGAGTAACCACTAATGAGAAATTTGAAAGTGTGTTAAAAACTAGAAGGGTAGCTTAATGACTTAATAGTAGGATTGGGCCATTCGAATCCTGCAAATCTTGAAAAATATTCGAGATTCGAAAACTCGAATCTTCGCGTTTTTTTCGTCTTTCGAATCTTTCGAATTCTAACCTTAAAAAAAAACTTAAAAACTTTGTTAAAATTAGTTTTAACTCCATTGACGTCCAATAGAAGCGTTCACTAACAAAAAAACCGGCGATTGTTGCAATTTCGGTGGTTATCCGGGTCACCAATATCATCACCTTGTGGCAACCCTGGGTGCCACTTGTTTTTTTATTATTAGTAATTTAATATTACTATTTCCTTTATTTGTATTTTCTTAATGAATAATATAGGATTCTTATATGAAGGATTCGAGAGATTCGAGAAACTTTTAGGATTCGGATTCGAGAAACTTTTAGGATTCGGATTCGAGAAACTTTTAGGATTCGGATTCGAGAAGCTTTTAGGATTCGGATTCGAGAACCTTTTAGGATTCGGATTCGAGAAACTTTTAGGATTCGGATTCGAGAAACTTTTAGGATTCGGATTCGAGAAGCTTTTAGGATTCGGATTCGAGAACCTTTTAGGATTCGGATTCGAGAACCTTTTAGGATTCGGATTCGAGAAACTTTTAGGATTCGGATTCGAGAAACTTTTAGGATTCGGATTCGAGAAACTTTTAGGATTCGGATTCGAGAAACTTTTAGGATTCGGATTCGAGAAACTTTTAGGGTTCGGATTCGAGAAACTTTTAGGGTTCGGATTCGAGAAACTTTTAGGATTCGGATTCGAGAAACTTTTAGGATTCGGATTCGAGAAACGTTTAGGATTCGGATTCGAGAACCTTTTAGGATTCGGATTCGAGAAACTTTTAGGATTCGGATTCGAGAAACTTTTAGAATTCGGATTCGAGAAACTTTTAGGATTCGGATTCGAGAAACTTTTAGGATTCGGATTCGAGAAACTTTTAGGATTCGGATTCGGATTCGAGAAACTTTTAGGATTCGGATTCGAGAAACTTTTAGGATTCGGATTCGAGAAACTTTTAGGATTCGGATTCGAGAAGCTTTTAGGATTCGGATTCGAGAACCTTTTAGGATTCGGATTCGAGAAACTTTTAGGATTCGGATTCGAGAAACTTTTAGGATTCGGATTCGAGAAGCTTTTAGGATTCGGATTCGAGAACCTTTTAGGATTCGGATTCGAGAAACTTTTAGGATTCGGATTCGAGAAACTTTTAGGATTCGGATTCGAGAAACTTTTAGGATTCGGATTCGAGAAACTTTTAGGATTCGGATTCGAGAAACTTTTAGGGTTCGGATTCGAGAAACTTTTAGGGTTCGGATTCGAGAAACTTTTAGGATTCGGATTCGAGAAACTTTTAGGATTCGGATTCGAGAAACGTTTAGGATTCGGATTCGAGAACCTTTTAGGATTCGGATTCGAGAAACTTTTAGGATTCGGATTCGAGAAACTTTTAGAATTCGGATTCGAGAAACTTTTAGGATTCGGATTCGAGAAACTTTTAGGATTCGGATTCGAGAAACTTTTAGGATTCGGATTCGGATTCGAGAAACTTTTAGGATTCGGATTCGAGAAACTTTTAGGATTCGGATTCGAGAAACTTTTAGGATTCGGATTCGGATTCGAGAAACTTTTAGGATTCGGATTCGAGAAACTTTTAGGATTCGGATTCGAGAACCTTTTAGGATTCGGATTCGAGAAACTTTTAGGATTCGGATTCGGATTCGAGAAACTTTTAGGATTCGGATTCGAGAAACTTTTAGGATTCGGATTCGAGAAACTTTTAGGATTCGGATTCGAGAAACTTTTAGGGTTCGGATTCGAGAAACTTTTAGGGTTCGGATTCGAGAAACTTTTAGGATTCGGATTCGAGAAACTTTTAGGATTCGGATTCGAGAAACGTTTAGGATTCGGATTCGAGAACCTTTTAGGATTCGGATTCGAGAAACTTTTAGGATTCGGATTCGAGAAACTTTTAGAATTCGGATTCGAGAAACTTTTAGGATTCGGATTCGAGAAGCTTTTAGGATTCGGATTCGAGAACCTTTTAGGATTCGGATTCGAGAAACTTTTAGGATTCGGATTCGAGAAACTTTTAGGATTCGGATTCGAGAAGCTTTTAGGATTCGGATTCGAGAACCTTTTAGGATTCGGATTCGAGAAACTTTTAGGATTCGGATTCGGATTCGAGAAACTTTTAGGATTCGGATTCGAGAAACTTTTAGGATTCGGATTCGAGAAACTTTTAGGATTCGGATTCGAGAAACTTTTAGGATTCGGATTCGAGAAACTTTTAGGATTCGGATTCGAGAAACGTTTAGGATTCGGATTCGAGAACCTTTTAGGATTCGGATTCGAGAAACTTTTAGGATTCGGATTCGAGAAACTTTTAGAATTCGGATTCGAGAAACTTTTAGGATTCGGATTCGAGAAACTTTTAGGATTCGGATTCGAGAAAATTTAGGATTCGTCCCACCTCTAGTTAATAGTATTTTTCGTGTTGGTATCTTTCAAAATAAACTTTTTTTTTTACAGACAAAAAAAATTAAAAGATTATCTTCTGTTCAAAGTTGGATCATTTTCAAAGTACCGTAAAAAAGTTTATTTTGAAAAATACCCTTAAAGTGATTGAGCTACCCTTCTAGTTTTTAAGACACTTTCAATTCATTGTTGGTGTTGCTCCTGAAAAGTGGAATAAAGTTGAAAATTTAAAAGGGTTTTTGCGAGATTAACCTGAGTAATGAAACGAGCGACACTCGCAGTGTTTTCCCATTCCCAGGCAAGTGTACGTGTTCTTCGTTGATCCCGTGACGCGAAACACAATCCGTCCACTCGGCGATCGAGTACGGGTTACTCCGTGACGGTCAACGATGTCCAGTGCCAGTATAAGGGTTGATTGGAATACACTATGCAGCCTTTTAGCATTCATTGAAATAATAAAAGGTGTTCTTTTCTTTACGTGCGGCTCGCAAGCCAATCCATAATATATTACAATGCTGGCCTCAAACGATCAATTCCGGCTTGTCAATCCAAAAATTGATCATGTGTAGCGGATTTTAATTCAATCCATTTTTTTCTTTCTTCTTGCGCTTCAATTTTAACTCGAACGATCAGCCAGAATTAATCGTTAATCGAGGTTGGTCTCACACAGACCACTTTGTGGCGCCACAAAAAGTGGTCGTCTTTATCAGACTACTCATCACATAGGTGTTCCTATGCAACCGGTAACAAAGAGTGGTCGACCTCTGCCACAGGTAGCAACCACCGGATTTTTTCTTCCAGGCGGTGATCACTTGTTACTCTCAATGGCGCGACAGTGGCAAAAAGTGGTCGAGCTTTACCACAGGTGGCGACCACTGGTCTTTTTTTTTATCTTGGTAGTGATCAAAGTCATACCAGTGGTCCGCACCGACGACAGGCCATAGTTTTAAATGGCTGTCTTGACACAAATCATACGATCGAGCCACTTTGTGGCGACACTGAGTGATCTTCGTAAAGCAGGTCAAAGTTCGGCTACAAAAGAGAGAGAGGAGGGTGGTTTGGGATGGTAACACATACGTACGCGTTCAAAATATTCTCATTGACTGAAATGTAAAACACGTGACAATTACTAAACAGAAATGATTGACAGCTCGGTAGCTCCTCCCCCCCCCCCCTTGAACACGCTTAATTATGAAACACGTGGTTATAAAAGCGAAACTTACGTTTCTTTTCTGCTTCGTAAATTCGTCTGACGTCCTCAAACAATTCTTCTTCGACGGACTCCATCTGAAATCACTGACGGATGGCTCGGATTCGCCGAAGACTGCAAACATATACTCGGAAATAACTCGCACATTCACGGCATTTACAACGAAAAAAAACCACCCCGCTATTGACACAATGCACATGTAACTGTCACCAAATACATTACGTAATTACTGCAGTTGCTATTGCGCAACTTCCGGAGGGGGGGTGGGCAATAGTGACGTCACACGTATAAATTGAGAAGATGAAAAGGAGGAGGAGCTGTCATTTTATTACGTCGCTAGATCGTCTTTGTGATTGGCTGTCTAGCAAAATCTAAAGTCGGATTCATATTGTGACGTAAATGCCACAGATTTCTTTCTAAAAATGTTCTGTGATTTGTTGTCTCGCTGATGGCCGCAGTTTGCAACTTTTGGCGCTAAATTTAAATGAAATAAAGAGGCTACATCGCAAAATTACTTCGAAAAATCTCCGCAAGGAGCGCTAGCATCGTTTTTCTATTGAGTCCATAGACCCCATATGTTAAAGAAAGAAAGGTTATTTTTTAAAATACACAGTTGCGGCGGCAATATGTTTATTTTTCATATTTAAAGTTGTCAAATTTTGATGGTTCAAAGTGCAATGTGCACATATATGCTGATCTAGTGATAGAGCGTTGCAGTTATATTTTTTAAAAACTATTTTAAAATGGCGAATTTTTAACTCTTTATGTTAAACTCCATTGAGTACGCGCTTATAAGCAAAACAAATCCATTAAAATGTTCGTAAAATACGTAAAAAATAATTTTAAAAAACCAGAAAAAAATCACCACATCCTCCAATGTGTTGGCTTCACTGTGGTTTAATTGTGGTTTTTTTAAAAATTATTTTTACATATTTTGACGAGCATTTTAATAGATGTTTTTTCTTATTTGGGCTTACTCAATGGAATTTAACATATGAGTTAGACATTCGCCATTTTGAAATACTTTTTAAAAAATAGGAGCACACTTGCCAATTTTTTGTGATTATATCACTAAATGAACATATATTTAAAATGCATATTACACTTTGAAAAATTAAAATCGGACAACTTTAAATATGAAAAATAAACATTTTGCCGCCGCGACTGTGTGTGTATTTTAAAAATTAACGTTTTTTTCTTTAACATTGGGTCTACGGGCTCAATAGAAAAAACGATGCTAGCGCTCTTTGCAGAAATTTTTGGAATTAATTTTGCGATGTAGCCTCTTATTGGCACTGCTAACTTTTTTTAAAAATAATTTGATTTTTATTTCAATTAAACAAATAACTAATAATTTTAAAAATTATCAAAATATAATTAAATAAATAAATTTGTCATATAAAAAAGATCCAAAGTTTTTTTTTAAATGAATTTTAATTTAGACTGAAGTATCCATTTGCAAAATATGCAAATTAGCCACAAAAAAAAAGAATAAATTCTATTTCTATTTTAATTTGCATTTCTGAAGCTATATTAAGAAACTTCAAGTGTTTTAATGGCCTTTTGACGTGAAGTAACTCCTAAATAATATTCTAAAAATAAATCCAAATAAAGTCCTATTTCAATAAGAAAACTTGACACTCCAAATTCAACTTGTACGCTCTAAGCAGGGTTCCAACATTGGGCAACAACAGGGTTCCAACAAACTACAATCATTTTTTAATAATAAAAAAAGCTGGTTAGAGCCTATATGTCCGGATACTATGAGTTGTTAACTAGAAAGTTCTACATGCATTTAGAAATCGGGACGAACTTCAGTTGGCTCCGCCCTTTTTATGACGACCGGCAACTTCTAATTGGTTGGTTATGTAGGCTGACGTCACATGTTCCGCCCCTTTTCAACGTCGAACCACACAACAAACCAATTAGAAGTTGCCGGTCGTCATAGAAAGGGCGGAGCCAACTGAAGTTCGTCCCGATTTCTAAATGCCTGTCAAAGTTCTAGCCTTAGAAACGAGATTGTTACTTCACAATTGGCCCGACTTGAGCCACAGATTGAGAAACATATTTGCATCAAAATTATTCGAACCCTATGGTAATGACTAATGAGACTTCTGGTTCAATCAGAAACAGGTAGTTAGAAATAGGTGAAAACTTCATTTGGCTCCGCCCTTGTTATGACGACTGGCAACTTCTAATTGGCTGGTTATGTAGTCTAACGTTGAAAAGGGCGGAGCATGTGACGTCAGACTATACATAACCAACCAATTAGAAGTTGCCAGTCGTCATAACAAAGGCGGAGCCAACTGAAGTTTTCACCTAATTCTAACTGCCTGTCAATCAGAATGTTTTAGTTGAAATTTCTTTTCTTGAATTTGGACCTAAATCTGGACCCATATGTGATTCATATATATATATGAATTAATATTCAATCCCACATATTGTTCTCTTAAACCTTGATGCTTATTGTTGACTAATAAAACTAAAAGCCATATATTCTGCTTCTTAAGTGGATTAACTACTCTTAATAACAAGGACAAAATGAGGTCGTGTTACGACCTTTTATCCTAGTTTCGTAAAAAAAAAAAACTCTTCACGATATTTCCTTTTTTTCCCCCTCCATCACTTTGTGCAACACGGATTCTATTTCTCATCACTCGATTCACTTGTCAGATTTAAGCTAAAAGAAGCTGGTTGCATATTTTTTTTTTATCTTACAGAAGAAGAAGAAGAAGCAGAAAATCAATAATGTCCAGCCAATTTGACAGTTTGGAACGATGTCTCGAAGATAACATTCCCGAAGAAGAACTACGAGAAGTTAAACGGATTCTCTACGGAAAAGAATTACAGTAAAAATAATGAGAGAAAGACGAATTTTATAGAATATATTTTTTTTGTTGGCCACACGTTCAAAATCCATATAGACTATAGCTCGGCCACGTATGATAAAAACCAGTTATGTCAGTCATTAATATACCACCTTTTTTTTTTTTAAAATGATTTTGTTTAAAGGAAACTAGAAATTCCAGTTGCGGCTCAGTCGATCGCCGACGAAAAAGACTTCGAGATTCAAGGATATAGTTTTACGGCCGAACACGAAACGTTGCGGCCACCTCGAATCGTACGAGTCGGCCTCGTTCAGAATAAGATTGTGTTGCCGACCACCGATTGTCTCAATGCTCAGAGATCGGCTTTACATTATCGTATTGCGGACATCATCTCTGCTGCGGCTGCGGCCAACGTCAACATCTTGTGTCTACAGGAGACGTGGCGTGAGTTCCGATTTGGTCTCCGGTTAAAGGCTATATAGAGAGCTGAGAGCTCTCTCTGAAGGCTCCTTTCGAGCCAAACACGGCTTTGTATTAATTGAAGCACGTAATTTAACCAAAATCCACACAAATAATGAGTATTTTTGATTTTTTTTCATGTTAGAACCCTGTTGAGAGGGTTCAAATTGAATTTCAAGTGAATTTGGGCTTATTTTCAATTATTACTTTCGAATGTATACAAGTTAGGCTACTATTAAAAAATAACGCAAATAAGTTACTTTATATACAGTTACAAAGTGCAAAACCAGTCACTTTTGAAAAGTAACTGTTCTATGTTTTTTAATAGTTACTTTTACTTTTAGATGAACACATTTTATAAATTTTTATAAAGAACTGTTTTCATAATTAAAGTAAAAGTAACTGTGTTAAAAACCATATAACAGTTACTTTTTTATACAGTTACTTTCATATGAACTAATTTTCTAAAGAACTGTTTTCATAAAGTAAAAGTAACTGTATTTAAAACACAGAACAGTTACTTTTTAATAGAGTTACTTTTACTTTTAGATGAACAACTTTTATAAAGAACTGTTTTCATAAAGCAAAAGTAACTCTGTTAAAAACCACATAACAGTTACTTTTTAATACAGTTACTTTAAGATGAACAAATTTTTATAAAGAACTGTTTTCATAAAGTAAAAGTAACTGTATTAAAAACAAAGATCAGTTATTTTTTTATACAGTTACTTTTATATGAACTAATTTTCTAAAGAACTGTTTTCATAAAGTAAAAGTAACTGTATTAAAAACACAGAACAGTTACTTTTTAATACAGTTACTTTTACTTTTAGATGCACAAATTTTATAAAGTAAAGTTTTCATAAAGTAACTTTTAATATCGCAATCAAAACTTGTCGAAAATTTTGTTGCAGAAAAAATTACGGGAATCTTCAGTTAACCTTTCAAAAGTAACTGCACTATGTCTTTTTTGCAGTTACTTTTAATGTTAATCATTAGCTAGTTTTATATAAAATTTCTTCCTGAAAGTAACTTTTAATATCAAAAGTTTTGTCACCAAAGTAATTGCACAAATTTCTTCAGTTAATTTTCATAAGTAACTGTGGCTTGCGTTACAGTTACTTTAACACTATAAACCACGATTAAATTAAAAAAAAAAATTTTTTCTATAAACTAACTTTTTATGTCAAAAGTTTTGTTGGAGAAGTAATTGCCCCAAAATGCAGTTACTTTTCAAAAGTAACTGTGTTTTATAAGTTACAATTACTCTAAAGTTAAACCCTAGGTAACTTTTTAAAAGAAATTTCTTCCATAAAGTTACTTTTAACATTACAACAAAACTAGGTTTTGTACGATTCTTCAGTTAGTTTTCAAAAGTAACTGTGGCGTACGTTACAGTTACTTTAAAGCTATATATTAAATTTTCAAAGAAATTTCTTCCATAAAGTAACTAACTAACTAACTTTTAATATTACAACAAAACTTGTGATAAATTTTGTTGCAAGAGCAATTTTACGAATCTTCAGTTAACTATTATTTTTTAAAAAGTAACTGTAGCTTATATTACAGTTACTTAAAGCTAAACCATGATTGTCACCTTTGACGCCAGTTAGTAATTATTTCGACCAAATGCGACCGTGAATTCAAACAAAAGTGGAGAGAAAAAAACTGAAAAAACCCTCAACAATTTCTGTATTTTTTTTCTTCCAGACATGCCGTTTGCTTTCTGTACTCGAGAAAAGTTGCCATGGTGTCAGTTTGCCGAAACAATCAAAGAAGGGCCATCGGTCCGCTTCTGTCAAGAGGTTACGACATCTTCCGATCGAATCCTCCTCTTTTTTTTTAAAAAAAAAAAAGAATGCTTCAATGATAGTTTTTTTTGCTTTTTCGAGTGTAGTTAGCCAAACATTACAACATGGTCATCATTTCTCCGATACTTGAGCGTGACGAGACTCACGGTGATGTCCTCTGGAACACGGCAGGTTAGATAAAAAAAAAACAAGATCGAGAGAAATAATACGAAATTTTCTTCTTCTTCGTAAAAACAAATAGTTGTCATTTCCAACTCTGGTAAGATCATGGGAATCAGCCGCAAGAATCACATTCCGAGAGTCGGAGACTTCAACGAGGTTTTGAAATCCTTCCTTCGATATTTTGTGTTCCGTGAATTCTTTTTACGATAAAGTTCCTCTAATATCGAATTATTGCCGTTCTTTTTTTTTTCTTCCTCAGTCCACTTATTACAACGAAGGAAACACTGGACACCGTGTCTTTCAAACACAATGGGGTAAAAAAGGCCGTATAGTTACGAGAAAACAACTTCGAGAGTTTGTTTTTTTGTGAATTTTGCTCAATTTCGAGATGGAAAAAAAAGACTTCAAAACTCGGCACTTGAACTCTTTTTTTTTTGAGCAAGGTTCCGTCACTGAGAAACCTTAAAATTAGGCTACTTAATAAAACAAGAGTTTATCTACTGAGAGTTTAAATTTAAGTTGAAGTGTCCACTTGTCTTCTTGAATTTTTCCGATCATATCACTTGAACCCTCAAAGCAGGGTTACAACATTGAAAACGCTGTTCAAGGTGACTCGATAAAACAGAATTATTTTATCTATGTTGGAACCCATACTCAGAGAGTTCCAATTCAAGTTGAAGCGTCAAGTGTTCTTGAATTTTCGAGCCATAGCACTTAAATGTCAACTTGAACCCTCCGAGCAGGGTTCCATCACAGAAAACTCTGCTCAAAATTACTCAATGAAACTGTTTATCTATGCCGGAACCTTGCTCCGAGGGTTGAAGACCAAAAGTTGAACTTCAAGTGTCAAGTTTTCTTTTTAACTGTGAACCATCAACTTGAACCCTCCGAGCAGGGTTCCATATATCACATAGAAACCCTCAACTCGAGGTTATACTCATTAAAACAAAAATTTTTCTATGTTGAAACCCTGTTGTGAGTGTACAAGACTTGAGTTGAACTTCAAGTGCCAAGATTTCTGATTGAATTTAGGTCATGACACTTGGACGTCAACTTTGAAACCTTCCGAGTTGGCTTCCATCATAAAAAAAATACGTTCAAGGGGTTCTCAGTATACGTTTTTTTTTTCTTCTATATCAGAACCCTGTGTAGGAGAGTTCAAGTTGAAATTTTAAATAAAATGTTTTCTTCTTGAATTTCGGTTTTAGTTTCTTAGAAACATATTATTTTAGAAGAAATTTAAAGTGTACTTGAAAGTTGACGAGCAAAAAAAAAAATTACGGGCCTTCATTTTATAACGATATATCGTTCAAAATAAACTATCACAATTTGAAGACCATTTTCGTTTTATAATGTTTTGGTTGTCAATTTCTCATAAAAAAAACCATTGAATTTTTCACATTTTTTTTTCCTTCAAACTGCAATAAATAGCTTATTTTGAAAGATACAGTTAGAAATATGCTATCAATAATTTTCCTTTTCTAGTCTTTAAAAAATAAGTACTTGAAGGTTTATAGCAAAATTCACAAACTCAAAATACCAGCTACACATTTCATCGTACCCAAGAGTTAAAACACGATTTTGACGTCAACTTTAGGTAAAATCTCCGTTGCCATCTGTTACGAACGTCACCATCCTCAGAGTTGGATGACTTACGGACTCAACGGTGCCGAGATTGTGTTCAATCCGTCGGCGACCGTCGGAGGACTGAGGTAATACCCTAATTTATACGATCAAACGAAAAATATATGAACAATAACAGAGGCTTCGCATATTAAAACAGCGAACCGTTGTGGGGTATCGAGGCTAGGAACGCTGCCATCGCAAACAGTTACTTCACCTGTGCCATCAACAGAGTCGGAACCGTACGTTACTTTTTCTCTCTCGTTAAACGAGAACGGTTTCTTATCGTAAAATCCCTTCCCCTCTTAGTTAGTTGTTTAAATTTTATTATATTTTTTTAAGGAACATTTTCCGAATGAATTCACTTCCGGAGATGGTCAAGCAGGTAATTATGGACATTGACGGTTATTTTTTTTGTTTGCGTTTTTTTTTTTTAGTTTAAAATCGAGAAAATCAACTCAATGCCTGTGTTTTTTTTTGGATTTGTAGCTCACAATGACCTGGGACACTTTTACGGTAAAATACTACTGCGTTGAGTTGTTTTTGACTCTGAATGAATCGTCGAACTGTTTCCTTCTCACATGGGGCCGTGAATTTTCAGGCAAACTGCATGGTTGTGTTTGACCACTGAAACAGCTGATAAAAATAAAAAAAAAACAAGCCAAACACTTGATTGATCATCAAACTTTGATCGAACAGCTGATGGATGATCAAATTCAAGTGAAAAACTTAATTGACCACTTGAATTTTGATTAGAAAACTGTTTTCTAAGTGTGCTTGCTCTAAACATCAGCAGTTGTGGTTTGACCAGTGTTCAATATGTCATCCTTTTTGACCGCGAACTGAGCGTTCAATGATCAGTAAAGGCTTGTGTTTCGTAATATAGCGGTGCCGTAAAAATACGGTAAATGACGACACAAAAAACCGTTTTCATAAACGTAAATGAATGGGGTTTTCTCGAGAACCGTAAGCAACACAGCTCTCGAGAAAACCACATTCATTTACATCCACGAACACGGTTTTTCGTGACGTCATTTACCGTATTTTTACGGCACTGCTATATTACAGTACCGCTATTTTAGAAAACCCAGGCTTAAGGCCTGGCCCATTTGCATAAAGATTTTATATAAAAAAAATCATCCATTCAATTTTTGAAAATCGCAAATTTTGATTGCAAATAACAAACTTATATGAATTTTCTGTTACATGCAATCGTAACGGACAGGATCGAGCTACGTTGCAGCTCCCGATGGCTCGCGAACACCGGTACGAGATCCATTACAACAATTCGCCTTTCGAAAATGTCTCTAACTAACTAACTTCGGTTATATTTTTTCTTCTTCAGGGTTTATCGCGTACAAGAGACGGTCTTCTCATTTCTGAAATGGATCTGAATCTTTGCAGACAGATAAAAGACCACTGGGGATTCAGAGTAATTAAGACGGATCGTACGATTGGCTCACTCGGTTTTAAAGAAGTTTTCTTTTACATTATATCTGTTTACACAGATGACTCAACGTTTGGACATGTACGCAGATGCGATCAATAAAACTCTCGATCCAGACTATCAGCCACCGGTTCTCGGAGAACCTTCGGACTAAAAATCGTGATGGGCTCGCTTTAACCAAAAAAAGAAAAAAAAAACCGCTTTCAGTCCGCTTTCTTAGCTTCTTCTTTATACACGTTTAGAAGCAACAATATTTAAAAAAAAAACAGGAATAAATATTAAGTTGGTTTATGGTACTTACCTTTTGTCGTCGTTCTCGTATCTCGTACACAGATTTCTCCAAGTTTCGAATTGCCCGATCTTACGGTGTCCACACGGTAAACGCGAAGTCGCCCTCCGTCTGGTCGTACCGTTAAGACACTGTAATTGCGAACGGATCTCGAACTTATCGACGGTTAGTTTTGCAAACACCTAAGTTACGAACGATTCGAATTACTTTTGCAAGATATACGGCCGGCGGCCATATTCTAAAACGTTGCTTTACGACAAAGCACTATAAGCTTAAACAAATTTAAATTTAAAAAACTTGTCTCTCTTCGTGTTTTAAGCTTTGACTTTTATTTTAAGCAACGTTTTAGAGTCTTAGACTATACAGTGAGTTACTTTTACTTTCAAAAAGGAAATTAAAAATCTGTAAAATATTCAATGAATATAGCTGATTTTTGAACTGTTTGGTTATTTTGCGTTTCAGAAGAGCAACACTAAGGACAAATTGAAAATATGCGTTAGAAACTAGAATGGTACCCGGTAGCTGAATCACTTAGAGCGACCACAGATAGTCGGTGACGGACTAAATTGTAGTAGGATCCGCGCACACAACCAACAGATGTCTGAGGCCGACAACGCAAGCGCGAGACGACCGTCAGTTTGTCGGTGGTTGTGCTTGTGCGTGGATGCGCCTACCATCATGCACGCGAGCACCGTCCAGAAACTTACGTAAAAAACTGTAAACCGCCCGACTAATTAGTAGCTCACGTGCGCGTCCACGGCCGAGTACAAAATCTTCGACAATCGGGTCGGTGGGAAAAATGAAACATGTCTCATCTTTTTTTGTTGGCTCGTCTATTTAGTCGGCCATGTGCGTTGCCTTCGAAGAAGCCATGCCGTTCATTCTGACCAACTAAACGTCTGCCACCGATTGTCTGTCATCTGCGGTCAAAATAAAAACTTTTCAATGCGCAACATAGATATTTCGAGCATATTCTTCATTTTTTTTTCTTTCCATTTTTTCGATGTTAAGATTTTTCGATTTTCTCGAGTACAATATTTTTTATAAAAATATCGCACGATATTTAAAAAAATATAGAAATATCGCTATATCGAAAATTTTGCGAGCCCTACTTTTCATACAGAAAAATTTTAAAAAAATGTCCGCTTAAAGTTTGGATCATTTTCAAACTTATATTTGTATCCACTTGTTGTGGTTTAGCGTATCGTATCACCGTTGCGTATCGTACCCGTATCATTCACTGATACGGATACGGTGTACACGCTACTCGATGTTTCTCGTATCGTCAATGCGTTGCGTTTCAAAATGCACGATACGAGATTGCAGACGTCCCCGTTTCATCTAGTTTCATTTCAACTGCCGAAATGACGTCGAGTTCCCAAACGCGAATGAACAAATATTGTGCAACGGAGTGACCTGAGCGCGCTGCGCTCGTCCCAACTTACTCCACCGCGTATATCGTATCGTTTCTTTGATGTGACGGGAAAACAACCTACAAATGACCGATCGGGTTCGTTGCGTTTCTTTGTATCATATTTTGATACGAAACGATACTACCGCTAGCTGTATCCATTGATACGCATCGGGGATACGATACGCAGAAATGCAACAAGTGGATACCTGGCTTTAAATGATCGAGCTACCTTTCTAGTTTCTAAAACACATTCAAGTTTCTCTTAATTTTACTTTTAAAAAGCAGAATAACCGCAAAGATAATTATAAAACCAGCTTAAAGTAAAATAAAAACATGAAAAGTTTTTTTAAAAAAATTAATATACACTTAATTACCATAATTAACCAACATGTTTTAATTACTTTTTAACAATCACATCATATTTTTTAAATAAAGAAAAATCAAATATTTTTTTCTAAGACAATTTGAAATTTTTTTTTATCATTTTAAAGTTCACCATTGAAGTTCAACTTGAACAGAGTTACAACATAAGAGTGGAAAAAAAACCCCGTTCGATGGTACTTTATATAAAAAAGGGGTTTCGTTAAGGTGGAACTCTGTTCAGAGGGTTCAAGTTGTAGAATCATGTACAAGATTCCATCTTGAATTTGGTCGTTATGCCCGATTCACATCAAGCTGACAAAACAACAAACAAAACAGAAACTCAATTAGTGTTTCGAGACAAATTGGTGACAATTCTAAAACATTTCATGCAACTTTTGTGTTTTGTTTTGTCAGCAATTTCTCAAACTATTTTCATGTCTTGCCACAAGTCGGTAAACATAAAAAAGTTTTAATTTTGTCTCTGTATATTATGCAACATTTTTGTCAAATCTTGTCTGTGCAACTGTGGACCCAGTTAGTATTAAAACAACAACAGAACAGTTGTTTAGTAAAACAGTTATAGAAACCGTAAACAGTTATAGAAACAAAAACAAAACCCAATTTGTTTGTGTTGTGTCACAAATTTGTTGTGGTTTTGTCTTCTTGAGTATACTGCTGACAGTTGTTTCAGATTTGGTTTGTTTTCAAACTCTGCTTTTTCTGTCATTTTTGTTGTGTTTTTGTCTCGAACTCCGTGTTGCGTTTTTTTTTCGGCTTAATGTAAATCGGGCCTTCAGAATCATTTCAAGAGAATTTTAAATCTTTGCCCAATTTTTTTTTCTGTTTATTTAAATGCACTGCATTTAATGTATACATTTTCATAATTAATATCAATTAATTAGAGTGCCTGCTTTTAATAGTTTCTTTTTTGGGATGGGCCATTCGAATCTTCGAATCCTCGAATCCCGCGCGAATCTTGAAAAATATTCGAGATTCGAAAACTGGAATCTTCGCGCTTTTTTTTCGTCTTTCGAATCTTTCGAATCCTAACCTTTAAAAAAATCTGCTAAAAACTTTGATAAAATTAGTTTTAACTCCATTGACGTCCAATAGAAGCGTTCACTAACAAAAAAAAACCCGGCCATTGTTGCAACCCCGGATCTTACCAATATTACCACACTTGTTTTTTTATTATTAATAATTTAATATTTAATATTATTTCATTTATTTGTATTTTTCTTAATGAATAATATAGGATTCTTATATTGAAGGATTCGAGAATCTTTTAGGATTCGGATTCGAGAAAAGTTAGGATTCGTCCCCACCTCTAGTATTTTTAAATTAAAAAAATGTATATGTTTTTTTTAAAAATAAAATTAAATAAAATAAGATAAGATAATAAGAATTGTTTTTAATCAATTTTTTTTAACTAACCCTTCTCAACCGGAAACAAAACTTACAGTGTTGCAAACGTTATAAACATACACTATGAGACGCGGTCTGCAGACACACCGTCTCTCACAGATAAAGTCTGTCAACTGTGTCAAACCAACGTAATACAATTGAAGTTAATTAACTTTAAATGTATTTAAGCTCAAATGTATGCTCAAATGGTATAAAACACATCGACATAACTGACACCATAATAACACATTCTGTACTAAAAAAATATGATTTGACAGCGTAACATATGGCCTACTGGCTAGAACAACTATTTGTACAAGAAGTTCAAGAACTATTGCTAATTGCTATAACAATTATAGACTAGAGAGAGAGAGAGAGAGATCACTTCAATTAAAAGTGAAATTTTCAACTAGGGTGGCCGATTTTTTTTATTTAAATCAAATAAATCGTTTTTTGTTATTTAAATCAGATTTTTTTGATTTTTTTTTTTCCATTTATATGAAATATTAAATTTTTTTATGATGATGTTTGCAAAAATGAGTAATAACAACATTGTTAATTGTTAAGTTGTTAGTAAAATTAATTGCAAAATAATAAAAAAAATGTTAAGAAACATTCAAATTTGAAAATAATAAGTTTCAAGCACTTTTAATTTAACATTCTGAACTTATAAACACGAGCTTTGCAGCCTTTTCAGTTCCCAAAGCAAATCAGTGCCTCAGAGGTAAACTGTGTTAAGTCACTTTTTTTTAAAAAAAAAAAACACAATTTTACATCTTATGAAGATGTAAAATTGTGTGTTTTTTTTTTTAAAAAAACACGAATTTTACATCTTATGAAGATGTAAAATTCGTGTTTTTAAACAGCTTGTCAAGTTCTATCAGCAGTAAACAGTGTTAAGTCCACAGTTTTACACATTGGCTACTTGATGGTGATATACCATGTTACGTCCTATTCCTTCAATGAAGAACAAAACTATTTAAATGACTCCACTGTAAAATTTACTTTTGGTGACGTTAACACAGTTTACCTCGGAGGCTCTTAAATAGATTACTATTACTATTTATATCTATGTGTCCCTTTTTAATGATTTCCACCAGTCAATTGGGGATACTTCCTCAAGCATACGTTCTTATTATCTTCATAAAAAAATACCACCGGACTTTATTTTATAAACATCGAGAAAAATGCTGCGAACCGTTTTATTTTTATTGTAAAATTTAAATGTGAATTTTTTTTTTAAAAAAAAATCATTTGCTTTAAATTATGATTTAAATCACTGCCACCCTGTTTTCAACTAAATCTTTTGAAAAGTTTTAACAATAATTTTTGGTAATTATATCGATAAAAACTTTGTTTGGCATCAAAGAAATAAAATTAAAACACAGTTGAAACCGTATTTCAAAGAATTTTTATGCTGTTTAAAAAAAAAATATATATTTCGTATAAAACGGTTTCCACTGTTATTTTACTGTATTTAAGTAGATAATGTTTAATGTGTGACAAGAATCACAAACAAAACGAAAAATCGACAAATTCAAAAGTATATTATTGTTTATAGCACAGTTGCCGCACTCTTTAATTTGTAACTTATGACGTCATAAGGGTTTCGTCTCATAGAAACGAGATTTTAAGCAAAACTTCTCAACCGTTTGATAATAATCTCGGGTACTTTTGTTATTATTATTACCTACTTTTTTCTAATCAGAGACCAAATAACGCAAGTCAAACTTTTACAGGCAATTAGAAATCGGGACAAACAGAAGTTGGCTCCGCCCTTGTTTATGATTTTGGTTTGTTGTGACGTCAGACTACATAAAGAGTTGCCGGTCGTCATAAAAAGGGCGGAGCCAACTTCTGTTCGTCCCGATTTCTAATTGCCTGTAAACTTTTTGGCCAACCCTTTTGACGTCACAATCTTCCATAATACTAGAGACTGTCTACAAAATAGACAAAGAATTTCTGGAGAAAATTTTATATGAAACATTTTTTTCTTGCAAAAAGTTTGTCTAAAAATTCTCTGACTATTTTGTTAGAAACTAGAAAAGGTTCAAAATGAATGCTTTTTTTTTTCATAATTATGAGTAAAAAGAGCAATCACAATTATACCTTTTAGAAAATAAAAAAGACTGGTTAAAGGCTAGCAATCTTTAGTTGACAGATGGCAAGTGACTAGAAAACACCAGCCTCTAACAACGAATTTTCTTTCGAAAAAGCAAAATTGTGGTTGGGTGAGATTTACGAGTAAATTTGCCATTCATTTGATATTTTTCTCGTTCAAAGATTTTCGTCGTTTTTGCACCTGAAAGACAGAATAATCAGAGTTCGAGAGTCGTTTACACTTTAAAACCATCTCGAGACTCCACGAACCGCTTCGGGAACTGTTCGAGAGCTTCTCGCGAGCATAACACGTCTACAAAAAAAAAGGAGCGCGTTCGCGTTCGCATATGGCGAACAGCTGTCGAGAGTTTAATTGTTTGTTAGTTCGTCAAGAGTTCGCGTTTTAATCAACTGGCGAGACGAGCTCGCGCACGTCTAGAGCACGTTCTCTATTCAGCAGATGTTCGAGCTGAACGAACCTTTTGATGTACCGCGTCGAGAGCGAACTTTGTACCGGTTTGCGAACAGCTCTAAGAACTGTTCGCGAGCTTCCTTCTAAACCGGGTTCTGTTGCTGTATGCGAACAGGTCCCGAAGTGTTCTACAATGGCGTGCCAGCTTGGTCTAACAGCGCCTTAATCGTAAATCCCCCTCGAACTTGAAAAATAAACAAATGAAAAAGATTTTTATCTCCGTGACCAGAATATGGGGCCAAATATTACGAAGAGGGCTGGTGGGCCACCATAGAAATAAACCGACCCAACAGCCAATCGGATTATTGCTCTTACAGGGCTCTGTTAATTACAGAGTGGGCCACAAGTCCATTTAAGGACGACGCGACTAATCGAGTCGCCACTCGTTATAGTCGAGCTCCGAAATGTGATCGAAACACGAATCCAATCTGAACGTAAACCGTTTTAGTTCGTCGTTTGCAATTACACAAAACCTCCCGAACTACCTGCAGTTATTACTTACACCACTGATTGACACCGTGTTTCTTCTCCAGATCTTTGATGGCTCCACGATACACCTTATTGTTCTGAGCAATGAAAACCGATTTCAATTTGTATTCTGTTTCGTTCTTCGTCTTGATTCCCGGACGGTGAACCAAAAACGCATTGTCCAAAATTGCCAGGTCATAGTTCAAAAGACACAACTCGTACATCTGCAACAGAAGAAGAAAAAAAAACACGAATGAGTTCTGGTTTTGAAACTTTACGTCTAATTGTTAGAAAATTTGAAACATCATAATTACTGAATGTTGGATTCATGCTTCAAGAAGACAGGCAGTTAGAAATAGGTCAGAACTTCAGTTGGCTCCACCCTTGTTATGACGACCGGCAACTTCTAATTGGCTGGTGGTTATGTAGTCTGACGTCACATGCTCCGCACCTTTGCAACGTCGAACCACACAACAAACCAATTAGAAGTTGCCGTTCGTCATAAAAAAGGCGGAGCCAACTGAAGTTCTGACCTATTTCTAACTGCCTGTTCAAGAAGTGTGAGGAGTCATGATTAACTAATAGGTGGATGGAACAATTAATCCATTGGTGGAAGGCGCTTTGACTAGTGAAATGGAGGCGTCGCGGGTGGAGACATGAATAAATTGCTTGGTGGGTGGAGCAAAGAAATAATTGGTTAGGAAGAACTTGAGGTACAGAAGGGAGGAGTTAAGAGTATAGGGTTCAGAAAGAGTCATGGTTGTGGATGGGAGGAGTGAAGGTTAAGAATGGGAGGAGTGAAGGTTAAGAATGGGAGGAGTCAAGAGTATTCACTGATTGGGGAGTCAAGCATGCTGATGAGTCAAGCATGCCAATGGGAGGACTCAAAAGTACTGATGGGTGAGGTCACGGTTATCAAGAGGAGTCAAGGTTATCAGTGGGAGGAATCGAGATTATTGATGGGAGGAGTCGAGATTATTGATGGGAGGGAACAATTATGCTGATGAAAATAGTTATGGAGACTTTTGGAAGGAGTCAAGGATACTGGTGAAAAGAGTCATGGTTACTGGTGGGAGGAGTAAAGGCTACTGATTGAAGGAGTCAATGATACTGGTAGGAGGAGTCAAGGATACTGGCGGGAGGAGTCAAGGCTACCGATGGAAGGAGTCAATTATGCTGATAGGAACAGTCAAGGATACTTGGTGGGAGGAGTCCAGATTAGTGGATGGGGACGATGGCTGACTTTTGATTCGCTTTTCTTTAACTTGATAATTTGTTTGTTTGTCCCCACCTCCTTCTGAAATATTTGAAAATAATTGTCACTGCACGGGGATTGAACCACCATGACCCACCATGAACCCATAGCCTCAGTTGCCCGAGACACTAACCACTAGACCAACAAGACTAGAGGGGATTTACATCTAGTTTTTTCTTACTTTTTAGACCTTTTTTTTATTGATGTTGATGGGACGAATATTAATGGGACGAAAATTCTGTCACGAATGACAGAAATTTTTTTGCTTATATTTTCTCAAATTTTCACATGATTTCTTTTTTTTCAAATTTTAACTTAATCTTATCAAGAAGTGATGAATGATTTATGGATGAATTGAGAGTTGGATAAAGGTATATATTTTTTTGCAGGGAGAAAAATATCCCACCTGTGTCATTTTGTCCTGTTGACCCTCCCAACTGAGTCTCTCGTCATAGAGTGGCTCATTGTTGGTCCCAATGTAAATGGGCTCCCAACGATTAAAAGGCCGATGCCTCTTGATGACCAAAAACGTTCCGAGCTTCTGAGGAGCAACCGGCGAAAGAAGCCACTGGTTCAACTTGGGTATAATATTACAAAAAGAACAGACATGCTTGTGAAAGTAGACAGCCTTCTTACGACGGTAAAGGTCCACGAGAGCCGCCTTTGTGGCCGGAGTCTCTTTCACGGCTTTGTCCACCTCAAAGATGGGCAATACGTAAATACGGCGAACTTGTGGCCGAGATAGATTGGAAAACAGAGTGGTCAGTAACGTTGAGTCTTCTTTTGACTGACCGACAGTATGAGGAGTAGGAGCAGCGGAAGATTGTGAGGTGGTCGATTTCGTAATACCGTGAGACCGAATGTACGAAAGAAACCGAGAAATGACATTAGAACTGGGGTAAAGCTCGATATCGGAAGCAAGAACGAAGTGAGTTTTGGCATTGAGACGAGCGACGTTACGACAAACGTTAATAGGATACGGAAGTCCGTTACAAGACCGATACGATTTCGGAAGTGGATACGTTGCGTTACACGAGTATCTACATTTAGAAACGCCACGCAATGCATCGACATAGTCGAAGTTCCAGAGTGTGGGATAAACGGATTGTGCCGTCGGTACGAGACGTGTACCGTTTACGATCGGACTTTCAAAAGTGCCGTTGGCTAAACTCCTATCAGACGCGTTCGCAAAACTACGAATCGTAGTCGTGGCTACTATTTTCGACTTTGTGGCGACCGTCTTAAACTGTTCTCGCAACGGTTCTTCCGGCACGACAAAGTGGAATGTTACAAAGTCTAATACGCTTTGGTGGCAGTGCCTCAACCAGAGAGCATATTCAACGGAGATCTGAAAATCGGTTCCCGGTGAATAAACGGCCACCGAAATCGGTCCTTGCCAACGCTTACTAAGAAAGATCAAATTGTCGAGAAGCTCGTAAGTGGCGTGAGTCGTTAGAGTGACTGTTTCCGTAAAGCCAAAACGGAGCCGTCGTTCAATCAGATGATTGAGTACGATAAAGTCATCTCGTCGTGACACGTTCACCTTTTGAAATCCTTGTCCGGACTCTCCGTCACATTCCGATACGAAGCTTTCGAATACCGGAACGGTCGGGCGCCTGAGAATCGTTTCGGAATCCGAAACGTACGCGTGGTTACGACGAGACGAAATCAACGACGATTTCGTTGTCATGTCCATCGAAGAACTCCGTCGGTCGACCGGCGGATAACTGTCCGAATAAATGTATAACAGCCAGACTCCAAGTCCCAATAGGAACGAACACGTCCTGATGGCCACCTTCCACAGAACGGGCCGTGGCCATGAACCTAATCGTAACCGATGCGACATGTTCGAAATAATCGACAATCTGAAACGGAAAATTTATACGCATATAGTTGAAATTACTTCAATTTTTAACATTTGTTAACAATAGATAATATGGCAATTAATGGTATTACTGGAGTTGAAGCACGTATTCACGAGCAGTTACTCCAAAAGAAGCGGAGTAGATGCTCAAAAGATGTGTATCATTTATGATTGCTCGATCAGCTCGAAAGCAATGTGGCAGGTGTGGAATTACTCCACACCTGCCACATTGCTTTCGAGCTGATTGCAGGCATATTGAGTTGAATTTTTGTATGAATAAAGATGCTTTAATTGAAATGGAGCACCTACTCGAACACTGCGAGCAGGTGCTCACTGCTCACTCACACATAGTACAATTGGTCTCTAACCAATCCACAAAATGTTGAGCAACTAACTGCTCATTTTTATTCCTTTCAAAAAAATAAAAACATATGCTCACAGCTTGAGCAGGTGCTCATGACATAAAACGGTGCTCCTAAAATGCAAAGGTGCTCTCAACATGAAAAGGTACTTCCAGTTCTAAGCATCTACTGACATATTTTATTCACAGTGACACGAGCACCTACTCCAAAAACTTGAGCAAACAGCACATACTGAATTTTCCTTTATTAAGAGCCTTTTGAGCAGACGACAACGAGACAAATGAGTGTTCTTATATGGTGTTACTAAAACTGAAAGAAATCGCCTCACAATCGCTCAATTAAAATACAGTAAAGTGCAAAATGCAAAAGTATTGTTCTTTAAGACCTCCCTTTATATAATTTTAAAAAAAGGTCCTTCTATTTTTAAACAATGTTCAAAATCGTTCGTTTTTCCAACCCCATGTTAAATCCCATTGGCCCCAAAACCGTCCCACAAACATTTGAAAAACTCTCGTTAAAAACGATTTAGAACAATAACAAAATAATTAGCACATACTTTCATGTATTGGCTTCACGATGTTTCCTTTTTATAAATTTTGAAAAGGTCCTTCTATATTTTAATAACGTTTAAGATCGTAAGTTTTTTTAACTCCATGTTAAGTCCCATAGGACTAAAACACCGTCCAACAAAAGTTAAGAAAACTCTCATTAAAAATAATTTAGAGCAATCAGAAAAATTAGCACGTACTTACACGTGTTTATTGCCTTCAGGATTATTCCTTTTTTTAAAATTTTAAAAGGGCTTTCTATTTTTAAATAACATTTAAAATCTTACGTTTTTTTAACTCCATGTTAAGTCCCATAGGAGCAAAAAACCGTCCCACAAACATTTGAAGAACTCTCGTTAAAAACGACTTACAACAATCATACAAAAATTAGCACGTGCCTATTGGCTTCATGATGTTTCTTTTTTATAAGCTTAGCACGCGAAATTATTTTTCTATTAATTATTATGTGACTTCAAACCGGGAGAAAATGTTAAAAAACCGTTTTTCAATCAACAACGATCACAGCGCCTACATTCGGAGAAATTTTGAAATAAACGCTATATCTAGGCTCTTAAAATTACCCCAATATAACTAATAGGTTGTCACGCTACTCACAACTTTCTATTGATTTTGTAGTAGAAAGGTGAGGGGGGGGGGGAACCCAGCAATTAGCAACTTGAGCAATATCCGTGCTGCGCTAACAGGACTTCTTTTAGCGCGTATTTGGACCCAGTTTGAGGACCACTTGCAATTTTAAAGTGTGCAACTTGGATAATAATGAAAAGTGTGCACCCAGAAAAAATTAAATAAATTAAAATTTAATTAAATTAATTAGGTTTTATACTCATTTTGTAATGTTTCTTAGTTATAATTAATGTTGGATTTTAAGTTAAGTCACACATCCAAGGAGTCAAATGAATTAAGTTCAAACAGGATGTGAGAAATCCATAGTTTTCTTTCTTCTTTTAAATAAGTAAAAAAAAAGTGAGATAATTGAATCATAATTAGCAATTATAATCCATTAATCATAAATTAAAATTGGGCGTGCACTTGGAAAAAAAATCTCATACAATAAGCTCTGGCTGCTAATAAGAAAAAATTAGCGCTGGGACGAATCCTAAATTTTCTCGAATCCGAGTCCGAATCTCTCGAATCCCTCGAATCCTTCATATAAGAATCCTATATTATTCATTAAGAAAAATACAAATAAATGAAATAATATTAAATATTAAATTAATAATAATAATAAAGTGTGGCACTCAGGGTCACTGCCACAAGGTGATCCATTGGTGATCCGGATATACCACCGAAATTGCAACAATCGCCGGTTTTTTTTTTGTTAGTGAACGCTTCTATTGGACGTCAATGGAGTTAAAACTAATTTTACCAAAGTTTTTATCAGTTTTTTTTTTAAAGTTAGGATTCAAAAGACGAAAAATGCGCGAAGATTCGAGTTTTCGAATCACGAATATTTTTCAAGATTCGGCGGGATTCGAGGATTCGAATGGCTCATCCCTAATACTGTATATACACAAGATATAAACTTAAAAAGTTCAAACTTACACACAAAGCTAAATAAAGCTGAATCCTTCATAAAATTACACACGATTTGGTTTTTAATTACATTTGAAATTGCTTATTATGTACTTTCTTACTTAAAAAAAAATACAAAGTAATGTTAAAAGTTAAAAGTACCAAAAAAAAATTGTTCCGTCCGTTTTTTATCACAAAAAAATCTCTGCCCCCCCCCCCCAAAAAAAAACCCGAATAGAAAACATTCCCCCCTAGAGGGGGAAAGAAGAACTGGCAATTTGGCAAATGGTTTCAGGCCAGAGAGAAAGAGAGAGAGAGAGAGAGAGAGAGAGAGACATTGGAAAATGTGAGCGGTCAGAAGGGGTCACACAAGAATGACCCCACCACCTCTCTCGCCCCTTTGTCTCAGGAAGGGGAATTAGAAAACAACCCACCAGAGACACACATAAGTAGAAAACACAAAAAATATTTTAAAGGGAGTGTTCTCTCTCTCTCTCTCTCTCTTCTTCTTTCTCTCTCTTTCTTAAATTCTCTAATGGAGATAAATACCAGGTGTTGTTTGGGCGATTACCATAAACAAAAACAAAGTTAAAAAGTTGGTCCTTCAACAATTAAACGAACACATTTGAGGAGCTTTTTTTATTTTCAATACTTAATAAGTCCAATATTTTGGCCAAACTAATTTTATTAGCAGTTTTCTAATCAGAGAGCTGAAAAATGGACAAAAGAAAAACAAACTCGAAATACGGGTTTTCCATCTAAATCATCTTTTACATTTCGGTTTTTCGTTTTTTTTTTTTTTTTTTTTTTTTGCGTTTCCTGAATATTTTTGAGTCACTGGACTTCTGAAGTTTTGAAGTGCGTACACACTGCACAGTGGCATCAACACGACTAACTATGGCTAGAATTTTTATGAAATATCAAACAAAATATTTCTCAATCTGTGACTCCAGATTCCAATTCTGCAGTAACAATCCCCCGTTTAGATCAGCTCAACAATTATGGTTATTTTCTTTCAATCAAAAACACTGGTTAGAGGCTACAACTCTTACTATGACAACAAATAGTATAATTAGCTAGCCTCTAGCCAGCCTTTTTGATGAAAAAAAAGCACAATAGATGATGATTATACTTCAATTCTAGCCTCTAACCAGGTTCTGTAACTGAAAAACGCAATTTTTCGTTTACTTCTAAATTTCTATTTTTTTTTTACAAAAAAAAAATTAGAGGGCGCACTGAACTATTTGCTGCCGGGCGCCAAAAACCTATATCAACGCCATTGATGGTTTTAAAGTGAAACTTTTAATTTGTTTTAGAAACTAGAAGGGTAGTTCATTTACTTTATATTTTCATCTTGTCATATTTCAAAGTAAACATTTTTTATAGAGAAATTTTTTAAAAATATATAGGTTTAGTTTGCTTAAAGTTGGGTTATACCTTGTGTTCACACATGAGTTAAATGAATTCAAATTAAATGTGTTTAGGTGAATTATACGGAATCCAGTTAAGGACATGAACCAAATAAAAATTCGACTTTAATTATTAATATTTTAAATTGAAAATACTAAATCAATATTTTGTCAATAGTTTATCTGATTATATTTAAGTTAATTAACTCAATTATTTTCAGATTATTAACTGAATAAATTGAATTCTTCATATTGTTTGTTTGTCCTTCACAGGGCTCTGTAGAACACGTTTATTATTTAGATGCATTTAAATTAATCAGGTGTGTGTACTAGGTATTTAGACCTATTTTCAAACTGATCGCACAAAAAAAATATCAACATGAGAATACTCTTAATTAGCGTAGGGTTAATTTCGATTGTAATCATAGTAAGTAATTAATAAATAATTACAATTGCTCATCCATTTTGACCAGCAACAAATATATCATTAGAAGCTGGAGCTGAATGTTTTCTATCAAGTTCTCTCAACTATCAACAACAACAAAAAAAAACTAGAAAACAAACAGCTGTTTAACAATTTATAACAATGGAATCTTAATTTTTCTCAATAACATTTAAACATACATTCAAAGCCAAATTAGCACTTGAACCTCCAACTTGAACCCTCCTACAAGGGAAACAACATAGAAAAAAAAAATATTGTCAAGGGTAACCCCCATCCTGGTAATCAATTTACCAAGTTTCTCTTTCTAATGTTAGAATTAGAGGTGGGGGGCGAATCCTAAATTTTCTCGAATCCGAATCCTAAAAGGTTCTCGAATCCTTCATATAAAAATCCTATATTATTCATTAAGAAAAATACAAATAAATGAAATAATATTAAATATTAAATTATTAATAATAAAAAAAAAGTGTGGCTTCACTCAGGGTCGCCACAAGGTGATCCGGATAACCACCGAAATTGCAACAATCGCCGGTTTTTTTTATTAGTGAACGCTTCCATTGGACGTTAATGGAGTTAAAACTAATTTCACCGAAGTTTTTAACGGTTTTCGAAAGACAAAAAAAGCGCGAAGAGTCGAGTTTTCGAATCTCGAATATTTTTCAAGATTCGCGGGATTCGAGAATTCGAATGTCCCATCCCTAATTAGAACATTGTTTAGACCGGGTTCAAGTAACTTGAAGTTCTCAAATTTTCTCTTGAAATTTGGGCCTAACATGAAAATAAATTAAAATACTAACAAGTAAATTTAAAAAAAAAAATAATTTAAACTAAAAAAATTTTTTGTTATAAACTAGAATAGTAAATCAGTGTACTAGAATTATTTTTTATAACGATATCTTTTTAAGCTTAGCGTCCACTAGGTCGGTGACGCGCCACACCGCTCAACTTTTAACAAGTTCTAAGACTTTTTCCAGAGCGCGGTGCTGCGCCGCGCTTCTAAATTCGCTATCCGGCCCACATCCTTAATCAAGTTGCACATGCCTAGTCTAGGAAGTGGAACAAATAACCCCTTTCTAGATTTATTTACAAAATAAAATTGTTTCTTCTAGTTTCTATGGAGCCCTGCAGAGGACTTTTGCAATTTTATTTTTAATCTCGACTTTTTATAAAACTCGACATGTCGACTTTTAATCTATTTTATTCGGCCATATTAATTATGCCATGCTGCGAGCATCCTACTCTAATAATTAAATTGTTGCAAGCGCCCTCTTGTAGCAGCAATAATTTAATTATTAAGAGTAGGGTGCGCGCAACATGCACAATTAACACGGCCAAATAAAAGATTAAAAGTCGACTTTTTATAAAACTGGACATGTCGACTTTATTCTCAACATGTCGACTTTTAATCTCGACATGTCGACTTTTTACAAAACTCGACATGTCGATTTTTAATCTGTTTTATTCGGTCATGTTAATTATGCCATGTTGCGAGCACCATTCTCTAATAATTAAATTGTTGCAAGCGCCCTCTTGTAGCAGCAATAATTTAATTAATAGAGTAGGGTGCGCGCAACATGGTATAATTAACACGGCCGAATAAAACAAATTAAAAATCGACGTGTCAAGATTAAAAAAAAAAAAACTCTCATGTCCTTTACAGGGCTCCGTAAGTTTCCGATTGCGCTCACTGAATTTCCATAATGCAGACTCAACAAAAAAAATGTGATGAGAATTCTTCAAACTTGCATTAAAAAGTTTATTTTGAAAGATATACCCGGTTATGAAAAACCCTTTTAGATAAATAAAAAAAAATTCATTTTAATATTCTAGTTTCTAAATTTTTTTTATCTAATTAAAAGTTTACCGTTTACTTTTAACATTATTGTCATTTTAACTTGAATATGCGTTACCCATATACACAAAGAAATGAAGTAATAAAAGTCCAAAGATATGAAATTATTGCTATAATTAAAAAATAAAAGATATAAACTTTCATTGGATGCGTATGTTTATCTATGTATGGGGCACAAGAGAGGAGGAGGAGGGGGGCCCCAGCCGCCCCAATGTTAACCTGAACCAAATAGGTTCTACATGGATATTTAAACTCTTTGCCTGAACTTTTTTTTTAATTTAACATAAGGGCAAACTAGCATATTATAGTTATTATGACGTCATTCAATTGTTTGCAAATGTTACTTACTCATAAATGAATAATATAACTTTTTTTTGTTATTATTATTTTTCAAATGTGATATTTATTATTTTTTTTTTCTCATTTTATTTTCCGTAAAAAAAGAGAAAAAATTATGCCCAGAGGTGTCTAAAAAAACGGCCCGCGGGCCAAATTATGTTTTAGTTTTTCGAGAGCGAAAAAAAAAAACTTTTTAAAACATTAAAATTTCACTTTTTAAAAATTTTTTTAAAATTATAATCTAGAGAAAAATAAAATCCAAATTTTCGTAAAATAAATGTTGAATAACAAAATTCTAATTTGTTTTTAAAATCAAGAAGAAAAATAATTTAAATTTAAAAAGACAATCAACATTTTGTAAAATAAATATAATATATATTTTCTTATAATTTTACTGATCAATTGTTTAAAGAATGCTGTGAATTTTGGAATTAATCGCAATTTTCTCACCAAAAAAAATTTCTAAAATTTCACTGCCAAATTATTAAATAAATATAAATTTAGAATTATTCGAAAATTTTGACCAAAAAAAATGCAATTTTCGCCAATAAATGACTGAAGAAATGTTGTCAATTTAGAAATATTACCAAATTTTGAATAAAAAAATTGCAAATTTCGCCAATAAATTACTAAAGAAATGTTGTCAATTTAGAAATATTCGAAAATTTTGAAAATTTAATTGCCAAATTATTAAATAAATGTTAATTTAGAAATATTAAAAAACTTTGAAGAATAAATTGCAAATTTTACCAATAAATCACTAAATAAATGTTGTCAATTTATAAATATTTTGGAAAATTTTGAAAATCTAATTGGCAAATTATTAAATGTGAAAATTTCGAAATATTCGAATTTTTAGAAATTTATATAGAATATATTTTATATATATTTATACACGATTTTTTTTTAGAAATATTTGCAAGTTTTGAAGAAAAAAATTGCAAATTTCGCCAATAAATCACCTAATGAAATGTCAATATATAAATATTCACAAATATAAAAGGTAAGTTTTTAGTCACCATTTAACCTTCACTTGAATTCCTATCAATAATAAAAACTATTAAAAAATAACACATTTTTATGAAAATGAAAATTGATGAGAAAAAAATAAAAATTGCAAAATTGTGAAGAATTCTGACGGACACATTTCTTACCTTAGCATCTTTTAAAATCTAATTTAAAAAAAAAATATTTCTCTTTTTTTTTTTCATAAAAAAAAAAATAAACAAAATTGATGCAAAAATATCCAAAAAAAAAAAAATGATGCAAAATATAAAACAAAAAATCTCACATAATATAATGATCAGAAGCCATTTTCCGTACCAATATTAGAAGAAGAAGATATAAAACAGCATCGAATTTCTTCATTCTGATCTCTCTCTCTCTCTCTCTCTCCCTCTCTCTCTTTTATATAAGCATCATCTTATTAAATGCAATGAAGAAGAAGATTGAAAAACAGAAAATTCTATTTCTGGAATCCAAAAAAATCCGAAAACACAAAACAAGAAAAATCCCGGAACCAAATTAGCGTTGCATTGTATACAATATAATATATACTCCTTACCTATTAATTTATATATATTTAAATTAATAATTCCTCTTCTCATTTGAATCCATCTCCTCCTCTCTGTCTCTCTCTCTCTTAAAAGGATGATGATCCTCCTACTCTCTCTTATTTTCTTTCTCAGTTACTCCTCCTATCTCTCCATCCTTCCCTATATTATATCTTCATCAGCATCACTTGTGTTCAGCTTGCTCTCACCCTGGACAAACCAAGTGACGTCACTAACACACACACACACACACACCATTTAAGGCACAAATTCAAGAATGAAATTTAGGCACTTGAACTTTGAACTTCTGAACCCTCGAAAAATTGATTCCTCTATAGAAAAATCCTCGTTTTAACAGAATGTTTTTTTTTTCCATATTGAAAACCCTGTCTTGAGGATTCAAATTGAAGTTCAAGTGCCAAGTTGATTTCTTGAATAATATGTGGTGCTTTACATGGACTTGACAAACAAAAAATAATACCAGGTGGCGCTCACTGCAACTATAAGTCTCTAGACTAGAGGTGTTCTTGTATCATCTGTTATACAGGAACTCCACTAGACTATACCATAATTTTTCTCCACACCAGTGGTTTTTCCAAAGGGTAGGGTGGGGTGGGCACTTGGGCATAGAGGTGTGGCAACTGCTAAGATCACTTTTAAATGACTAATTGGTCAAATTAGTTAACGCAAAATAACTACTAACCATTCACTAATGAAGGAATATTTCTTTTAATATTAAATATATAAGACATATTGGTTAAAACTAAAAGGTAGTTTTTTTAGTTTAGTCGACTATAATTATATTTTAGTTGACTGAAAAAATTAGTCGACTAAAAAAAATGAATTGACTAAAATAATTAGTTGACTGGAAAAATTAATTGACTAAAAATTCATTGAAAAAATAATTGACTAAAAAATAATTGATTGAAAAAATTAGTTGACTGAAAAATTGACCAAAAATTGACTGAAAAAATAATTGACTAAAATTTTACTGAAAAAATAATTGACTAAAATTTTACTGAAAAAATAATTGACTAAAATTTTACTGAAAAAATAATTGACTAAAATTTTACTGAAAAAATAATTGACTAAAATTTTACTGAAAAAATAATTGACTAAAATTTTACTGAAAAAATATTGAACTAAAATTTTACTGAAAAAATAATTGACTAACATTTTACTGAAAAAATAATTGACTAAATAGTTGATTGAAAAAATTAGTTGATTGAAAAAATCAGTTGATTGAAAAAATTAGTTGATTGAAAAAATCAGTTGATTGAAAAAATTAGTTGAATGAAAAATTGACTAAAAATAAATTGACTAAAATTAATTGACTAAAAATTGATTAAAAATTTGATTCAAATTTGGTTGACTAAAAAAACTATCACAAACAACTAAATACTTTTTCCTATTCGAAGCTGCAGTGGCTATTGATTTTAGTAATCATTAATTAGTCGAATTAGTTAAAGAAAATAATTCCTCAATAACAACCCTCATAATAATCAGATGAGAAGAAAAAAACCCTTGAAAGGTGATTTTCAGTTTAGTTGACTAATTTTACTGAATTTTTAGTCAACTAAACATTTTAGTTGACTTCGGCTAGTTTAAAATGCTAACTATACATTTCTGCTCATCAATTTACACTTATTTAACTTAAATATTTTTTAAATAAAGAAATCATGTTTAATTTATAAAATAAAACATTTAGACAGAAAAAAATCTGAGTTTGAAAAACGTTATTCCAGCTTTCTTTTCTGTCCAACAGATGTCGCAATATACTTCAACAAAATTGAGTAAAATACACAGCCTTTTTAAAAAGCGGTAAATTCACTCATACTTACTATGATACTAGAATGTGAAGTTCATAATTTGAATTTTTTTTAATTCAAACAAAATTACTCTACACAAGCAGCCAAGAAGGCCTGTGGTAGAGGGACAAAAGTCTAATTGTAGCATGCAAAATGCATTGTCAAAACCCTAAGATATAAAGTCAATAACAATTGCAATGTGTTCTAGGTGCAGCCAGTAGCGTAGCTAGGCTTTTCTTGCGGTTGTCTAGCTACGTCCCTGGGTGCAGCTGAACTTAACCATTGTCAGAAAATTAAGAGCCTCGAAATACAAAAATATTTTCATGTATAAAAATCCTCTGCAAAAGAGTTCCATTGTCTTACCACACTAGAAACAAATAATCATTAATATGAATCAGTCCGACGTGCTAAAAAAAAACTCTAGTTCGGTTAAGAATGGCCACTCCTTACCCAAGTAGAATGCCCTGCATATTTTACTTGAACTTCTTAAAATTGGTTTAGGATAAAAGACTTCTATCATCTCGTTTAAACATGTTTAGACTAAAATCTGTCCTCCTTGCAAGTAAATTGCCCCAAATGCAAGCTCCGAAAGGGATTTTGTCAATGTGAGCTTTTGACATCGACCTCATAATTTTACCAACTTGATGATGATGTTTTCCGTAACTCGTTTCTTCTCCTGATCGCGCGGTGACCACACGAAGAAGATTCGAGTTACAGAAATAGTCGGATGGAGATCGATTGTGGTCATCCTTCTGTGCAGGGGTGTAATCTTTACAGACCATCTCTCCTGATCGACACTGATGTACATCTTCCTTTGTTGTTACCAATTGAAGATGTTGTAGCTCCTCCAGGATCTGTTTGTCTCTTTGCCTTATGGTGTCTCTGGCCTGTTTAGAGAAGGGTTAGTTTCCAGACAGAAAGACAACGCAGTTTCTCATTGTAACACTTTATTAATTCTTGTACAGAAAACAGTAACATTACAAGAATGAACGTTTGATTAAAGGTGCGTCCTCGGCCCATGATGTGGTACGGATATGAATCTACGTTATACAAAAGACTGAGCAAAATAAGGGCGATGAACAAAGAGGAACATGGTCCTTTAATACCTTGAACCTGTGTACACCTGCGAGGTGTAACCAGGTCCAAGTGACCATGGTCCTAAGAGTATTAATCCGCCACTTCGATATGAGTCAGAAGTATGAGTTAGAGAGGAGGGAGGGACAAGCAGGAGTTGTTTACCCCCAGGCTATGGTTTTGGCGGGATCAGGACTGGGTGTTACATCACACACTCAGTAATCTCATATTTGCCACAAACAAACCTAATAATTCAAACCATTTCAACAGAATGAATTAACTCTGCAGTGTGAAGACTCCACACGGTACTGCAATATTATTCTAGATGAGGGGGTGGGCACACCAGAGTGATTTTTGCATGCTATACACTTCATTTCTCGGAAACACCCTTGGGTTAAACCTTAACACTTGCATTGACTTGCAAATAAGACATCTTCCAATAGACGAATTCCATTTTTTACTCGCTTTTAACCCATGACCAACATTACCATAGGTTGAGGGACTAGGCTTGCCACCTTTCCTCCTTCCTGGAGGACAGTCCTCCATTTGGAAGAAATATCCTGCGGCAAGGACCGTCCTCCACACAATAAAAATGTAGTTCGATATGATTGATTTGTTTTATTAAAAATTTTAAAATACAAAACCGAAAAACCTCGTTTTCAAAAATGAAACCCTAAAAACCGCAGTTTTCGAAAATCGCGGTTTCCCTAAACTCTGCCATTCACGAGTTGTTCGACTTAGAAAGATTTTTGCTTTACATCCATACATCCTAAACACTAGCGTAGCTAGAAGGGCAAGTCCGCCCCGGGCGGCACTTTTTTGGAGGCGGCACCAACGTGTTTTTTTCCTGTCGGGATAGTAGAAGGAGCTTCATAAAACTCTTTTAAGATGGGCCCCAACAAGAAATTCTAAAAAAAAATGTTCGCTCGCTGCGCTCGCCATATGTATTCTGCAATCCAGCATTATGTTTTTAAGTCCGGGTAATTAATATAAAATTATATATAAATCATTTCAATCACTGGATATCGATAATATCGTTTGGGCCCTTCCTAGACCAGAATCCTGGTTGTGCCGGCCACGGATGGTTATCGTATTGTGTTTTTCGTAAGGGACTCGGGCGACAAACTCAAGGACATTCCAGAGTGGCACAAACTCTAGTCACGCCACTGATCCTAAATCTGCCACGTTTTTTTCTTCCTCGATTCCATATAGAACTTTTGCAACAAAGGTCTAAAAAACAGTAGGCCCTACTGTTTGTCAAATTTCGCCACAGATTTTTGTGTTAATCCAGTTCCATATTTAGATCTCTCTCTCTCTTACTCTCTCTCTCTCTCTCTCCGTGTATAATTTTGAAGATGAAAATATGTGACAAGTGCAAGCATCGTGTGGAACCGTGTGTGTGTGTCCTTGGCGTGTGTTTAATTACAAGTAATTAGCAAGTGACCGACCATCTCAAACATATTTGCACATTTTTTTTTCAATTTAAAATTAGTTTTTTTTTTCTCCGGATATCTCTCAAATTGACAGGCAGTTAGAAATCGAGGAGAACTTCAGTTGACTCTGCCCTTGTTATGACGACCGGCAACTTCTAATTGGTTGGTAATGTAGTCTGACGTCACATGCTCCGCCCCTTTTCAACGTCGAACCACACAACAAACCAATTAGAAGTTGCCGGTCGTCATAAAAAGGGCGGAGCCAACTGAAGTTCTCCCCGATTTCTAACTGCCTGTCTCATATTGAGGTTGAACACACACAAAATAAGCAATATCAAGTGCAGAAGAAGAAAAAACAAACAAACAAAAGGATAGTTATTAACTTATTATTATTATGGAGACAAAAACAATAACAGAAGAAACAAAAACCGGACATGTTTATAAGTCCACCTTAATCAATCAATCAATCAATCAATGAGATTCTAATCAAACATTAATTCATAACTATTAGCTAGCTTTATGTTTCAAAGGATTACAACAATAAATACGAAATCATTAAAATGGCACTTTCTATTTCACTTTCTATTTCCCGTCACGATATACTTGGGTCTCAAATAAACCGGTTTTCCCAGTTTCGAATCAATTCAACTTCCCAATTTCTCCAATCAAATGAATTTCGTATTTCCCCAATTTATTCATTTTCCCAAATCAATACAGCTTAACAATTTTTTTTCTCCAATCAAATGATCTTCCTATTTCCCAATTAACAAAATTTCACAATTTTTCTTATCAATTCAAACTTCCAGATTTTCCAATGAAATGAACTTTCCCAATTAAATAAACTTTTCGTTTTCCAATCAATTCAAACTCCAAATTTTCAAATCAAATGATCTTTCTATACTTCACAATTAATTCAGTTTTCCAATCAATACAACATTCCCAAATTTCCAAATCAAATGAACTTCTCATTCCTCAATAAATTCAATTTCTGAATTTCCCAATCAAATGAATTTCAAAATTTGCAATTTTTCAATCAATATATAGCTTCACAATTTCATCAATCAAATACTCTTTCTATATTTGATTTCCCAATTCATTCAATTTCCCAATCAATACAACTTCCCGATTTCCCAATCAATTCAATTTCCCAATTTCCCAATCAATTCAACTTCCCAATGTCCCAATCAATTCAACTTCCCAATGTCCCAATCAATTCAACTTCCCAATTTCGCAATCAATTCAACTTCCCAATGTCCCAATCAATTCAACTTCCCAATGTCCCAATCAATTCAACTTCCCAATTTCGCAATCAATTCAACTTCCCACTTTTCCAATCAATTCAACTTCCCACTTTTCCCAATCAATTCAACTTCCCAATTTCCCAATCAATTCAACTTCCCAATTTCCCAATCAATTCAACTTTCCAATTTCCCAATCAATTCAACTTCCCAATTTCCCAATCAATTCAACTTCCCACTTTTCCCAATCAATTCAACTTCCCAATTTTCCAATGAAAGTGAACTTCATTAGGAGTAGGCCATATTAGCATAAATTTGGAGCCCTGTCATTGGTGTTTCTCAGAGGCGCATTTATATCAGTTGAGACCCTTAGGCGCTGTACGACAATTTTTTTTATATGTAGGCCTACAGTATATAGGCTACTTGACTAAAGTTTTGACTTTTTTGTGGCTCGCAAAAATTGAAGATCCTATTGGCGCGCGCCTCAGTGGCCCTTTGCACCCGGAAAATGCGCCCTCCAAACCTCCTCGCACTTGTGAGGCTGCAGATCCCCAGCTACACCCCAGCATGCGCGCCTACTGCGCCTATAGGCAGAGAAACTCGCCACTAATGTTCCTTTGATACAACTTCAATTTATTGAACTCCGTCTGGACAGACAAGTTGACCTGATATATTTAAAAAAAAAATAAGGCAAACTTGGGTTTAAATCTAAATTCGAATATTGACTGCATTTCAGATAATGTCTGTCCTCCGCCTCCTCCAATTCCGATGCAAAACCCATCCAGAAATGGAGACACAAAACACATCTCAAGCAAGTTTCTCAACAACTGACAAAGGATCGAAGTTGGCTATCCATATATACTGTCAATGTGTGGAAATCAGTCAATCTGCAGATTGCCTAGGCGTTCTGCAAAACAACCAACCTCTGCTAGTGAATCTGCAAAATTCAACATCTAAAATGTATTGAATTTTTGCAGATTCACTAGCAAGTTAGGTGGTTTTTTTTTTTTGGAGATTACCTAGGCAATCTGTACACTGACTGATTCCGTAGATTGACAGTAAGCATAAAATACAAGACACGTTGTCATGGCAACGGTTGCAAGCTGATTATAATATTATAGAAAGCAACAACAGTAGCAGCAACAGCAGCAGCAAGCACATGTTGCCCCCCCGCATATTGCAAAAGCGTTACCAAGACACACAGACACACAAGTCCATAGGTTTTTTTGTTGTTGTTGCTGTCCATTAGAGAGGAGACCCTTCAATACAATACTTAAAATACCACATGACAACCTATAAGGTGACCACAAGAAATCCGGCTTTTAGTCAAATAAGTTCTTTTTTTTCAAAGCAGACAACATGAAAGAAAACTAAAAAAAACAATACAAATTTATAGTTAAACAAATTTTTTTTTTTGAAAAAAATTAATTTTAATTCATTCAACTAATTAATTAATTAAAGAACAAAAGATACATATATATATATTTCTATATTGGTCATGTTTAGAAGTGAAAACGACGACGATAATAAAAATAATATTAATAATAATAATAACAGTGGACAAAATCATCATCATCATCATAATCAACGTGAAATGACAAACGGACACGAGAAACATCCCATTGGAAGAACGGACACTGGTCAACGTAACCACGATGACCATCCGGAAAAAGAGAGAAAAACCTTTTCGGGACAAAGTACTTTTAATAACGGGTAAGTTTATTTATTAGTTTTTTGTTTCTAAGTTGGATTTTGCGTTTATTTAAACCGGTAATTGTCACAAATTTGAATCATTATTAACAAATAAATATATAATTCATTGTATGCTAATTATATACTATAATTCCATCACTTTGTCACTTTTAAAATTATATTATTTGATTAATTGCACTTCAAATTAATAAAAATAAACAAAATTATCCAAGAAATAAAATTGTCTAATTTTGTTTTGTAAATAAATTCAGGCCGGACTGGCCCGGCCGGCTGACCTGCGATCGCCGGTCAATTGGGGGCCAAAAGAAAATGGGGGCCAAAAATAAATAAATTAAAAAAATGGGGCCAACACAATTTCAGAGCCGGTGTGTGGCCAACCACTAGCCAGTCCGGACCTGAATAAATTTTAGCTTTTTTTTAATTTTAAATGGTTCATAGGGCCTATCAGGTAATCGGGCATTTTTCCAGATGGACCACATAGTTTGAGGGCCGGATTTTGCATTTATAGGGCCGATTTCATGATGAAACACAATGAAAACTTAAAGTGGCTGAATAGATATTTTGTTTTCGTCCTCTCGGATGGCACCACGGCAGTGACCATTATGTTCTATAGCAAGCAGGTCAAACTCAAATTCTAACACGGGCCAAATAAACAAACAAGGTCTACGTTTATGTGGGCCGCAAAAAAAAAAACATCAATTTTTATAGAAACGTAGGTTTATTTCGAAAAGTATTGTACGAAATTTTTATTAAAACTTTTCTTACATACTATTATATTGTCTGGGCCACAAAGATATTTGCTGTGGGCAGCATGCGGCCCGCGGGTTTGACATGCTTGTTCTATAGGAGGTCTCTCTTCCTCTCCAACCCGTGGTTTTGAGAACATTTTTATTTTTCAAGCGAACGTTTTTCAGGAGAAAACATTACAACAACAAAAAAAAACCTCAAAAAGTGTTTTAGAAACTAGAATAGTTGGTGATAATGCTAAAAGTTTTTTCATGACGATATCTTTCAAAATAAACTTTTCATGACAGTTTGAAAAAAGGCGAAAACAGTTTTTTTTTTTCATAAAATGTCAATGGAAAAAAAACCCAAAACAGGCCCATTTTCAAACTGAAATATAAAATGTTTATTTTTTAAGATATTACCAGAAAAAAAAAACGTTTAACGTAATCTTTTACCATTCTAGTTTTGAAAACAATTTGAATTTTTTTTCGTAATGTTGTTTAAAAAAAACCGTTCGCTTAACGTTTTTGCGTCAAAATTGCACAAAAGCAAAATAAATATACATTTGGCCAGTGATTAAGTGATTCATTTATACCTTGTACACACACACATGAGTTAAATAAATTTAAATTAAATGTGTTTAGGTGAATTATACGGAATCCAGTTAAGGACATGAACACCAAATAAAAATTGACTTTATTAATTAATATTTTAAATTGAAATACTAAATCAATACATTTTGTCAATAGTTTCTATATTTTATATTTAAGTTAATTAACTCAATTATTTTCAGATTATTAACTGAATAAATTGAATTCGACATATTGTTTGTTTACCCTTCACAGGGCTCTGTATAATACCTAGTACACACACCTGATAATTTAAATGCATTTTAATAATAAACGTGTTCTACAGAGCCCTGTGAAGGGCAAACAAACAATATGTCGAATTCAATTTATTCAGTTAATAATCTGAAAATAATTGAGTTAATTAACTTAAATATAAAATATAGAAACTATTGACAAAATGTATTGATTTAGTATTTCAATTTAAAATATTAATTAATAAAGTCAATTTTTATTTGGTGTTCATGTCCTTAACTGGATTCCGTATAATTCACCTAAACACATTTAATTTAAATTTATTTAACTCATGTGTGTGTGTACAAGGTATAAATGAATACCTTAATCACTGGCCAAATGTATATTTATTTTGCTTTTGTGCAATTTTGACGCAAAAACGTTAAGCGAACGGTTTTTTTTCAGGTGTGTACTGGTATTACTATTCTAGTTTCTTAAAAAAAAAACATTAACGAGGAAGTTCAATTTATAGAATATGTTTTCCCTGTGAAGAAATTAACGCTTAAAAAGTAGAAATAAAATGTTACCCATAAGAAAAGACCAATTAATTTACAAGAGTAATTAAAGTCGAGTCGAGATAAGCAATTATTGCCATAATTAAAAAAAAGATATACAACTTTCATTGAGTTTGCGTTTCTATCTAAGGTCACACATGAGAGGGGACCACCCCCCCCCCTTTCCAATTTTAATCTAAGCAAATTGAACTTATATAAACACATTTTGAGCATAATTGATGGAACATCACCATGACGTCATTCAATTGTTTGCAAATGTTCATTTACACTAATTTACATAAAATAAATTTTGAAAATTCTCTCAATGAAATAAAAGTACAGTCAGCCTCACTTCAATTTAAAGTTTGTGACGTCAGAGGGGGGGGGGGTTGATCAAAAATACAGAATTCTGTCATTTTGTCTGACAGAAAAGGGATGATAAAGGTTTTGCGCAGAAAAACAGAAAACTTTTCAGCAAACAAGAAGTTTTTTAATCAGTATTTTTTAGCTTGTAGTACCTTGTACACACATAAGTTAAATGAATTCAAATTAAACGTGTTTAGGTGAATTATACGGAATCCAGTTAAGGACATGAACACCAAATAAAAATTGACTTTAATTATTAATATTTTTAATTGAAATACTAAATCAATATTTTAATGTCAATAGTTTATTATTTTATATTTAAGGATTAACTCAATATTTTCAGATTATTAACTGAATAAATTGAATTCGATATGTTGTTTGTTTGTCCTTCACGGGGCTCTGTAAAACACGTTTATTATTTAAATGCATTTAAATTATCAGGTGTGTGTACTAGGTATAACTGAAGAAACTCAAAATATGAGCATTGTGAAGTAATTTGCCAAAAGTAATGATTTACTGTAATTAAAATTACTTTTTTTCAGTAATTAGTAATTCAGTACATTATATTTTCCAATAGCCCTTTTTTTTTGAAGAAAAGAAAACTAGAAGATCAATTTCCAAGAAATAAAAACAAAAAGTTGGAAATTGTTTTTGTTTTTTCAACGCATGCGCAGACAGTAGAGCTCTCTCATCTCTATTTGCACGCAATCCAATTTAGCGCCTGACTTTATTATAAGTTATTGTTTTTAAGGTGACTTTCTTGTGTTAACATGATGGCAACCATTAAAAATAAAACGCCCCTTAACAAATAACAACAACCAAACCAACACTATGCGTTTCTATAGTGTATTTCAATTTGAAAAGTTATTTGAAAAGTTTTCAGAAATTCGGGCGAAAAAAAAAAATCTTTTTTTTCTCCAGAAAATTAGAGATTTTAACTTTTAGTGGAATTATTCATATTAACTTAATTAAATGCAAATATTCTAATGCAATTTCATTCTCATAATTTTGTTGTTTCCTACGAAATTCCCTAATTTCTCAGATCTGGTAGTTACCCCCCTTTTGTTATCACATAAAAAGGACACAAAATCTAAATTTTTTGTCAACTCCAACTGACGTCACAAGCATCATCTAATGGTGTGACTCACACTGAACACAAACATAAACAGAGGGTTGTACACGGAGGCTAGAAGTAGGCCAAATAAGGCCAATCTGCAGATTGCAACCTGCTAGTGAATTTGCAAAATTCAATACATTTCAGGAGTTGGATTTTGCAGATTCACTAGCAGGCTGGTTTTATTACAGGCAAATAGAAATCGGAGAGAACTTCAGTTGGCTCCGCCCTTTTTATGACGACCGGCAACTTCTAATTGGCTGGTTATGTAGTCTGACGTCACATGCTCCGCCCTTTTCAACGTCGAACCACATAACAAACCAATTAGAAGTTGCCGGTCGTCATAAAAAGGGCGGAGCCAACTGAAGTTCTCCCCGATTTCTAACTGCCTGTGGTTGTATTGCAGATTGCTTAGGCAATCTGCAGATTGACAGTAATATATATGCATTAGCTCTTATTGATATGTGCCATTACACCCCCTTGATACAGGATGACGTCATCCGAGACACACGCAAACAAACTCTACAAAGTATACAAATAGGTCTTAAAGCATACAAAATGTTACAATCTACAACTTAACCAGATTCAATTGAATCTTGAAATTAAGTGAAAATTTAATTTGAAAAAAAAAATGCTTTTAAACTAATAAAATTGAGTCAATTTTCTGTAAAAAGAAAAAGTAATCTATCTAGTTATAATAATACCAAATGGATTGATAAGTGCAATTCCGATAATGCATTTTTATCCTGCCCTACAGTAATTACTGCGTGGAATAAATACAGTGGAGATGATTATTCATTTATGAAGATGTTAATATGATGTGTGTGTGTGTGTGTGTGTGTCATATTGCCGCTTTCACATAATTGGTTCTTTTTTTTATTCATTGAATTAATTCCCGATGTATTGATCGAAACATTTTATGTGAAAATTTGTTTTGGGTTGTTTTTTTAGCCGTTGGTCACTTGCGGTCAAGTTCAATTTAGTGGACGTCTCTCCTCATGCATAGAAAACTGGAAGAAAAAAACCCCTCAAATTCCAGAAGGAAACTTGTCACAATTGCAAAAATAATTATGCTTTTTTTTGTGCAAACAATGAATCTGTTTAGAGGCTAGAATTCTCATAGAGTGAACCTTACAGTTAAGATTTGAGCGAAGCCTCACACCAGTCTTTTTGAATGCAAAAAAAAAACAATTGTTTTTGCCTTATCACTTGAACTTGAACTCTCTAAACAGGGTTTCTAACAAAGATAAAAA